>JAMAHW010000036.1:0-349804 GCA_023627715.1 Periconia sp. R9002 | reverse complement strand
GATCTATTATTTATTTATTTATTTATTTATTTATTTATTTATTTATTTATTTATTTATTTATTTATTTATTTATTTATTTATTTATTTATACTTATTTAATTATTAGATAGTTTATTTTTTTTACTAGTAGTAGGCTATTAGTAGTAAGTAGAGGTCTTAATAGTAATAGGACCTAAGAGAGAATAGTAGAAAGTAGCCTATACTTATATATTTAACTACTTAATTAATAAGTAATATAGTAATCTAGTATAGTTTTTATAGTGTTAATAACTATCTATACTAGGTTACTAGTTACTAAAATATTATTAATCTAGTAATAGTTAGTAGAAAGTAAAAGTTATAAAAGTTAGATAGTAGAAGTTAGATAGTAGAAGCTAAATAGTAAATAGATTTATTAAGAAAATCTAGAATACTAACCTCTAAGCTTTAATTATATAACTAATAGTTACTATATATACGTTTTTAGCTAAAAATATTACTATAAGATCTTAAATTAGTATTAATACTATAACTAATTTTACTAATTAATTATAAAGAAGAAGATACTTTAATACTTAATATTAAAATATAGAAGTTTAAATTTAGATAAATGTATCTTTATTTTTAAACCCCTTTACCCTTCTAGTAATTATAGGGGTTTAGCGTAATTACACTATTTATTAAATTAAAGTGTCTTCTTCTTCGCAATTAATTAAAAATAGATTATATTTATCTTACTCTATCTTATTACTCATGTCGTTTAGGGTTTGCGTGTGGCTGATGCGTCTGTCTTCCCTCGTTCACCTGGCGCTTGGCCTACTGTGCCTACCTACATGATTGGCATGAAGTTGGCTGATATCCTGTCGCGAGAGGCTCCCCTTTGAAGCATTCTCCTCGCCAACCATTATCTCTAACCAGGCCGCTCGAGGTTAGAATAGGCGATGAGTAGTACATGCTGGGAGTTTATCTTTGTTTGTTACCGATACATGTTATGGGTATGGCTACTGATGTAGTTTATTTTCATACGGTCCCAGTTATCGGAACATCTTCCTGCACGTCAGACCTTTACTCAAATGCGGAGTCTATCATTTCATGGGCTCAATCTTTCTACTTTCCACCCCCCCGTAACCTTCGTATATCTGAATCGATCATGCAGCCTACTTTCTCTACCTTGCCAGAACTCGACGAGCTCTGGAAGAACTCTGATACCACCCCAGAATGGAGGCACCGGGATTTTGTCTTTCCCCTCAAACCTCTTTTCCACATCTTCTACCCTTGCAATCAACTCTTCCCTACTCTCTAGTACTTGACTTTGCGGACTCGCCCATGCTCCGATCCTTGAGCCTCTAATCCTGGTATCATAATACACTTGACTTTCTTCATCCGTCAATCTTTCTACCCGTCCTTCCACCCTCACTTGCCTTTCTACTTCCCTCCACCAAAATGTTAGCGCAGCTTGGGGATTTGATGCTACATCTTTGCTCTTGCGACTTGTTTCCCAGTTGGAATAGATGACGAAGCCACGGTCGTCCAACTCCTTCATGAAGACCATTCGTGCAGACGGCTTTCCATCCGGTAGCGATGCTGTGGCTAAAGTGACGGTTTCGGGCTGGTAGACTTGCGCAGCCGTTGCCTCCTGGAACCATTTGTGGAATTGGGCTGTTGGTGAGGGATCCAAATGTTCTTTTTCCAGGGCACCGAGTTTGTATTGGGTGGCGTGGCCAGGGTCGTCGGACCCTCCTGTGGGTGCGAAAATACGTTTGGTGGATATGTCGGGTTTTGCAGAATGCAGCATGCTTGTTGTGGAAGGTTTGTGATTCTGGCTTAGTAGCCTAGAATACGGAGATGGGAGGGGGCGAACAAAGGTTTTGGACAAACTGCTGCTTGAGCTAGGTCGAAATATCTTGAAGACGCTAGGAGATGGATGTATCAGAGTCTGCATGGAAGATAAACGGGCGTTTCCTTTGGTTTACGCCCAGGTAGGTGGTCGTTGGAGGAGCCGACGTGTGCGGAAGCATCGTTCCTAATCCAGTACCTTACGTAGCTTGAGGGGAGGTGGGGTGAGCTAGTACCTTACCCGAATTAGCTAGGTATCATTGATTGATATTGAGCAATCCAACCTCGACCCTCCAACACACATCCACCATCCGCCATCCACCATGTCCGCAGCGCCCACAACGCCCACAATGCCCTTTGCCCAAACCCTACTCGCGCGCGCCCACTCACCTAAAACTGCAGAATCACATTACACCGACCGTGTATCCAAGCGGCCCCTCCACATCCGCGCGACAAGTCCTACCCCCTCGGCACGAGCCCAACGCCGCCGCACCCTCAATGCGCGGCTGGAGAAGCAGCGCGTCCGAACCAAGTTAAAACCTCGACCGCTATCTGCCGCGAAAAAGCGTGCGATAGGTTTAAACGAGATTGTCCAGAACCAGCAGAAGTACAGCCTCTACCAAGGACTCCATGAGTTGTGGTGTGGCTACATGCGCGAAATCCTTGGCGTGTCGGCTCGGAAGAGAGCTTATGTAACTGCAGCGCAGGTGGGCCAGATACTGGCGAGTGCGGATATGCACGGTGCACTTGTGGAGGTGACGAGGAGTCGCTGTGTGGGCCGCGTGGGCATCAAAGGCATCGTGGTAAGGGATACAAAGTATACACTTGAAATCATCACGGAGAAGAACAAGTTGAAGGTGGTGCCTAAGGAGCATTCCCTGTTTAGGTTTGAAGTGCCAGTAATGGATCCTGGGGAGGAAGATGAAAGGAACAGTGAAGACGAATTGGGTCGAAACGGAACAAACCCCCTGGTTTTTGAAGTATTTGGTGAACAAATCCAGGTGAGAGGATCCGAAAGGGCGAACAGGAAGTTCAGGCTACATTACCAGCCGGATGCATGATAGTGTGTTCAAGTCAAAGCGGTACCGAAATACAACCAGAGCACCCATGAGTAAGAATTTCGATCTCCGAAACAGCCTTCAATTGCTTCCATGGAGAGCCTATGAGAGGTACCCGGACACCAACAGGAGTTGTTGACGATAAGGCCGTTTAAAATTCTGTGTACGAGACAAATTATTATTTTCGTCTTCATGACTTTGTGCGCATGCGAATGAGCGAGGAACAAGGGCAAGGCGAAAATGGCCTAACACTGGTCAAATTATTAGTCATATTGTGCGGTCTTCTGGTCTCAAACATTGTGGAAACTTTTTTTTTTTTTTTAAAAAAAAAAAAAAAAAAAGTGTGTAAAACGGAGCCAAAAGCAATATTCATCAAAATAGTCCGATTAGTCTATTGTCTAACTTATCAGTGTGCTGCTTGCCTTCGTAGTGAAACTCAAGAAATTGTATAAGCCTCTGACCCTGCCCCAAAAAGTAATTCTGGTTTCCTCTGGGCTAAATGAAGCACCGTCTGAGCGAAGACGCTATTCGCCCAAGCAAACCAAGATCTAGTATAATCTCTCCCCATCTCGACATTGACTCCTTCGTGAATAAGGCCGTTTCTGCTCACATTCTTCACCGCACTCAAACACTTCATGATTTCGGCGTCACTCTCGCTCGTCATGGCTTGGATGAGCACGCTCATAGGCCATGCATGTCGCGGACCAACGTGAGGTCCGCCGATCCCCCAGAAGTCCTCACCGGTTAGGTAGTACGGGTTTCCTTTCTTCTGAAGAATCATTTTGCGGGTATTTTTATAAACTTTGTCGTCAGCGGAAATAAAGCCAAGCAGGGGAAGAGCAAGCAGGGATGGCAGATTGGCATCGTCCATGAGGATTGATGACCCGAAACCATCGACTTCAAACGCAAAAACTTTGCCATAGATCTTGTGCTGGACAACGGCATGTTCCCAGATTGCATCTTCGATTGTCTGGCCCACCTTCTGCAATTTTTCGGCAATGTCCTTCTTACCAACTTTTCGTAGGATGGCAGCTGTTCGCTTAAGCTCCACACTCATCATGGCATTCGCAGGAATGAAAAATCCGAGTATCGTCGCATCATCACTTGGTCGGAACGCACTTCGCACCAAGCCAGTCTCTCCGTTGAGTGGATTGCCTTGGCCGCCCAGGGTAAGCGTTTCTGTGCCGATATTGGTTTGTCGTTGAAATCGATATTCGTTGCGTTGGAAGGCCCCCGTCACCGGGTTGAATGTTGGTCTGGATTGTTCCCGTAAAACATCAAGAACAGAATTAAGAGCAAGCAAAAAACGCTCGTTCAAAAACTCGGTGGAACCCGTATTGTTGTGGAACTGATTGGCAAGAGATAGAAAGTGGGCCAGAGAATCGAGCTCGTATTTGCATTCAAACACGAATGAATTTTCGTAGGCTGGGTGAACATTGTCGCCATCGCCCTGAAAGGTTGGGTTCAAACCACTAGGCGGGGGAGGTTGAAAGGCATTGCAATAGGGAGAAACAATAACATACTCCGATTGGGTATTGATGGCACCCAAGATGAGTTGATGGATGTCCTTGTCCTTTTTGGCCAACAATTGGTACTGTTGGAGTTGGTTGGTGGAGTCGCGCAGCCATTCTGCATTTATATCTCCTGTTACAATGAAACTTTGGGGGCCTTTCCAGGCATCCTTCTCCCATATATTTCTTGTTTGTTTAGGCTTAAAAGTGCCATCTACGTGCCATCGAACCGTAGTGTCTAAGGTGTTGGGGAATGCGTTTTCGAACAGGCGAGCTAGGTCCTTGTCCACCAGTTTTGTTTTCATGTCCTCGATAACCTTCTCGACCAGAGGAGATTCGAAGGTGCGGCAATAGGTGGACGGACGCTGGAAAGGCAGCTTAAGCGGGCCATCAGTGTAGGGTGGACTGGAGCAACCAATGAGTCTAAAAGTCTACACGATACACGCAAGATGACGTACTGCTGATGCATAGAATAGGTTTTGTAGTCGGGGCACGCGGCTCGGAATTTGAGCGGATCGATTGCGGCGTGGAGCGGTTCCTGACCGCCGCCCATGTGGGTAGCGGCGGCAAAGGCAAAGATTGCCAACAAGCATACGCCCGAAAAAAAGGCAGTGCTGTTTGCTTTCATGTTGAAATCGGGCCGGCGCACGTAGATGGGACGAACACGTCGAGTAGGATGGTCGCGAAAGAGAGTGGGTGAAGGGATGGACGATTGTGACGAAGCCCGGCGATGAGTGGTAGGTAGGTAGGCAGGCTAGGATTGACTGGTCAGCGCTGCAAGGTGTATGGCATTGCTATGCGTGCTATGATATGTTTCATGTCCAATACATGATTGAGGGCTGGCGAAGAGGAGGGGAGAGCAGAGAAGAGGAAGCTGTATGATTCCTTCCCCGCATGGCCAAGCTACGCACAAGAAGGTACATAGGTAGGTATGTGGCTAGGTACTTACCTAGGTAGGTACCTAAGCAGGCAAGCGCGTCGGTCGGCGTCTAATGCGGCTATCTAGCTCCCGCGCAACCCCTGCAACTGCATTTGCATTCCACGGCTGCATTTCACTTACTCTTCCTCACCCTCCCCATACCATGAAGCTCTCTGACCCACACCTCGCCGGCACATATTCAACAAAACAACGAGAGCAAAGTCCATAGAAGAAATGAACGCCATGCCGGGCCTCCCCGGCCTGCCCGGTTTGCCCGGTCTGAACCTCGGCGCCCAAGCCATCGAAGCCCTCAATCTCCCGTCAGTAAATCCGATACGCCAGCAAGACCTGGCCGCCAACACAGAATACCGCTTCGAAGTCGGCTTCACTCGCACCCTTACCGTCAAGCTCGTGTCCGGGACTGCGGAGTACTTTGGCACCGAGCTGGCGCCCTCGCAAACCTACACTTTCCAAGGCGCAAAAGGTGCAGTCTTCACATGGCACGGGTGCAGGCTCGAGATTGGCGGGGACCCAGAGTCCGAATACGTCGCCGAAGAGACGCAAATGATGACTTGCGCGAATATACACTTTGCCCTCGAGCATTTGCGTGACGCAGCTGTCCAATGCGGCGAGCTAGGCCCAAGGGTCCTTGTCGTCGGACCCGAAAATGCTGGCAAGACATCTCTTATCAAGACATTGGCCGCATATGCAGTCAAGACCAATCGACAGCCTGTCGTGGTCAACTTGGATCCGAGGCAAGGCATGTTGTCGGTTCCGGGCTCTCTCACGGCCACTGCATTGTCCTCTATTGCTGATGTCCAGGAGGGGTGGGGGACCAGTCCGATATCAGGACCTAGTCCTATACCGGTGAAGATGCCATTGGTCTATCACTACGGTTTAAAGGATCCTGAAGAGGGCAAACTGTTTAAGCCGTTGGTGACGCGGATGGCCTTGGCCGTGACCAGCAGACTGGTCGAGGACAAGGCGAGTAGGCACACCGGCTTCATCATTGACAGCCCAGGGGCAATCAGCCAAGGAAAAGCAGGTGCCTACGAGAACATAGAGCATATAATATCAGAGTTTTCTGGTGCGTGTGATGTTTGTCTTAAGTGTGACAATGTCTAATCCCTTGTCCAGTATCTCATGCCCTCCATCCCAGACGCAGAGAAACCTCTTGAATGAGAGAATTCTGCTAACAATCAACTAGTAAACATCCTTTTGACAGTTGGCTCCGAACGATTGTACTCGGATTTGAGCCGTAAATACTCCTCTCGCGCCGGAGAAGAGCCCATTCGCGTCCTTCGTATCGAGAAATCCGGCGGCTGCGTTGACAGGACCGAGGATTATATGCGAGATCTAAGGCAGGCGCAGATCAAAGCCTACTTCTTCGGCCATACCGTAGAATACGCACTCGCGCCACATAGTCAGACTACTGACTACAGTGACCTGAACATTTTCCGAATAACCGAATGTAAGTGTTTCACAGCTTTCTCCATCTTTGGCGATTTATTCTGCACTCTTTTTACTCTTCGTTTTCCCTGCTTCAGATATTTTGCATTCCGTATCTAGCCATTTGAGTGTTTTCGCAAAGCTCACAGCCCATTAGCTTCTGTTGATCCCAACAATCCTGATGCCGACGCTCATGAGGTGTTTGGTTCGTCCCCATCTATTTACGAAAAGGTCTTTCCCTCCTCCGATATGGTGGGCAAATTACTGGCCATCACGACCGCGTCAGCGAGTGATAGGCAGGAGTTGATAAGAGACTCAAGTGTGAAGGGCTACATGTGGGTTGCGGATGTTGATGAAGGGAAGAAGAGGGTTAAGGTGTTGTGTCCACAGCCCGGCATGGTGGTACCCAACGCACTGATCTTGGGGAAATGGCCAGAGGATGTGGCTGGGCTTGTTTGATCAAAGCTAAAACATGAAGCAAAGGAGGCGACAACCGAGTCTGTCGCAGACACATTCTTTATATGAGGAAGTATGATAGGGAGGATCTTCTGCAATATGAATCGGTAGTCTCTGAGGTAATCCTTAATCCTAGCCATCATTGTCTGATATCTAACCAATTCAAATTGACAATTCCTCTTAGGATTCCTCCCCAACTGCCTCTAGCTCCTTATTCGTTGTGTCTAGCAGTTCCTTCAAAATGGTTGCTGTGCTCCTCATTCCCCTCAGCGCATTATCATCACTGCCTTCACCTTCTCTCCATGTCGCATGTGCAAAATCAATCAGCTTCACGGCAGCCAGTTTTGGCAAATCCTCTTCTTCTTCGTCGTCATCCCCTTGCTCATCCTTATCGCTCAGCGACCTCAATATCTTCTTTGTCTTGGAGTACTCATGCACATCGCCTTCATATACCAGCAATATCGACGCAGAGTACATCCTAGACTCTTTTTTCTCGAATACGGAGATGATGTCTTTCACCTCTCCAAGGAAGAACGCTAGGATCTCTTGGGCACGAGCCAGCTGTTCGTGAGATTTTCCTTGAGGTAAAACATATGCTTCGAAACCTTCCTTGATGTCTTGAGTGGAGAACTTTCGGCCATACATCTTATTGTACACCCAATAGCCATCCTTGCTGCTGCCCTCCACATAGTCTTGCAGGTTGGAAGGCACCACAGGAACAGATTCGCCTTTCCAGGTGCGCATGCCTGCAATTCGGAACCCCAAACTCCCGCTCGTAGTGCTATTGGCCACCTCGTCCAACCGGGCCCTCTTGTCTGGCTTGGCTGTCTCATCCCACAACTGCTTGCCCAGCTTCAGGTCCAAGATGCAGGGCTGCTTGAACCCATAGGTGATGTTTTCCAAAACAATGTGCAAGTCAGTGTCGAGCTTCTTCCCGTGGAGACGCTCAATGGTACCGTCGGCTGTGGTGATTGTGCCAGATTCGGCCACATCCTTGCCTGCATCCTGATCCTTGGTGAGGGACAATTCTCCCATGAAAGCGGGCAAGTGCGGGACCAGATCAGGGTGGTTCGAATTAACAGATTCATAGAAGTCAATCTCGGTCCTGGTGCAGGGCTTAACTACTACGGCACCGGTAGGGTCAGAGAGAACACCGTCGCTGCCGGCGAGATGAGTAAATGTGGGCCAGAATAAAAAGAGGGCGGCGAGCTTACTGGCCTGCCGCAGCATTCCCAAAGGCTTGAAGCGTAGAGGTATCGAAGGCTTTCTTGGCCATGGTGAAGGGAGACACGAGGGAAAGCTGGGCTGAGTGAGAGAGCGAATAATACAATGGAGAGAGAAGGGCAGGAGGAGGGGGAGGGGTAGATAGGTGGTGGGGGTAGAGATTCACTCATGCAGGGACCAGGTCACTAGGGTCCAATCTTAGCAGGGGCATATCCCTGAGTTAGTCTACCGATTCTGTGCCAACTAACCACAATTGGTAACTATCTCCACCCATGTACCTACCTACGTAGAGGTAAAGGTGCAAGGAGCATAGGTAAGTAGGTAGGTAGTGATATACGTTGATGCGCACATGTAATCCGTTCTCATGGCGCCTGCCTAAATCCAGTCCTCACTCACCGCCAGGCTCTACTTCCTCGACAGAACCACCCAATAAGAATCAACTGTCTTGTGTAGCCGCATATATAAAGCTACTCACGCACTTTGCTACATCACAGCAACCATCCTCGGAGCACCTTTGGTCACCATTTTGTTACCATCAGCCCCCCCGTTGCCATGGATCTACCTCTGGAACAAGCAGCGCCAGATGACCACCCCGAAGGACCGGCTATCCGCAGACAAGTTGAGTATTACTTCTCAGATGAGAACCTCCCAACCGATCTACACCTCCTACAATGCTGTGGAGGTCGAGAGAACCTACCCGTGTCCATATCCCGCATCTGCGGCTTCAAGAAGATGCGTAGCTTCAAACCCAAGCCCGATGTTGTGGCTGCTCTGAGAAAATCCCCATTCCTTGTGGTTTCGAACGACGGTAAGATGATTAGCAGGAAAGTGCCTCTCCAAGGACCTTGCGCACTCGATCCAGACTTCTACAACGACGATGAAATAGCCTACGATCCACGGGTGAGAAAGCCGGCAGTTCACCCTGTCCCACTACTACCGCAGATTAAGACCGAGTATCCCGACGGTGTCAGCAAGAACATGTTGAAGCCAACCGGCTTTGAGGATACTTACGCCGAGGCTCCCATAACACCCGCCGAAGCTGAGGAAGAGAAAGCCATGTATTGTCCTGAGAAACCCTTTGTAGAGCGCATCGAGCTTGCGATTCAGCGCTTCAAACAGAAACGGCGCATGCATGAGGTGTATGCCCTTGTCTTCAGCAAGTGGATGCGGTTTGGTGGAGTCGATTGTGCACCTCGCATGTTTGGCACGGTAACGAAGCAGCAAATGGCTGAGATGAATGCTGAGGAGATTACGAGGGCCACAGCAAACCACAACGTGCCATGGGATAGAGCCGATGAGAAACACTGGGTTGTCGACTTCAACGGCGTTGCGAAAGCATTTTTGTAAGCCATTTTTCCCACGCTTCAGTTTCCCTCCCCCAAATTGCTTGCTCGCTGACATTCTTTTCGAGATCATCTTACTTCCCCATCCACCTGTCAACTTCGTCCAATAAGATCAAAAGCGGCTGCCAGGTCCTTCGCTCTTTCTACAACTATATTCTGTACCATAGCGTTTGTCCAGAATATAGTGGAGATATCGAGAAGGCTCGCGCCTTGTGTGATCTCGCAGAGGTAGAGCTTTCAAAAATCGACAATGCAGGCTCCTCACTCCCAGGAAACTTCAACCGCGCTGCCAGCAGCATCTTGGGAGTTTCAAAATCAGATGCCTACGCAGATTTTCACGATTGGAATGTCGAGACTCATGCGGAGGGGTTGAGTTTTACGGATACAGAATTGAACTATGAAGAGGCAAAGATCGCATTCATGTCGGGAATTGCCATTATGGGCACCGATGGACAACAGAGTATCTTGCACGATATTCGCGGCAAGACTGTTGAAGTTTTTAGCGATGACGAGGTCGGACTTGAGGTCACTTCGATTGCACTTTCGACGCCGCATACCCGAGACCAGTACAATCAAGCGAACAAGAAGTATGCTCCTAAGTTCCAGCTTGAACCACTTGGTACCCTATCGTGCCGGTTTTGGCAGATCCCCGACTACGTCGAATACGACTTACCAATGGACAAGTATCCCAACGGTCGACCGATGAAGACGGAGGAAAAGGCGTACAAGTTCTGGATCGAAGACAGCGTGCTGGAGAAGTGTTTTATGGGTATGAAAATGCACGCCAGAATCCTTACCCTAAAAGACAATGTGATGATGTTGGTAGACGTCAAAGAAGTCCTTTCTAGTTTCTACACATGGGTGCCCAATGAGCTGGAAATGGGTAGGCAGGGACCGAAAGAGGTGGTTATCAAAGAGCGGGGAGCGGGAAAACCCGAGAGTGTTTTGAAGCAGGCCTGTGATTTGGGAGAGAAGCCCGTGGAAGATGAGTCTGATCTGGAGGAGTAAGCGCAAACCTGGCTCAACTTGGAAGCTTACGAGAGAGCGAAACATGAATCGAGTACATGTTTCTCCTCAACAGGCTACCCGGGAACGACTGCGAGGTCTTACACTGGCTCGAATTAGCGGGCGAGGGGGGCTTGAGATGATCGGAGAAATATACATGTATGCTTCCTGGACAATTGGCAGGAAGTTTCGGCAGTATAAGCCGCACAGGCAGTAACAACTTGAATTGAAATTTTTCGGCGGCCGTGGTACGCCGTCAGATCCTGTTATCGGTATATCCTTTGCCCAAACACCGTCGCTATGCATTATGAATCACAGACACCATTTGGAGCTATGCTCGACTCGAATCTTTAGCCGGCCAGTTCGACATCAGCATGCTTTCTTTTCCCTCCAATCCCATCTGATCCTTCAGCATTGCCGTTCTTTTCGAGATTTTCAATAAACACCTCTTTCATCACACTGAAACTTCCCTGTGCGGCTAGTGCCGCTCCCTCGATGAGAGAATCTGCCGCTTCCAAACCCGCATCCCCTTTGAGCCATACCTCAGTGACCTCGTCTCTCGAATGCAGATAACCAACCGTGCATGCTGCAATGATATCTCGGTGTTCAGCCGGAGACGGATCCAATACGAGAAGCCTTTCGTCGGCCGAGGGGCCTGGTACAAAGGCCGCAACTCCCCCCGAAACTACATCTACGCAGTCAATGCCTGCGTCTATAATCGCCGAGCCAGCGGCCGTGATGCAACCGGCCAACACATTCAGTAAACCCCAACTAGTGCCGTTACGTTCTCCTGCCTGACTCCACCACGCGCCTTCATCGCCTTCCAAGACTGTAACCACAATCTCCACTCCACTCTTGGGCCATCTTTCACCAATTATGACGCCTTTGAGCGCAGTTTCCAGATGGACACCCAAGTCTCTCTCCACAGCATCACGAATGTACCCTCTGCGATGTCGGGTTGCAAAGGGAGCGAATTTGACAGTGGTGGATAGAAGCAACGTAGGACTGAAAGGCGCGGAGCGAGGGAGTGGTTTAGGGCCTTGAACGGAGGCGGCGATTTTTAAAGATGAGGTTGGGGAGATGAGAGTCGTAGGGTGCGAGGGCGACGTATTGGGGATCTCGAGGTACGCAGAGCCTGATGCAGAGGGTATTATAGAGGTCTGAAGGACTATCGAATGGTTAGTGAACGTTTTTTCTGGGCCGCGAGACAGCCATGAACTTATGGAAGATTTTTATCGAATGATGTCAACTTACAGATCTTTCGAAGTTCTTTCGGGTCTCTGGTGCGCTGAGGTCGCAGTTTGTCCAGATATTCTGGCGCTTTCAAAGTTCTTGCAAAGACGGGCGCGGATGTGCCACTGCTCGGTGCATTGATTCGCCTGCGATTCGAGAGTGCTGCCATATCTTACGCGTTGATCGTGTTGTCTTCTGAAGAAGCATACAGTACCATGCGTGGCGCAGTGTGGGGAGAGTTAGCTTTGCAAAGCATGGTGACTAAGCACACTGCGTGCCAAGATTTCGCGGTTTTTGCAGTATTTTAACCGCGAATTCCTGCTTCCTATTTCCTCCTCACAGCAGGCAGCGCACCTTGAATGGACAGAAAATTCGAGGTGCGCAAGCATCGCTCCTGGTACGTACGCCGATGATTCGTCCTCTTCCTCTCTCGTTCGGCACTCTATGACTGATATTTCTGAACTGTTCGTGCGACAACCATGAGCTGTGAACATGCACCACCAACTGATCCTCCTCCTGTGCCCTTTCTCCTCGATTATACGATCTGTGGCTAGAGTCCAATACTAACTCGCCTCAGCAGGTACTCCCTCATCTAGCATCGGTCAACTAGTAAGTTCATCTTCTCATTCTCGTTTGATGCGCAGCATTTTCCACATGATGAGTGTTATCTTATCAGTTCTGCTACTGAATTTCAGTTGAAGAAATCTCATACCAAGCTTACCATTGTCTGATCTTTGTCTTCCCAAAGCTGTTTCTATCTACCGTACGATGAAGTAGCCAATCATTAACTCTATCTGTAGACTTTGATCCGAGAAAAGTATGCTACCTCCCCTCGTGTTGGCCTCGTGGTACGTTCGACACTCATTTCCCCTTCTGCGAGGATGAAAACCAGTCTATCCATTCAACGACATCTGTTGCCGGGTCACCCTCCCGCACTCTACCAGTCATGCAAGCGTGACCGGAATGATGAGTTGTGGAGTTGCGCCAAAGGCGTGTAATTGTGGTCTCTGTTGCCGAAGAGGGTGACGGTCCGTCCTGGGCCATTGCCCTTGGAAGCCGGCGACAGGGCATGACTAAACACGGCTTTCTGAGCGCTATGCCTCCCTCAATTGTGCGTTGCATTGGGGCGGGAGCAATGCTGACTCCATCCCAGTTCTCCCGACACCTAGGGTTCGGCTGCCAAGTGATGAAATTGGGGCTGGGTGGCATATGATGAACGATGCGACTGTTGGTGATGGCCGTGTGCGATGCGCGGCTGTGAAAGAGACTTGGTTTCCGGGTGGCAGGCTTGATGTGGATTTGCAGTGTACCTGTAGAATTGGCACAAGCAGCCGATGCATTGTTTTGGCTTGGTTTTCCGGGGATTAGCTATGTACATAGAAAACAGCGCGAAGAAATCAAAGGCCGGGTGGAACGGGCGTCCGTCTTCATCTCACTCATTCTCGTAATTGGGCGCCATGAACAGCAGATGCTTTTGTCAAACATGTAGGGATCCCGTTGGGGGGTGTTACAAAGGTACATACTAGGTAATAAGTTACGGCGCCACAAAGTGCAAGGGGGGTGGATCATATCCATGATGCAGACAACGGTGGCCTGAACCGTGACGAGGGTTGTTGGTTCATCAAACCACCCATTACATCCATCCATTTGCAGTCAGTGCTCAAAAGTAATCAATCGGGGCCAAGCCAAAACGGGCATCGGTATTACCTACTGCGCAGTGCGCAGTGCTGAGTGCGTACTGTCCACCTACACAGTAGTGAGTTACCTAGTTGCCAACTTACCACCCACACCCTCGTCTCCGCAGAACCGCCCATTTCTCGCCGTCCGCTGCCGTCGCAGCATCAATTCGAACTTACTTGGCTCCCTCCCCTACCATTACTTGCTGCAGCGTCTCCAGACTTGTCGTCGTTTCCGCCGTCGTCTGTCAGCTCGCGCGAGCTATTGGTGACCGGGGGGTGTGCGTGTGCCTGCATCCAAGGGATACCCTCTCGGCGTAACCCTTCAGAGTGCCTCCCTCCTGGATGCTTCCCTTACATTCCGACTCCAAGATGCATCGCCATGCCTTTTCCAACGGGCATGCTGCGTACCCCTCCGTGGGCGGCGGCAGCACTTTTTCCATCCAGCCTCACAAGTACGTCCGCCGTTGTCATGTTCAACGCCCCTCTGCCGCCACATGTTGCTGCCCACTTGCACCTTCATGCCTCCTGGCGACACGACACTAATCTTCATTGCCGCTGCAGATTTCAACCGCGTTCACAGCCTGCGCTGAGGCGGCGGCGTCAGCTCATCCAGCGATTGCTGCTCGTCGGCTCCTTATTCTGTACCGCCCTATTCTTCTTCTTCCCCAACCTGCGACCGAACCTAGGCACTGGCCCCCTTGGCTATTTTGGTGCTGGCGAGGACACTCAGTTGGAAACCGTACGATACTACGACTTGAGCAATGTACAGGGTACTGCGAGGGGATGGGAAAGAGAAGAAAGGATATTGCTCTGTGCTCCTTTGCGAGACGCCGCAAACCACTTGGACATGTTTTTTGGCCACCTCAAGAACTTGACTTACCCGCACAATCTCATTGACCTGGCGTTCCTGGTTGGAGATTCCAAGGACAACACAATTGCCAAGCTGAACCAGAGTCTTGCGGATCTCCAGGCCCATCCGGACCCAAAACAGACCTTCGGGGAAATTTCCATCATGGAAAAGGATTTCGGCCAGAAAGTGAATCAGGACGTTGAGAGTCGACACGGCTTTGCCGCCCAAGCTGGTCGGCGCAAGTCCATGGCACAGGCACGCAATTGGCTTCTGAGCGCCGCGCTCCGACCAACTCACAGTTGGGTGTATTGGAGAGATGTTGATGTCGAAACTGCTCCATTTACTATTTTAGAAGACCTCATGAGACATAACAAGGATGTGATCGTTCCAAGTAAGATTGATAATCCTACAAACGAATAGGTTTCCATCGAGCGTCTACTGACACCTACAGATGTTTGGCGACCCCTTCCCGATTGGCTTGGTGGAGAACAGCCTTATGACCTCAACTCGTGGCAAGAATCTGAGACAGCACTCGCGCTGGCCGATACGCTTGATGAAGACGCTGTCATTGTAGAAGGTTACGCAGAGTATGCCACGTGGCGCCCACATTTGGCTTATTTGCGTGACCCATATGGAGATCCGGATATGGAGATGGAGATTGATGGTGTGGGAGGTGTTAGCATCTTAGCAAAGGCGAAGGTTTTCCGTCAAGGCGTTCACTTCCCGGCCTTCAGCTTCGAGAAGCACGCTGAGACGGAAGGTTTTGGAAAGGTGGGCAGTGTTGTCCCAGAAGGTTAATGTCATGCTAACCAAGCGTCATAGATGGCCAAGCGCATGAAATTCTCGGTCGTAGGCCTTCCTCACTACACCGTGTGGCATCTTTACGAGCCCAGTGTTGACGACATTCGACACATGGAGGAGATGGAGAAAGAACGCCAACAAAAAGAGGCGGAAGAAAAGGCCAAGAAGGCGAAGGAAGACAAGATTCGCAACCAATTTGATTCCAAGAACAAAGACTGGGAGAAAGAAAAGGCAGAGGTGCAGGACATGCAAAAAAATGAGGAAAAGGAAGCAGAAAAGCAGAGAAGGAAGGAAAAGGAAGAACAAGAGGTCAAAGCAAAGGCACAGGGACTGGATAAAAAGAACGAGGCGAATCAGGAAGACACAAAGGAGGCGGCGAACCAGGCAAAGGGTTTCGTAACACCTGATAAAATTCACGAAGCTCATGGCTCAGATGAGGAGGTGAAGCCCGCACCTAGACAGTAAGAAACCTCCCGTCTGCGCGACAGATTGAATAATTGTTGACCATGTCTCAGACCGCAACACCCAGCAGTCGCATAATGCTCTGCGGTTCTACGTTGACTATGATCTTCATGACGATAGATAGATGGATCCGCACAGTGGGTCTACGTCGCCAAAAAAAAACATTGTAATGAAGAGGGTCTCAGCCATCATCCTCGGGGCGGTATCTGAACCCGTTGGAGATGGAAAGTGGGTTGGCTGGACCGGTACCCCTTCACTAAACTACACCTTTTCCATTCCCCCCTTCTCTTTCCCCTCGATCCTGGTCGATTTGCAGGCGTCTTAAGGTCAAGACGAAGGGCGGGAGTTTTTTTTTTCTTTAGGTGCGATTGGCAGGGATGTTTGTATATACTAGACGGTGCATCAAAGGGGTGGCGTTGTTGTTTGGAACCACGGTAAGCTGAAGTTGAGGAGGGACATGTAATTATATCAATCTATTCAAATTTCAATTTTTTTGTGTAGTTGCCTATAATCTCTGGGGGTTCGAGATTTCGACGTAAGTTAGGCGGTAGAACATGTCCATGGGCACATCAATACATTGTACCTATGATATATCGTAAACTGGCTAGCGCAACAGTGGACCCTTGCACATACTGTACAAACATGTGGCTTCTTTGGGCTTGCCAAGAGCTAGCTACCGGACTACCTTTCAAAGTTGAAGCTTGCACATTGTTGCTGTGTACGACTTCTCCGATGAGACCACGGTCGCTACATAGCTGTTGACTGATGACCAGATACTGTCCCGAGCAGTATACTTGTCCTCCGAGAGCATGAAGTTTGCCTGTCGAGTTTGCTGATCTGAGCGTATATACCCATCTACCCACCCCATCCCCAGCCATTCGACCTCTGTAACCATTCTCTAATATCATAACCTATTCGTCTCACACGTCCAACAAGTTCCTTTTTCGCACTGCACGAGACCCAAACTTTCTTTCCCGTAATGTCCACCGCCGACATTTCAAACTTGTCCACGGACACCCTCCATCATGAGGCAGCCGGCCTGCAACCCCGACCCATCTCCGTTGCCGTCAACCCAGTAGCTCTTGTGGTCACAGAATGCGTGACTGTCACATCTGCAATGCGAAAGCATGCCCGCTGGGCGCATTCTTCGGTGGCAGCCATCTTGGGTGGTTCCTCCAACAAGACGCCGGCCATTCAAAAGCGCGACCGAGTTGGCCAGAGCATTGTAAGCGAAGAGGGACAACAAGAAGAGGCGGTGCCCAGCAGATGGGGATTGCGCGGGAAAAAGGGCAAGAGCATGCAAGACAATCCTCTCATGTCTGCATTTGCGCGGTTAAGGAGCGAGCTCAAAGGCTGCAAAGACATCAAAACCTTCGACACACCTTCCATGCTCCACCCTTTTCTTCAGGTCATCCGTTCCTCTTCTACGTCTGCACCCATCACCTCACTCGCCTTAATTGCTATCACCAAATTTCTGGCTTACAACATCATTGGGCGCGATTCACCAAGACTCCCAGAAGCCATGCAACAGCTATCCTCAGCCATCACCCATTGCCGCTTCGAGGCTAGTGATACTGCCGCCGACGAAATCGTTCTACTGCGGATATTGAAACTTATGGAGGGGATGGTTTCCGGGCCCTGTGGCGAAATTCTGGGCGATGAGAGCATATGCGAAATGATGGAGACAGGGCTGAGCATGTGCTGCCAGGCAAGATTGTCTGAACTGCTGCGCCGGTCTGCGGAGATCGCCATGGTCTCCATGTGCCAGGTCATATTTAAGCGCCTGAAAACGTTGGAGATCGAATCACCCGAAGAGCTCGATGCTTTAGACGAAGAATTGGATAACGATGAGAAACAAGATGGTCTGAAGATGGATCCTTCCATGGGCGTACAAAACGAAAACGGACCATCCAGCAAAGTTGAAGAGCCACAACAGCCAAGTACTTCGGAAAAAGGACAAGATGATACAGATAGTAATGCGCCCATGCCTTCAGGGAGTACGTTGGATTTGTTGGCGACAACAGAACCAGAGCAACCGGTCGGCGAGACCACCAAACCTTACTCTTTGCCATCAATCCGGGAACTCTTTCGCGTGCTTGTAGATTTGCTAGATCCACACGATAGAAGTCACACAGACACCATGCGCGTCATGGCTTTGCGGATCGTGGATGTCGCGCTAGAGGTGGCCGGTCCTTCAATAGCAAGCCACCCTAGCCTGGCAAACTTGGCCAAGGACACTCTGTGCCGGCATCTTTTCCAGCTCGTCCGGTCTGAAAATATGGCGGTTTTGAATGAATCGCTTCGGGTAGCTGGGACCTTGCTTGCCACATGTAGGGCCGTTCTCAAGCTACAACAAGAGCTTTACTTATCATACCTGGTGGCATGCCTTTTCCCACGCGTAGAAATCCCGCTTGAGCCTGGCATTGAGCCCTCGTTGTATGAAGGTGTTCCACAAGCCCCCGGCCTAATCAAACCAGTACCTCAGCAGAATAGCTCCAGCGGCCGTTCTACCCCAGTTCCTGTCAAAGATCGCCAAAAGCTCGGCTTAGAAGGCGGAGCAAGGAAACCCGATGCACGTGAAGCCATGGTGGAAAATCTAGGTGCTTTGGTGCGCATACCTTCCTTTATGGCAGAACTTTTCGTCAATTTTGACTGCGAAACTGATCGCATGGATATCTGTATGGATATCATTGGTCTTTTGTCACGAAACGCCTTTCCGGACTCAGCCACATGGAGTACAGTAAATGTGCCACCATTGTGCTTGGATGCTTTGCTTGGCTTCATACAATCTATAGCTGATCGGCTTGATGACGAGCCAGTCACTGAAAACTATCCGAGTCCTGACGTACTCCGTGAGCAGCGAGCCCGGAAAAAGATCATTATTCGCGGTGCTACGAAATTCAATGAGAATCCCAAAGCAGGTATAGCGTTTCTTGCGTCGCAGGGCATCATTGAAAACCCGGATGACCCAAAGTGCATAGCTGAATTCGTAAAAGGAACTACCCGTGTCGACAAGAAGATTTTGGGCGAATTCATCTCCAAAAGGTCCAACGAGGCTCTACTTCACGCGTTCATGGCCTTGTTCGATTTCAAAGGTCTCCGCGTCGATGAGGCGTTGAGGCAATTGCTGAATTCCTTCCGTCTACCCGGAGAGTCTCAGTTGATCGAAAGAATTGTTACCGAATTTTCGGAGCAGTATTATGAACAGGCACAACCACAGGAGATTGCTAACAAGGATGCAATCTATGTTCTTATATACGCTGTCATCATGCTTAACACTGACCAGCACAATCCCAACTTGAAATCATCGAAACGGATGGCATTTGAAGATTTCGCGAAGAATCTTAGGGGCGTCAATGATGGGAAAGACTTCAATCCAGATTTTCTACGCGCCATCTTTGAGTCCATCAAAACTCGTGAAATCATCTTGCCCGAAGAACATGGAGACCGACACGCGTACGACCATGCCTGGAAAGAGTTGCTAGTCAAAATACAGTCGACTCCCGATCTGATCATATGCGATACTAATATCTTTGACGCGGATATGTTTGCTGCAACATGGAAACCGATCGTCGCGACTTTGTCGTATGTTTTCATGTCTGCTACAGATGATGCTGTCTTCTCTCGCGTGGTCACTGGATTTGATCAATGTGCCCAAATCGCGGCAAAGGCTGGGCTAAGTGATGCATTGGATCGCATTATCTCATGTCTATCGTATATCAGCACGTTAGCACCGGACATCCCACCTAGCACTGCACTGAATACAGAAGTTCAAGTGGAGAAGAAGAGTGTCATGGTTAGTGAGACGGCTGTCAGGTTTGGGCGAGATGGAAGAGCACAACTAGCCACAGTAATCCTGTTCCAAGTCATCAAGGGTAGCGAAGCATCAATACGAGACGGATGGAACCAT
Source organism: Periconia sp. R9002 (assembly GCA_023627715.1). NCBI lineage: Eukaryota > Fungi > Ascomycota > Dothideomycetes > Pleosporales > Periconiaceae > Periconia > Periconia sp. R9002. The sequence continues at coordinate 330,088 of JAMAHW010000036.1, read as the reverse complement.
GTAAGATTACCTGTGAATGACAGTATGCTTCATACTAACAGTCCTAGCTTATCCATATCATGGTCAATCTCTTCGTCAATTCCTTGATCCCTCCCTACTTTCTATCATTCCAAAAAACCTTAGCACTGCCACCCATACCGCTACAGAGTCCTGCACAGGTCATCGATCGCGCCGAACGACCTGCCGATGCAGGCATTTTCTCGGCCCTCACATCCTATGTTTCTAGCTTTGCGAATGATGAGCCCCCTGAACCCTCAGACCAGGAAATTGAATACACGTTGTGCACAGTAGATACAGTCAAGGAATGCCACTTCGAAGACATTTTGGCCAATATCAGTCAGCTACCTGTGGAATCATTACGCTCATTGCTCATGTCCCTGCTCGAGCAGATTCCCGAGGATGGTTCTCCACGCGTTATTGTGGTGAAACCAGAAGTTCCCCCGCAACCAAGTTCACGCGCGAATGGAAATAGGGCGAAACCCAATCGACCTGCATATGATCCCAGTCTAGTGTTTGTCCTCGAACTTGCAACCATGCTTGCTGTACGAGATGAGGAGACTGTCAAAGAACTCGCAAAAGACGTTGCTGATGCCTTATCAACGGTGATTAGGAGTGCTTCTAAACTTCATCCTGTTGTTATTGCACGAGTAGTGTATTACCTATTGGTGATATTGAAGGCGAGCAATGTATGTTTACGAAGGTTTGACGTCTGAATACCGAAACTAACAAGCATAGGATTATGATTTCATTAGGGCACCCATTCTACTTCATACTTTCTCCACATTTGACAAAGATCTCCTTAAACAGTGCGCAGATCCACTTCTGAAAGGACTCTCGGAGTGCTGCAAAGGGCCTGTTGGTCTCCGCATTGAGTTGGCGAATTCGCCAGACTTTTGGTCCCTGTTGAACACTTTGCATCAAGTACCAGAAACCGCGGGCGATGTGTTTCAACTAGTGGAAGACCTCACTACGTCATCCCAGCCTGGAATTACGGCTGATAATTATGAGGCGGCGATAGCACTGCTGAACGAATTCGCAACAGCCGCGCAAGTTGGAGCTAGGCAAGAACAATTACACGACCAAGCCATCAGGAGAGGGCAAGCGCCCAAGTCAAAGAAGCCTGAGTACGATCGGTGACTACCAACACAAAACATGACGTGCTAACTTTTATATAGAGGCAATGAACTAGTTGTTCGCGGCAGTAAAGCGATGACCATCGTTTTCCAAATGTCCAGTCGAGTACCTACTTTCATCGACCAGTCTCAGCTCGAGGCAAGAGAAGGTTCGCGAATGCACAATTACGTACCATAACATCACAAGCTAACATCAAGCAGCGTGGACGGCATACTGGTCGCCTATTCTGAAGACATTGACACACCAGTGCCTCAATCCTTGCCGCGAGATCCGCCAGCACGCATTTGGTTCCTTACAACGGACGCTATTATCGAACGAGCTTGCCTCTGAAGACCACAAAGAGTGGACAGCCATCTTCAAAGAGGTTCTCTTTCCGCTCATAACGCAATTACTCAAACCTGAAGTATATCAGTCAGACCCCCTAGGCATGAGTGAAACGCGAGTGCGAGCGGCGACCTTGCTGTCCAAAGTGTACCTGCATTATTTGGGCATGCTCTCCGAGACGGGTGAACTTCTCGATCTTTGGCTCAAAATCATCACCATCATGGACCGGCTCATCAACAGCGGTCAAGGGGACAACCTGGTAAGCTATTACACACGAGGACGTGCACAAGGATGTATGGAGAATGCTTGACTGACACGACACAGGAGGAAGCTGTATCTGAGAATCTGAAAAACATGCTGCTTGTCATGTCCAATGGCGGGTTTCTGGCGCCACCAGAGCAAGAGCCTGATCGAGAAGAGCTGTGGATCGAAACGTGGAAGCGAATCAACCGCTTCCTGCCCGAGTTCTTTGGCGAGCTGTTTCCTGAAGAAGCGAAGAAGCCCAAGAGTGAAAGGAGGGCAAAGGATGACAAGGCAAAGGAGAAAGGGAAGGAGCAGAAGAAGGAGAGTTCGGAACCAGAGGGGGCAGGGGCGAAGGCTGTAAAGGACGAAGTGGAGTAATGCAGTCAATTCACGGATAAGGCGTCGCATGAATGCAGATTGTGGAGGATGCATTGGATGATGTGGCCATGTCATGTTGATGAAAGAAAGTGATGTCGTATACTGCCTGAGTTGGAAGTCCATGTGTCTGAATGCATTTATAGACATAAATGGATATCATGTCACGGTCACGTGAATGATGGGGCGGACTTCGGACATCAAACACTAGCTCGTATGGCTCCCCAATGTTCTCAGGCACATCTGATCCCGCAATAGAAAACGATGCAAACACGAAAGTCTGATTGGCTGGCCTGGCGCACAGCCACGACTCGGACATGGACATTCGGCCAAGGAGAGCCTCGAGAGGCGGCCTGGCTGTTTCGAAATCCCACGTTCCTCCACATTGATGCGCCTAATCACCATGTAGAATATTAAATAATCCCCGACGCCCTCCTCTTTGTTGTTTTGATCCTCCAGTCCTTTCGTCGCATGCATTATACTTTTGTGTTTTTCTAGTTCTCTTTTTTTCCCACCCTTCTTTTTCATCACTCCAGCCAGTCTTTACCACCACACTGCGCCAGTCGCATTCACTCCTTCATCCCTTCACTCTTTTGAACCCATCACTCATTTGCACCGCAGCTTCACACTTCTATATTTCTGCGTCGCTTCTTCAATCACATATCTACCTGGCTACGTACTTGAACCATGCGTTCTCTCTCACAAACACTTGCGCTTGCCGCTGCCCTCTTCACCACCGTTGCTGTCGCAGTGACACCCATCGAGGTTCAAGGCCGAGACTTCGTTGATCCCACTACCAAGAAGCGTTTTATGATCGTTGGCGCTGATTACCAGCCTGGTGGTCAAGCTGGCTATAAGCCCCAAGAGAAAAAGGACGCCTTGAGTGATAAGGAAATTTGCCTCCGCGACGCCGTCGTGCTCCAAAAACTTGGTGTCAATACCATTCGGGTCTACAACGTTGATCCCAAATTGAACCACGATGACTGTGCATCCATCTTTAATGCTGCAGGCATCTACATGATTATCGATGTCAACGGCCCTCAGAGCGGAGAGTCGATCAACAGGGCTGAACCCTGGACGAGTTACCACAAGGACTATTTGAACAGAATCTTTGGCGTCGTGGAGAACTTCAAAGCATACCCGAACACGCTTGCTTTCTTTGCTGCCAATGAGGTCATGAACGATATGAAGACGGGCAAGATAAACCCTCAGTACATTCGCGTAAGTCGAAACTCATTATACACTCCAAGAGACATCTACTAAGCACAGTGTGCAGGCTGTCCAGCGCGACCTCAAAAATTACATCAAATCCCATGCCGACAGACGCATCCCTGTAGCTTATAGTGCTGCAGATGGTAAAGAACCCTAATAGTGGACCATCATAAAGGCATCAAACTGACTTCAAATGTTATCCAGTGCGCGAAATCCTCGAAGACACTTGGGCCTATATGCAATGCGACAACGGCGACAACTCCGATTCTGATTTCTTTGGTCTGAACTCTTACTCTTGGTGCGGAGGTTCTGCAACCTTTGAGTCAGCCGGCTACAACACCCTAGTCGACATGTTCAAGGAGAGCAGCGTCCCCGTCTTCTTTTCTGAGTACGGTTGCAACGAAGTCCTGCCCCGTGTTTTCGATGAAGTATCCGCCCTCTATAGCGACAAGATGAAGACACTCAGTGGAGGTCTTGTCTATGAGTATTCTCAAGAAGACAACAAGTACGGCCTCGCAGATATCAACGCCGATGGTACCATCAAACTTCGTGCCGATTTTGAGAACCTTCAAAAGGCTTACGCGAAGCTTGACCTGTCTAAGCTTGAGACGCTGCAAACACCTATCAAGGCACCCAAGTGCGACGCCAAACTCATCAAGAACAGTGCGTTCGACTCCAACTTCACCATCCCGGCGGTTTGCCCTGGATGCGAAGACCTCATCAAGAACGGCATCCAGAACCCTACCAAAGGCCAGATAATTCAAGTGAAGGACACCAAATGCCCTAAGGCCGTTTATAGCTCCAAAGGCGATGAATTGAAGGGCTTGGATTTGAAGTTGGTTTCCAATGGTAGTCCCAGCGTGCCCACTGGCACGGGCAACAACAATACCAACCCAGCACCTACTATGACCCCATCCAACACCACAGTATCACTAAACGCCACTGCACCTTTGAATGGCACAGCGCCTTTGAATGGAGTAGTGTCCGCGAACGGCACAACATGCTCGAACGGCACATCCTCCGGCAATCCCCCAGCACCTGTAAAGAACACCACTGTGCTGACTCCCGGTGCACCACCTGCGCCTTCCACCACCATTGTTCCGTCAACGAACCAACCATCTGCTCCGCCAGCTGCCCCTTCATCGAGCCCGGCGCTCAGTACCAACGGAGCGGCCTCACTCTTTGCTAACGGATGGACATCCATGGTTGCTCTGGGTCTTGTTGCGCTGGTGGTGTTGTAATAAGTCCCCCTACCCAGGCGATGTACAACTCATCAATTCACTACTAGCTTCCTTCGCGAGATTGGTTCGGTAACTGCCTTTTCTTCTGGGAGATAATGTTTGCATACAGGGAGTTCGAAGTGTTACAGTTGCAAGTCTATAATTTATACATTATGCAGATAGATCGGTGTACCCCTTCCTTTTCTTATCATTCTTATATAGAATGGGAGCGTGTCACTCGCGTTGCTTGAATTATTATTTACTTACTTTTTACAATGTATATATTTTGCTAGATTAGGAATTTCTGTTTGGATATCGCTTCTCATCCCTGCTGGATAGTGAGTCTGCATTTGAAATAGCTAATTATCTACTTGTCTTTGAGGAAAAACACTATGTAGAATTATAAGCGTAGTGAAATATCACAATCCATGCTATTTGCAGATCATGAATCGCAATAATTCTGTCCCAAATCTACAGGGTGTTGACGCTGCCTATCAGGGGTTCAGCTTGACTATATTCATTTGCAAACCAGAAAGTAGAGTTCTATTCTCTGTTTGATACAATTAGTCAATTCTTGGTGATTACACTAACCACGCGATGTGCAGCAGCCGGTCACCCGATGTGCCAATGCCCTGTACTTCGGTTAAACTGGGAGTGACATCGGCCGCGGGGCATTTCTCATCATCCAAACCCCTCCCCCCAATGCTAGTGCAATTGCTTCGTTCTACCTCATCGTTTTTTGTTGAGTCCATGTCCGCACTCACCCTCCGACCCTTCTTGCATCACAGTGTTTCTACCATCACCACTCGTGGCTCACCCTCTTTCATTGCGAGGACGAGACTAGTTCACCAAACCCCACGGCTTGCTGTGCTCAGATTAAAAGCGTTCGGAAGCACAATGGCTAGCTTACCGCAAACGATGAAGGCGGTTCAGATTGATCAGACGGGTGGGGTCGACGTATTACAATACCGGGACGTTGCTGTGCCCTCGGAACTGAAGGAGGGAGAGGTTTTGATCAAGAACGAATACATTGGGATCAACTACATTGACACGTGAGTTTTAACCACTCAATTTGCACATGCATTCATGCTTCCCTCGGGATGAATCATTCCATCAATATATGCAATCTCCAGACAAGTATCAAATGTCAATGCAAACGCTGATGATGAACAGTTATTTCCGCGGAGGTTTGTTAGACCCCGGGTACTGAGTCCTTTAGTTACCGAGACGAGACGAGACATAGCGTGACGTATTGAGACGTTGAACATACGAGGAAGCCTCTATATAACTGACTTTTTACCCGTGGTATAGGCGTTTATCCACCACCCTCCTTTCCCTATACACTCGGTCGGGAAGGTGCAGGCACTATTGCTGCTCTTGGCCCTGGTACACCCTCTGATCTTAAGATCAACGGCCGCGTAGCCTACTTCTCTATAGCAGCTTATGCCGACTATGTGCGTGTGCCTGCCGACAAGGTGATGCCTCTGCCCGATACCATCACCACCAAAGTTGCTGCTGCATCACCTTTGCAAGCCTTGACTGCCTTGACCCTCATACGCGAAGCCCATCCTGTCAAGACAGGAGAATGGATCTTGGTAACTGCTGCGGCTGGAGGCGTTGGTCTTTGGCTCTGCCAACTCCTCAAAGCCGTAGGCGCGAGGACAATAGCTACTGCGTCCACGGCCGAGAAGCGTGATTTAGCCAAACAGAATGGCGCCGAAGTAGTTCTGGGGTATTACGAGGAAAACAGAGATACATTTGTGGATAAGGTGCTTGAAATCACCGGAGGAAAGGGCGTCGCTGCCGTTTTCGATTCGGTGGGCCAGGCGACGCTGGACAGTTCCCTCAAAGTTTTGACCAGGAAGGGAACTATGGTTAGCTTCGGTAATGCCAGTGGACCTATTACCAACTTTGCTCTTAGGTGAGTTCATGTTCTGATTATTTCTCGCAGTACTTGCGGATATGGACCTAGCATCCCACAGTGCGTAAGTCACATATTAATGTTGTGTATAGTCGACTCGCGGATAAGAATATTAAGCTTCTTCGACCGTCACTTTTTAGCTATATTACAACCCGTGAGGAGTTGCTATCATACGCCGATCAACTATGGAAGTTCATAGAGAAGGATGGCTTGAATGTCAAAATCCACGATGTATACCCGCTGAAAGAGGTCAAGAGGGCCACTGAAGATATCGAATCACGTAAAACAGCCGGAAAGCTTTTGTTAAAACCCTAAGAGCTTGTATCGTTATATCAAGACAGGATGTATGATGGGAGAAGGGCTGTGTATCTCTTTATCCGTTTCAGAGAACTAGGGAACAAGAAAAACTTTCAGACCCACCAGAAACACGAGAACCTTATTTTCATTTGTGAAGGAATCTGGAGCAACTTTAAATATTTCCATGCGAAAAGCCCAGCTCCAGATACTCTTGCATCTCAGATCAAGACATAGGCCCCCAGCACAATTCCCATATGTTCTCAGCCTGATTGCTGGTTGTTGTATCCATCGTTCAGTTTATCCACTGTCTGATGCCAGATAAGCTCACATGCCCATGTCTTGTGGTCTTTCCGTAGTACATGCGACCAATAATATGAACTCTGAGGTCCAAAATAAACCAATAAAAGGTCCATGGACCAATGAATGTGTTCAGACGTCCCCGTCATTTATCCAAGCTTCAGTGCCTACATTGAAACGCAAATATCAGCTTAGAATCTCTAAGCAACGATGAAGGTGGGCATTTTGAACTTACAAGTTTGAGCTTGACCCTGAATCTCTCCGGCTGAGTTCGATGCTGGCAGGATATACTCATTGTAGTCAAGAAATTGATCGAAGAAACTGTCAGTGGATTGCACAGTGATATCAGGATCATGTTTGACATCAGCAAGATCCTGAGAACCGCCGGTGTAGCAGAAAGTTTGGTTGGTGTTGCCGTTCGAGCGGACTCCAACAAGACCCCAAGAGCCAGCAGTGCCACTGGGAATCGTGCGGCTGTCGGTGAGAATGCTGCCTTCGAAGCCATCAAAGTCATTATAGCTATCGATTTCATTAAAAACCTTGAAGCCATCGAAGCCATTGGAACCATGGGGGTCGGTTGGACGAGAAGGTGAAGGGTGATGGTGATCTTGATTACCCTTGGGACCATACAACGGCAACTGGTCGTTTTTGAGTACGCCAACGGCAACCTCTTGAGAGCCAGCTTCCTGATATGGAAGATATCGATGTCCTTGAAAACTAGATAGCTCGTGCGTGGGGGTCTGTTTGACAGGAAATTCGCCACCGGCAAGGCCCTGTGAAACATTGGCATAGTAGGGCGTAGGCTGATGGCTCTGGAACCCAGGAGGAACATAGGAATGAGATGGTCGATCGTTAACATTGAGAAACATGTCATAAATACCGGCACAGCCATCAGATGGCTTTATCGTACCAGCAAATTGTTGGATAGGGTGTTGAACAACAGGATTGTTTTGAATGCCAGTGTAGTTCTCCATCGGGGACGAACTCGTAGTACTAGCTTCCTCTGATTTGAAAGTCTCGATTTCGCCATTTTTGAATGTAGTGATGTTGCAGGTGTCTGTCTTCTTCGTGGACGGTTTCTGCTTCTTGTGTAGCGTATACCCCATGTCCAGGTCGTCCTCAGTATCGTCGCCACACTCATCGCCTCCATGAACATACCTGTCGTTGTCGACATCTGTAGCGGCAGCTACCTTCTTCGTGTTGGACGAAGCGGCGGCCCGCAGTTTGGGTTTAGACGCGGTTTTCGCTGACGTGCCCTTCTCCCAAGCGGTTTTCATGCGCGAGTAACGTTTAGCTGCTGCGCCGGGGGTGGTGTGCCATTTGGCGGCGATGTCTTTCCAATTCGGTGCCTGCAAATCACAGTGTTTGATTAGTATGGATCATTCAAAGAAAGGAACGAACGAGACGGTATGCGACAACGAAGAAAAGAGAACGAGCAGGAGCAGGTTAGTAGTTTTCCGGAGAGGTTGTTTTTTTAATAAGAAATTAGCATATCGATTGTAGACCGTGACGACGCACCTGTCATTCAGTTAGTGCTTCAAATGTGCATATCCATGCGAGATGCTCCCAACTTACCTTTGCCCTCTGAGAATGTTTGAGTACCAACCAAAGGTACTGGTAAGCAGAGTTACCGAGTATGCCGCCCTCTTTTACGTTTGCCTTGAGGCGAGACCACCGTTTGGACGTTGCCAACTTTTTCAGGCCCAGGGCTTTCCCGATGGCCTCCATGTCTGGCTGTCATTCTCCGTTAGACTCTACTTGCGTACCGTTGTCAATTGGACCTGCTGGTTGGAGTTGGGACATACAGTCGGGGGGCCATTGCTAGTAACGACCTCGTAAAGAAACCTAATGTTGTCCTCTTGATCTTTCGGCATCGTGACCGTTTGATCGAAGGTCTTGTGCCGTAAGATTTGGGTTTACGCAGAGGGTGTGGTTGTTGAAGGTTGGAGTGGAAAAGGAGCGAAGCCGCCAGAGCTATGTGATTGCAGTGCCTGCGTGCTGTGTGAGAGTGAAGAGGAGTTAAGAAGTTAAGAGGCAAACTGCACTAATCAGATTTCAAGTCGTCTGTGTGACCATGAAGGTGAACTCATTTCTTGGCACTGAGGTGCAAACATGTAAAAGTGAGTGAGGACGCAAAATATCCGCTTCTAAACCGGCTAATCCTGGCTGACAAGAACGGCAACGGAGAGCATAATGCTAGTCGACAAATGTCATGCTTGCACCGTCAAGGTGAAGTGAAGAAAGGAACGCTGATATTTCATGTCAGAAAGAGAAGATTGACCGGTCAACTACATACCCCATGTAATAATACGAGTTTCCCTCTCACCGGGTTTACTTACACATCCACACCTAGTCCTACAGGATTTGCCTCCGGCTCTGCAAAGCCCTTCCCGAGTAATTCCGTAAAATCCAATCCTACCTCTCTCAGAGTGGTTGTGTGCTCCCGCGCTTGGTCCATACACTCCTTCCAAACAGGACTTTGTGAATCCACGCTGCTCATTTGTCGTTTGAGCAACACATTAAAAGTGTCTACATGTTCTTTCGCCCATTTAACGCAAGCAGACATCAGGGTTTGAGAAAAGCATTTCTGATAAATGTCGACGGTGTTCTTAATGATAGTAAAGTAGATGAACGAAATTTGGAAGATGTAGTCGGGTAAATTCCCTTCAAAAGTACATTGCCTGTGTTTTTGTCAGTTCTACATGTACTCAACGAAATCTCAATAAACACAAACCGTGACCGTGTCTTGATCAAATTACCACGAGCTTCCAGATACGCTTCTCGCGCTCGATCCTCGAACCCTAGCCGAGATATCCACGTAACGTTCTGCTTGACTGAAGTTATCCAATTGTTTTCAGAAATAAGCTGCCTAATGAGGACATTGGCTAATTTCGTTGCTCGTTCATTAACCTTGAAAGTGACGATGTTCTGAGCCATGGAGTTTCCTCTGATATTTTTTGCAAGCGCCTTAAGCTTTTCGACCTTCTTGACCGCGCTTTCGAAACTTTGCAAAGCAATATCAATATCTAATTCGTCCAACTGGTTCTCGACGGAGCGGATGCTCTGTTGTTTCCCTTCAATATCTACAAACATGCTTGCACGGTTATTCGCGGCGTTTTCCGAAAGACTTTCCATCAAGTCTTTTTTTTGTAAGATGTTGGGGTCTCTTGTGGCGAAATAATTGTACGAGTCCTGTGCCCTTCCTCGTTCTTCAATCTCGACTTCCTGGGTTTTACGCAAATCTTCGACTGCCTTGCGGTATGTGGAAAGTAGTTGAATTTTGTTTTGGTCCTCACCTGGATATACAGCATATGTGAAAGATTCGCTTCCGACGCGGATGTTGATTCCATTGGCAGCGCCTGATTTACTCTCTTGACCGCCTGGTTTGCTCTTTGGTGACAGATCCGCCAATTGCACATCCTGGAGAGGCCAACAACGCTGTGCCATCCACTCCGCCGCGGGCTTCTTTTCGCGCGAGCTCTGGGCGCCTTCACTTCGCTGTTTCTTTTCTGCGGCAACAAGGAGGTGATCGTTCAGAAGGATCAGATGTACTCTTCGCCGGGCTTTCCAGGTTGCGGCATTCAATTCGACCCATTTTCTAGACTCCCAAACTACATGTCGCCCAGGTATAGCTGGTAAGTACTTCTGCGAACCTTCGATTCGTTTCCATAACTGGTGGAGCTGTGAATTCCACAACGCTTCAAGATTAGCAACTGAACTACGGTTTGCAGCTTTCCGCGCAGTGATGGCATCGCCATTTTGACTAGTCGCAGAAGTGGTTTGGCCCAAAGTTGCTGTCAGTTCGGACATCAGTTGTTTGAGCGTGCGCATTTCGCCCTTTAATTTCTCCGCTTCTTTACTAATCTTAATGAACTGCGTACGATTCTGGTATACATTGTGTTGAAGATCAAGTGATGTCCGATTTTTTACTTTGCGAAGATCGTCCTGAAACCGACGGATATCGTCCTCGGATGCATCTGCGAGAGCCTTGCCAACATCTGGTCCGGAAGTCAATACTTTACCCCATGATTTTTGAGTAATACCTACATTGATCTGGCCTCAGGTTGGGGTCCTGCAATGCTCGGATATCAGGCCTCACGCTCCGTCCATCTGACGTTGCCGGTGGCCGTCCGTCTCTGCTCGGCGGTGGTTGCTGCTGCTGATACTGGGCTGGCAGCTTTGGCATTTCTGGCATAGGCGCGCCATTACCAGGAAAATCGGTAGGAAGCTGTGTGATCTTTTGCGAATATCTCCTCTTGACCAGATCGGCTGTGGTGTTGTTTCTCTGCGGTCGTTCCCGGGGCACGTCCAGCGGGCGTCCTGATCGAGCCGAGTCGTTGGAAGGACGTCCAGAGCTTGAAGGGGGTGCAGCACCAAGGCCAACAGGTCGAGGGCCACTGATCTCGAGTGGAGCACTGATCTGGGGGGCTTGTCGGTTGCTGGTCTTTCCAGAACGGTCCTTGGTGCGCTTCTTGCGGAGCGAGATGCCTTTCTTTTCACGTTCTTCCGACATGTTTTCGAGAGGATCAAATCGTCACGTCCGTGAGGTTGGCTTGGCGATGTGTTTGTGCGGTCAAAGGCAGCATGAATGGCATTATATGACAGGTGTAGTGTTGGTTACACGTTCGTGACAGAGAGCAGAGCATGAAGCTCGGGCCACATCGCGGTGCCCTACTGTGTTTCCCCAACCCCAAAAAAAACTCCGTCTCATCTACCAAGGAGCCGCACCACCACAACTTTCCTATCGCCCGTTAATATCTGGATCTTCTTCTTCTCTCCCGACTATCATCTCTACTTGCTTTTCTCTTGAGTTGACCACACTTCATTCCCAGTTATTATGTCGTCATCGTCCCTGAGGCCCTCAACCATCGCCGCTATCAGCGTGGGTACCATTGCCGCCAGCTTCATCGCATACGCTGTCTACTTTGATCATCGGCGCCGCAATGATCCGGAATTTCGCAAACAGCTGAAGCGCGATTCGAAGAAACAGGCGCGCGCCGCGAAGGAGGAAGCCGAGGCACAGGGCAAGGAGCAGAAGAAGTCGATTAGGGAGGCTGTTGAGCGCGCAAACGAGGAAGGCTACCCAAAGGATCCTGAGGAGATTGAGGCCTACTTCATGCAGGAGGTCGCCCAAGGAGAGGGCATGTGCCAGTCTGGTGCGTACAATGGCAATGGCGGAGATCACCAACCTGAAATTTGAGATGGAGACTGATTCGGAACAGGCGCAGATTCGATAGAGGCAGCTCTCTGCTTCTACCGCGCACTCAAGGTTTACCCTAACCCAAGGGAATTAATCAACATCTACGACAAGACCGTGCCAAAGGTATACGTCTCCCTTGATTTGATGGATATGGTACTAATGCCTTCCAGCCTGTCCTCGACATCCTGGCGGAGATGATCGCCATCGATACCAGCATTCCCGTTGGCGGCGGCAGCAAAGCAGCATCTGACGCCGGTTCTGTAACTGGAATTGAATAAACCGCTCCTGCTGCATATGTTTTCTTGTTTGCGCACCATATTTGGCGTCCTGAGAACCATGCTCATGCCAATTCACAGCTCAATGTAATATTTTTGTACATGTAAAAGTAAATTCCAGTCGGGTATCCGAGAGTCATTAGGCCGGCGTTTGGGGAATGGCATAATGTTCCGGGTCGAGAGGAGGTTCCCTTCAAAGTTTCCCGGTGGATAACCTCCAGGTGAACGGAACCAACTAAGTAGTCGCCACAATTCAAGCCACACACTCTACTTGTTACTATAGCGGTTGTTCTCTCGAGGGGTCTTCGAGGAATGAGCGATTGATATACTACAAATTACAGGCTCTCGGATCTGGGGAAGTCGTGCTACTGCATGCATATGTCCTAACGCCTTGCTCACAAAGTCATCCCACCAAGTAGCAAAAGTACCCAAGTAATTACAAAGTCTAAGCGAAAGGGCAAACGCTCCTGAAGTTCGAATTGGTCCCAGCTAGCACGCACAACTGTTGTTCTCCTGGGGTTGGCTTGGGTTGATGTTGACATCGATCACTGCAAACCACTATCAGTCTCTTCGCCCGGAGAGGTTTAGTAAACGTCAACGTACTCTGACTTTGTCCCTGCTGGCCCTCGCCTTCCATTCCGGGCAGCGCCTGCGCAATTCTCTTGAACAGTGTCTTTACGTTATGCCCCACCTTCGCGCTCGTCTCAATGAACATCAAATTGTTCTTTTTTGCTTCTTCCTCACCCTGCTGTGTAGTCACTTCTCTTTTATCATTCAAATCCGTCTTGTTACCCACTAGCACAATGATGACGTCGTTCCCTCGCTCACCCCGTACGTCGTCCACCCACTTACGTGTGTTCTCGAAAGTCTTTTTGTTGGTAATGTCGTAGACAACAACGGCGACAGAGGAGTCTCGAATGTAGGAAGGTATAAGGGAACGAAAACGCTCTTGACCAGCAGTATCCCATAGTTGAAGTCGAACGGTTCGGTCCTCGAGATACATGGTCTAGAACAAAGGTAAGAACTCCTGAAGAGGTAATCTTTGGCTGTCCATGCGCACCTTTGAAAGAAAATCTATGCCGATAGTCGCTTGATATTGATTATCAAACGAATCGTACATGAACCGGGTGATTAGAGATGTTTTCCCCACTATCCAAGTCAATCAGCCTCCTTTCGCTTCCTCTTCACCCCAAGAACTCTATACCCCTGATTCGACTTACCGCTCTGTTCGCCCAAAAATACCAACCTGCAAGGAATCAGTATTGCCTACTCCGACGCAAACACCATGCAGTCTCACTTGAACTTCTTCAAAGGGTTAGAATAACCGGACTGCGCCATTCTGATATACAGATGAACCGTTGGCCCGATATATGGAACTGAGAAGGAAGATTCAAAGGTGAAGATTATAATCGCAATCGAGGTGGCAGATGTTGCAGAAAGAGAGACGGGTGCGGCGTGGCTGCGTGAATAGGAGGCAGTTGAGGCAGTTGCTGTGATTCCAGAAGCCTACCGACCAACACAACATAGGGAACAAGGGTATGGTAGGAGCGTATCCCGCCCGCTTAGGTAATACATGGATCGGGTTAGTGTCCCTTGGAACCGGGGTCCAATATTTTCGTGAAAAGAGCCCGCCATATCGCCGAACGAACTCACCCCATTCTGCATCGCCCTTTTTCTACGCTCCCTGCGCCATTTGAAATAACTTCGACAGTCACCGAAAAAAAGGACGATCTGCGGATCCGGAGGAGAAAATCCATGGCTACTATCGAATCGGCACCGGCGCAGTATAAACAACCCAGCCGAAAGGGTAAAAAAGCCTGGCGCAAAAATGTCGATGTCACACAAATCCAGTCGGGGCTTGAGGAAGTGCGCGACCAAATCATAGACGGGTAAACTTCCGTACCAACCCAACCGCAATGACATTTCTGCTAACACATTGTTTTCTTTTCCTTGTTTATAGCGGTATTATCGCAGAAAAAGCCTCCGACGAACTTTTCGCTGTCGATACAACCGGTTCCACCGACATACAAAAAAAATTCAGCAAGCGTCATAAACCGCTCAAAGTCGATGAAATTCTCAATAAACGCTCCGCTGTCCCTGCAGTATCCTCCCGCAAACGACTCTCTGATTTTGCCGAAGAAAAGAAGCGGAAAAAGCCAAAGGTTTCCGGCAAAGATTACGATCGCTTGCGGGCAATAGCATATGGAGGAGACCAGGTGCAGAAGGATGTTGTTGAGACAGGTCACACCGCCAACTACGACCCGTGGTCTGTACAAGAGCCCAAAAAGGATCCTAAGTTTAGTTTCCTGGAAGAGAAAAGGGCAGCGAAGGAACCCGTCACACTGAAACAAGAACCTTTGTCTCTGATCAAAAGTGGCAAAGCCATTCCCGCCGTCCGCAAACCGGAAGCAGGGAAATCGTACAACCCCAACTTCAACGACTGGCAGGAGATTATCGCACGGGAAAGCGACAAGGTTGTGGAGGCGGAGAAGAAGAGGCTGCAAGAGGCTCGAGAGGAGGCCGAGCGTATGGAGCGCGCACTCGCCGAGTCAGACTCGGATTCGGACGCCAACGAAAGTGCATGGGAGAGCGAGTGGGAAGGATTCAGCGACGAAGAGGAGGACAGGTTGAAGACAAAGCGGCCTGAGAGGAAAACGCCTGCGCAACGGAACAGGATCAAGAGGAGAAAAGAAGCGGAGGGCTTAGCCAGGCACCAAGCCAAGATGAAGGCGAAGGAACAGCAATTACAACGTATCAAGGAACTTGCAGCATTGGTCGAGGAGAAAGAAAAGGCGCGAACAGAAGTCAAGCATCAACTCGCACTGCTTCCCAAAGACAATCTATCCGAGGATGACGGTGAGGAGGAACTGCGCAAGCGACGATTTGGCAAGCATTTGTACGCATCCCACCCTATATACGCCCCATGTATCGTTCACCAATACTGACAAAAGCTGCAGCGTACCAGAAGCACCCCTTGAAGTCGTACTACCCGATGAACTTCAAGACTCCCTCCGCCGTCTTAAGCCCGAGGGAAACCTATTGAAAGACCGCATGCGTAGTATGATGATTCGTGGCAAGGTTGAGGCACGTAAACAGATCCCGTACGCGAAGAAGAGGAAGGTCACCCTTACCGAGAAATGGTCATATAAGGATTGGAAACTAGATTAGATACAAGCCTTACCTACGCGCCCAAGTGCTTGAAGGGCATTGAGGGAGAATACATGTCAACAATTTGATACCATGGCTGCCCGCCCTCTTTTTCATATACCAGTCCTCTTTTGAACTGGAGGCCGTACAAAGTGAACATGGAACGAAAAAGAGCAAAGTAGACGTAGTTCGACTCTACACGAATAATCTATTCTCAACTGGGATGATGTAAACAACATCGTCGACATTGGAAGGAGGGTCCTTCCATCACTAAATGCTCGGAATAGAAGAGAATACTCATGAACATCAACCATACCATTTCCCTTGCACGGTGTGACCAGACCGTACACAAACGCAAATTAAACAGCTTTCGCACATGCATCAAAATGAAGGGTATACAACAATCCGCCATCCAGATACCCAACGCCTTTCCTGCGATACAAAGAAGAAAAGAACAGAGAAACATGAAGAAAAAAAAGGGGGTATGCACCAAAACAATAAACTCCTTCCGACATGCATCATGGCTGGTATCGTCGAAACGCGAAAGTCGCAAACAGCGTAGCGCGTGAGTGCGCAGTGATAACGTCATCCATCATTTTGTTGGCAAAGTGTTTTCGTATAAATCAAGAATTCGTGCCAACATATTACTCTGCGGTTTCGTAATCATGGTCAGGACCGTCATAAGCGCCATGGAGCCGTACACGGTATAGACAAGTGTGGTCTGCGCCCCAGTTCTTGGTAATGCGCACAAAAGCGTGATCAATGGGGTCTTGAGTTTGAGCTTGGAGATCGAAGATCTGGATGTGGTTGGCGCCGCGGATATCGTACGTGACGCTTCCAAGACAGGACCATCCTTGCGGCGCTTCGCTCTCGCAATTATTCGAGGAGCCCACGCGTGGAATAACAGGTTTCTCTGATTTGACCCAAAGTTCGATATTTTGCGGGGCATTGGAGATGTCTTTACCGGGCACCGCCGTCATAGGGATGTGCTCGATCGTTAGTTGATCTGGAAAGATACGTGACGGAAGGTGCACGCCCAATTGAACTTTGCCATGTCTCTTGGTGTCGGGAGGTGCACACCAACAATCACCTGGTTCTTCCCATTTGGAAAGTGCGGCAGCTGGAGGTCGGCGATCAGGAATGACCATCAATCTTCGGTATAACCTCGACGCCCAAGCGAGATTGTGAACTTGCGTAGGAGATGTGAGATCCGTATCAATCGTCGCACCAAGACCCTGAGAAAAGTAGTTGACCTTCTTCAACGAAAGTTCCATGTTCGTGACTAGGTTGGCCGCCGCAAGGGACTGCAAGCGAATTTTATCCAAAGACGCTCTTTCGACCTGTTTAGAAACAACTGTTCTGAGTTCCTTTTCAATCGTCTTGACAGATTCTGCAATCTTTTTATCAACCAATGCAGACATTTGGTGCCAATTCTCTTCTAGGAGTTTTGTTACTTCTTTGCGAGTGACAGCGTGTGGATGCGGTTTCGACGCGTCAAACGAATTGCTCCAAACAGCGGTCAACTTGTCGGCATTGCTCTCCCAGAATGAATCCAAGTCGAGATCCGAGGTGGTGAGGAAACCGTCTTTCTTCATCTTGCCTTCCAAAGCCCGCCAAAAGTCATCGTCAATTTTGATAGAACCGTCAGGTTGCTGGGTGACTGCAACCATCTCCGGAAGTCGCATCTCTAGTCGCTTTAACGTATCAGTGACACCACCAAGGTTGGCCTGCATGCCCGCAAGTTCCTCCTTATGTTTGTTGTCTTCGGCTCGCAGCCAAGCATACATGGATTCGTAGGTCTCGTCGTAAATCCGGGTTGGTGGGGCGTATGTCGCTTCATGAATTTTCCTTATGAGAGACTTGACAGTTGACTCGTAAACCTCGGTGTTGGAGATGTACATGGCGAGTAAAAAAGCAAGCAAAGCATAAAACAGATAAGATAACCAAGAGCTCTGGAACCAAGGCTTGTAATCTTGGGTATTTTGGGTGGCTTGGGTAGGTACGGGTAGTGTAGGATGGACGGCAGAAGATCGCGGCGACGTTCTCTGGGGAGGTTGTGCAAAACGAGACGCGTTGTGGGATCGTGCCTGTGACACCGTTTGAGGTATAGGCCGCTCTGGTGCAGTTCGTGGTTCAAGTCGAAGAGGGGAAGCTACAGCAGAAGCTGGGTGTCTTGCACGCTGGGCTGCAGGCCGATACATAGCAGGGCTGGGGGCGTGCATCATGCCTGCCTCGCGCATCAAACCGAATGATTTAGTAGTGTTGGCAGCGGACGACTCTTCGGTTGGTAGATCCTCTGGGTGCTGCTCTTCCTCGTCGTCAGTGGGAGGGTCGTCGCTTTCATAGTCTTGCTGCTCGGACGGGGCTCTGGCTCCGTTAGGAACTGGGGTAGGTGAATGTTGGTTGCGGTCGGTCGCTGCGCCACTCGTAATGGGTTCTTCACGGGCCATAGCAGCATCTCGCTGGACTTGAAAGGCTTGAGAAAAGCCGGTGACGGGGACTTCCAGTTCCTCGGCATCGCCAACGCGTCCACTGGCCCCATAAGCGGTTGATTGGCGAGATTTGAGTTTTGGTAACGTGTTTTTGGCTTTCCCAGGAGTTGCAGAGACGCCAGTTTCCACGCTTACAACCGATCGGGAGGCAACCGACTGGGAGATGCGCGTAGAACGCCGTGGAGTTGGCGCCCCTTGACGACTTGCTGCATAAGACATGGGTGAGGGTGGGATAATGCTTGAAGAGTGCCTGCAAAATGGAGTGTAAGATGGAGGTGTGTATGGATAGCTAATGAAGATTGAGTGTGTGGCAAGAGTGGTGTAAAGTAAGTGTAGAAAGTGGTGGGTTTGGAGAGGAAGGGGAGGAAGGGCAGGTGGTGGGTTGGATGGAGTGGGTAAGTGATGGTATTAGGTGCCGCTATTGTGGTAGAGTCACAATAGCAACAATAGCAACAGAGGCAGGAAAGGAAGGTGTACAAGGGGTGAAGCGGCACAGGAGGAGATGAGAAGGGCATGAAATTATTGAGGAATGGAAGGTGAAGACCGACTTGAATTCACGGCGCGCGCTCGGCGACGAGGCGACCAAAACATAGAAGGAACTCACCAGAATCCAGCCAAGTGGCGACCCTGAGGCCTGATGGAATATGCGCCGCCACTACGATAACTTTCCAGAAGCTATTCTGAGTTGAGGAGAGGGTTTAGGAAGCCGACTGCAGTATATATGGTGGCCGTGGTAGTTGGTATATAGGTAGGTAGGTAGGTAGGTAGGTAGGTAGGTGCGACACGTCGAGAAACTAGCGTCGGAGTTTGACGCGTACCTAGGTACCTAGGCAGGGCAGGGCAGGGTAACGCGCGCAAGAAAGCAGGGCAGGGCAGGGCAGGCTAACAGCAAGAAGATGGTTGGATCAAGGGGTTCATTTCAGGGTGCATCATCTCATATCTCGCCGCAGGGTCTCGTAGAGAGTTGCCGGCGCGGTGACGGGATAGAGAGATGGACGCGTCCATGGATGGATGGTGGATGGTGGATGCCATGGCATGGCATAGGCATTGATTGATGTTAGCGAAGGCGGAGAGTGCAGGCAGAAATCAATGCCCAATGGATGTCTGTACAGTACACCCATTTGACCTTCGTACCTATGTAGTTATACATGTACCTACCGGGGATAGGTGTCTTTTTAAACATTGATGGTGCCTACATAGGTAGGTAGGGACCTAATTGTACTTAGGTACGTAGGTATGCAAAAGAGTCACAGGTCCGAAGGCCACATACTAGCGTACCAGACGTTGTGATTGACAAACTCCATCTTCTCCGGGTCGCAGAACCTCTCCTTGGTACAATTCCTCAGCCCTCTCGTAGATGGTACCTGTACCTGTGTCTGTGTCTGTGTTTGTACCTGACCTGTAACTACCAAGGTACATAATAATGGGGTTGCTGTCCGCTAAATCAAATCACGTAATGCTTCCGCCGGGCGTTTGCTTGTACGCTAAAATCCCTACCCAACTAGCTAAGTATTTACTTGGTAGCCCTACACTACCCTACCCTACCCTACCTACCCTCATCGTCAGCCCCTAACTTGGACCATCCTGCTTGTACACATCTCCGCACACCCGCCAGAAATCCTCAATTGGCACCCCAGAGACCCTTTGTATCCACCTCCACGGCCACCAGAAATCCACATCAACATGGTTGTCGGCTCAGTCCTCGTCACAGGGTAAATACCCACCAAACACTGCCCCACCATGCCCCTCCTGGACATCTTCAGCTGTCGACTGACCCTCACCCAGTGGCACCGGCTACATTGGCTCCTTCACAGCCCTCGCCCTGCTGGAAGCCGACTACAAAGTTGTCATTGTCGATAACCTGTACAATTCCTCCAAGGAGGTCTTGAACCGCATCCAACTCATCTGCGGCAAGAAACCCGCCTTTTACCAAGCTGACATGACCGATGAAGCCGCATTGGACAAGATCTTCGCCGAGCACCCCGATATCGACAGTGTCATTCACTTTGGCGCTCTCAAGGTATGTCATTCCGACCTTTTTCCACCAAACTTTCGGACTGGTACCCCTCGGCCCTTGGAACCCACGCTGATGCACAGCCAGGCCGTGGGAGAATCAGGCGAGATACCTCTCGAGTACTACCGCGTCAACGTCGGCGGCTCCATCGCCCTCCTACGCTCCATGACCAAGCACAATGTGACAAATATTGTCTTCTCCTCCTCTGCTACAGTGTATGGAGATGCCACTCGTTTCCCCAACATGATTCCCATTCCCGAGGACTGCCCCATTGGTCCTACCAACCCTTACGGCCGCACAAAATCCACCGTAGAGGCTATCATCACCGACCACATCAACGCACAGCGTAACAACTTGACCAAAAAGGGCGAGCCTGGTGTTGAGAAGTGGAACGCAGCTTTACTGAGATACTTCAATCCCAGTGGCGCACACCCTAGTGGTGTCATGGGAGAGAATCCTCTAGGTGTCCCGTACAACCTCTTGCCCTTGCTAGCACAAGTTGCCATTGGCAAGCGAGAAAAACTCCTCGTCTTTGGCGACGGTAAGTCTCATCCACTCATCAAGGCACATTCTCTGCGCCGCGCGGTAATACTGACGGGAAGCTAGACTACGCCTCCAAAGACGGTACCGCAATTCGCGATTACATCCACGTCCTAGATCTCTCCCGTGGTCACCTCGCCGCTCTCAATTACTTACGCGAGAAAAGCCCCGGCGTAAAGGCCTGGAATTTAGGCTCCGGTCGGGGTTCCACCGTGTTCGAGATGATCAAGGCCTTTTCTGATGTGGTGGGACGCCCCTTGCCGTACGAGGTCGCACCTCGTAGAGCCGGTGATGTCTTGGATCTGACAGCCAACCCCACTCTCGCCAACCGAGAATTAAACTGGAAGACGGAACTGACGCTGGAGGATGCCTGTGCTGATCTGTGGAAGTGGACGGAGAACAACCCAGAAGGGTACAATCAGCAGCCCCCCAAAGAATTCGTCGACGCTTTGAAAAAATAGCATAGGTGATTAAATTTCGGAATGGGAGCCCATGCGGCCCATGTAAAGACGTCTTGTGCCATTTGGGATGAGTCTCTTTATTTTGTTGTTTGCTAGCGTCTAGTTTTGAGAATTGTACATAAGGCGTAGTTCGTGTCCAGTTCATGACAATGTTGGCTCTGTGAGGGGCCTCTATTCATAACCCGCATCTTTCCTTTATAACGTCAAAAGTGTCTGTTCAGCTCCAGGCTCCGAGTAACACTTCCATGGAGCGTCTGAACGTATCAGGTGTGTTTGCTGCTTGTCTTGCTTCACAAGAGCAGCGATTTTTTGAGGCTAGATCTATCCACTCACTGCTTGCAAACCTCCACCAAGATTTTCTATCGCACGGTAGCCCCCTTGAGAGTCTTTACGGAGCATAGACCCGTCGCAGTCTTCAGCGCAGCCACGCCCGTCTTCTTCCCTGCACCCTCCCCTGCCAGTTGCGGCACAGCCTCCACATCGAAGCCAACACCCAAGGAGTCTGTCGTAGTGAAACCCGGTTGGATGGTTTCCCAAATCTTCTTCTTGGGATTCAATTGGCCCTCTGGTTCACCCTCCCAACCTTCGAAAAAGACCCTGTCGCCCGCCTTTGCATCTGTAGGTGGGCTCACTAGCTCAACCGGTCCGCCATGGCTATCCTCTCCTTCGGCGACACGAGGCGAAGCTGCCAAAACCATGGCACAAGATTTAACGCCACGCATGGTGACGGGCTTCAAGTTGCAAACGGCAACAATCTTGCGATTCTGCATTTCCTCGAGAGGAATCAGTCCGTTGAGACCCGAGCAGACTGTTCGCACAACCTGACCCTCGTATTCGGACGTATTGTCGGTTCCGGGAGCGTCACCGCAAGCAACCGTGCTAACGTATAGTGAATCGGCGTTGGGGTGTTTCTCGGCTTTGAGGATATGTGCGACGCGAAGATCGATGAGGGAAGGTGAGAGCGGCTTCTCGGCGGGTGGCCTACCGGAAAGATTAGCTTCCCCATTATTTTTCAGATGGTTGCGGTACTCACGCCTTCTGAGGTTTTGGCTGCTTCGCCTTCTTTTCTTTCTTTTGCGTGGGGGCTCCTTCTGGAGGGCCCGTCTTTCCGGCGGCGGTCGATGCTATGGCCTCCGCAGCCTGGACTTTATCCTTGGCCTTTTCCTTTTTGCTCTTTTTCCCCTCAGCACCCTGCTCTCCAGTCGCGGTTGTCGGTGTAGCCCCAGCGGCGGCGGCGGCAGCGGCAGCAGCCTCTTTTTCCTTCTTCTTTCGTTCCTTTTCAGCCTTGGCATCAATAGGCTTGATCTTGAAGACAACATTGTCGAGGTCAACGTTGACCTTGTCGTCTAGCTTCAGGGCAAAGATGGGTGAATTTTGGACGAAATCGACATGTCGAACAATGTGATGGTAACCATTTTCGCCTGTCCTCTCCTCGGGAGACCATTTCGACACGACAGGCGCAAGTTTTTGGTAGAGGGCGATGTCGGCGACGGAAGGTTTGGCACCAAGCACAGTGGTACGGCTGGAAAGGTGGGTGTTTAAGGCTGAGAGCCTCTCCGAAGCCTTTGCGGCATCTTCACCAGCGGAGGCCACATGGGAGGCGGTGATAAGCCATTGGCTCAACTCTGCCTTTTCCGCATCGGAGTAGGCGACGGAAGGGAAGAGAGCCTGTGAGACTTTGACGGCGTCCGTCTCAGCAGAGGCGTTGTTGGGTGCGTGGGTGTTGAGGAAGGTTTGCAAGCTCTGGTCAATGGTAGAGCTGGCCATGGCGGGGATCTTTTGGCGAAAGAAGTCGACCAGGAGCGGCTGTAGCGGGGTAAAGAAGCCGGCGAGGGGATTGTTTGGCGCGGCGGCGGCGGTAGAAAAAGAGAGGCGCGCAGGAGGGGTGGTACGGGGACGAAGCAATCGAAAGGGGGTTGGTGTTGTGCGAGTTCGTGTTCGTGTGCGTGCAAAATGAAGAAGAGAGCTGCGCAGGGCTGGCAGAGCAGCTACTGGAGAAGTCAACATTGGCCAGCGAAGAAACGTGACTCAAGAAAAAAAATACACATAGAGTACCCAACTAGTACATGGCACATGCTTGTAACTTACTGTACCTAAGTGTAGGTGAGGGGCACGCACGCACGGGCCAGTGCTTTCTGCTGGCCTTTGTACCTATCATTGATTGATGTATACAGACCAACACCATAGAGACATGGGCTCTGCAACAGCATAAAAGCCTCTTGATGAATCTACCTACACTACAAGGTATCCCTCACACACATACCACACAAGTACGATTCGTCAGTGACCATGAGCGACATCAACTCACCAGATGTTCCTCCTTCGAGAAAGAGATTCGTCCCTCTCGGTACGTCATACCACCCTTGAATACCTACCTACATATATCAACCCTAGGTATCTAGGCAGATATTCCGTGCTCCAACAAAACAACTGACAATGTGCCTGGCTACATAGAGAACAACCCCGAGGTTATGACTTCGCTGGTTCACAACCTGGGCCTTTCCAAGAAATTGTCATTCCATGATGTCTTCAGCATCGACGAACCCGAGCTGCTTGCCTTTGTTCCACGCCCAGCCTACGCTCTGCTCCTCATATTCCCCGTGAGTGAGACCTATGAGAAGTTCCGCATTCAGGAGGACACAGATCGCCCAGAGTACCAGGGCCATGGTCCCGATGAACAAGTCGTCTGGTACAAGCAGACCATCGGCAACGCTTGCGGCCTCATCGGCCTTCTTCACGGTGTATCCAACGGCGCAGCACGCGACCATATCGGTTTGTCGCCCTTGCATTTTTCGTCATTGCGATCCTTTTGGCGCTAACCTTCATCCCAGAACCTGACTCAGGTCTGTCCAACCTGCTCCGTGACGCTATCCCATTGAAGCCTGCCGAGCGCGCGGATCTGTTGTATGAATCCCAAGCTCTGGAGAGTGCGCATCAAGCCGCTGCGGCTGGAGGTGACACTGCCGCACCACCCGCCGACGACAGTGTCGATTTACATTACGTCTGTTTCGTCAAATCCAAAGACAACCACCTATGGGAGATGGATGGCCGACGAAAAGGCCCTCTCGACCGCGGTCAACTTGCTGCTGACGAAGATATCCTCTCTGACAAAGCTCTCGAATTAGGCGTAAGAAGCTTCCTGAAGCGCGAGGCTGAGGCAGGAGGAGGAGATCTCCGATTCTCTCTTATCGTACTAGCCGAGTCTCTTGACTGAGTGATCCTTCACGAGCTCAGTGCTAGAGACGCCAATATCCATACGTGGTTTGCGGATATATCTCAAACAAGGACATATGAGAATCTTAAGCGCATATCGCATGCATCTACGCGCACCGCGCTCGTCTAATCGCGCGTTACTGCGGCAAACCTGTGTCAGTCATGTCAGCCAAGGAGGACAACCCAACGGAAGACGATTCTCTAAAACCGGAAAGTTTCTAGTGAAGAAGGTTAAAAGCTTGATTGAATCAGAGTTTCGGAGATAGCAACGAACGATCCTCGTTCGCACACAAAGGACTCATCCAAATCTAAACAAATGCTGTCGCATCATTCACTCCACCTCTTAATATCTTCAATACTTGCATTGGGAACACCTCGTGAGAACCTCCTGACTTGTCTCAGCAGCGATCGCTACCGAACGGTGGGAATATCCCACCCCTTTGTGTCTGGCCCGTTTTCGGCAACGCGCTCTCGAGAGCGAGTGAAATCATCGGAACAACAATCCCCGGTCCTGGAGAGTCAGACTCATATCCAGTTGCGCTCAAGACACAAGCAACTCTCACAGAATTCTCGGCCGATGGGCCCTATGTCAAGCGCTTGGGGTGGTTGTTTCGCATCTCTTGTAGCGGTCCCTCACCTGTTCACAGATAACCTCATACATAGGGCAGGCATGACAAGTGTTCGGAGTGACCCTTCGCGAACTTGGCGCTGGAGGTATAACATACCTTCGTCGAACTACCTTCACACCACAGTTGTGGCACTCACGATATGCTTAATTTTTCCTCGGGCTACGTCGTTTCCAATACCATACATCGGTCATCACAGCGGCGCGTCATCCAAGAAACTGTTCGCCGCTCACAGAACGTATTGGCTGCAAATTGTTGGCGCAACGTGCGCCGCTGCCACGATGGTAGCATCATGCATTGCGTTTTTCTGGTTCTGTCGAATGGAAAAACGCTTCCGTCACAGGTCGGCAAAACTCCATCTTCTACGACTTTCCTCCGTGTTGATTGTTGCAGGCTGATTATTCTCCTAATATTTGGCGACATGATGAAAGCATCATGGATGTTCTTGTTTGCCGTGGTATCGATTGCAAGGGGTACGGTCTATACAGAATCGGCATTCTGTCAGGCAAGCGGCTTCCTGGTCCAATACGGCACTGAGACAAGTGGTCAGTCTTCTTTACAATCATATACTGCCAGTGGCAGTCTCTGATGAATACGTGCAGACTACGCGGTACTCGTGATTGCCATTCACAGTGCCATGCAGGTGTTTCGTCCGTCAAACACGATCCGCTCAGATGGGCTCTATTCGTATCGTTATCCCATCTTCGGGGGAGCATTCCTGGTGCCTATGTTGATGTCGATCTTGCCCTTTGCGGGTGGCCGTTACGGATATATGTCTCAAGGGGCGTTCTGCTCACTTCCGATCCGACCTTTCTGGTATCGTTTAGCACTGACATGGGTGCCCCGCTACATCATTGCAATCATCATACTTGGGCTTGCATTGGCAATCTATGCACACGTTGGGTTTAAATTCCGCTCGCTGTCGGACATGCTTCAGTACGAGAAACCATCTGTATCCACCATCAACCCCACATTATCATTGCACAATTTAGAATCCGATGCTGGAACAGTACCAGATATGACGAACCTTGCAATATTCCCCATGCGTAGAGGCTCCTCGATAGTTTCTATGATGAGCGCTTCGCGGAGGACGTCTGTCGTGGCTTCAGCGAGTAGGTGTCCCGACAGCTATGACTATCCCGGATCTGTTTCTGTCATAAGTGGTCCTCGAAGCCAGCGCTGCAGTAGAGCATTTTCGGTACCACCAAATGAGAGCCATACTAGTATTAAAACCACCAGAAAGCACAGCAACACTCGATGTGATCACCTGGATGACCAAGTCTCACCATCTCCACCAAGCACCTGCCCCACCAATGCTGCTCAACGGCCTCTGGTTCAGCACAAAATCCGAGTACAACGTCAACTACGATTGATGTTTGTGTACCCCATCTGCTACATATTCATGTGGCTGATTCCTTTCATCAATCATTGCATGATGTATTCTGAAAATTGGGCAGCACACCCATTGTATGGGCTCACCTTAACTACCACTGTCTGTCTTAATTCAATGGGTATCGTAGATTGTCTAATATTCACACTCCGTGAACGACCGTGGAGGCATATTCCAAACTCCGATGGAACGTTCCTTGGATCTTTTGCATGTTGGCGTACGTTCTCCTCGACAACGCACACTGCTGTCGACGGGACCACAGTCTTACCAAGCAGCCGCCCTACCAACACACTGCATCGCACCATCACCGAAGTCAATCCCACTACATCGAACAGTTCTTGGCTGGGGGGTGGGTTGCTCTGGAGTGTATTGGGTAGGGGAAGGGACTGGAGAAGTAGTGGGGGGAGCGATCACGCCAAGGCGCAGGCTGGATTTGCGAGGGTCAGGTTGGAAGCAGAGAGAGAAGAGAGGAGAGCTGCTAATGACGTGGGGAGACAGCACCCTCGGGGCGAAATGTGAGGGTTCAAATTCGGGTTCGCTAATGACGCCATCATCGGTGCGGTACGTGCTTTCGATGTTTTATGTGGGAAAGAAGGGTTCCTGGATTTTGCAATGCTGTGTTTTATTTAGATTTTGTTTTTGCATTGCATTGGCAGCTAATTTCCTGCTTCGAATTGCTAGTGTGGCTTTTATGCCACCTGAATAGATTTAACTGTACGATTTATAGTATACGGAGCCAGTCAATGTGTATACCAACGTTTCCCTCTCTTTCCTGTGTATTTGTATTCGGGCACAGAGTGTGATAGCACAGGTCTCTGCAGATATAATGTAAATGGAATTAAGCATCTGTAAATCTACGGTGCCAGCAATCGTGGGATAATGGCCATATTGCCGCTTCAATCAAGAATAAATGTTCAAAAATTCTCCACCTTCACTTCACCGCCTTGCTTCAGAACACCAAACACCTTCTCCCACAGTTCACTTGCCTCACCCAGACCATACGTCAGACTGACATTCTGAAACCCAGCCTCCGGTCCACCAGACATTGTTTCAAGCTGTGAGATGATATGTTCCAAGCCCAATGCCTTCCCGACCGCCTGAGTAGCGCCACTCTCCAAGGCAACATGGATGACATGGATATGGAAGTGATGATACGTTGGCTGATAGTGAATATAAAGCTTCAACTGATCCTTCTCGATCTCAGGATATAGCTTGATAGACGCTTCCAACAGCTTCTCCCGCATATGCCGAAGCCACTCGATCTTGTCTTTTGTCAGGTCCCTAACGGACCAGATATCCCGCCTCACCACAAGCCCCAATAGATGCAACGAAGTCAGCGTCTTGCGGTCCCAGTTCAAATCTGGATGTAATAGGAACCCCTCGTCGCCCGGCTCACGATAAATGACATCTTCCTGCTCGGTACGCCCTTCAATAATGTTGAAGATCCATTGCAGCGTGCCCTTTTCGCGCTGCCGCACAATCCAGGGGCGCGTGTAGGCGGCGTAGATTTCGGGCGTCTCGGTCACGATGCGGATGGGTTGCGCTGAATACTTTTTGATGTGTTTTTCAGTGCAAGGATAGATGAGGTTGAGTTTGAAATCGGGGGGGATGTCCTCGCTGCCAGAGTCGGACTTGGTAGCACCCGAGTTGGCCAGGAACCACGAATAGATGTCGTTTGCGCCGAGGTTCTTGATGCGCGTCAGAGACGTGGGAAAGGAGGAAAGATGGGCATGATCTGTGGCGAAGGCGGCGCGTTCGGCGAGTAGTACAGCGGGTTGGGAATCGATGGTGCCGAGGAGGGAGATGCGGCGTCCGGCTTGATCCTGATTAAGCAGTCGAGTCAGGACAAAGCGTGGAATGTAGGATTCTACCCTCGAAGCAATCTCTGGTGGAGTCGTCGAAGCCATTCTTTTTTTTTTATTCTTGCAAATCGAGTATGCGTATGTAGTCTGTTGTTTTACCCCCACTATGAAATTTGCACAAATGAACGCATTTGCTGGTCGTGGGGTAATCAACAGAGGAACGCTCTGTTTGGAGAGGTTTCGATATCAAATTAAATCTATACAAAGTCACCTAACCAGATATAGAAAGGAACACGCGTACAGTCAAAGGGCTTTCAACCGATTTGCGGGATGTGAATATATAGTCACATGATTGCGCGTACGTGACTTTTAGCGTTGGCGGGACAACCAGCCAATCGCAGTCGAGCTACCAACCCCCCCGTCGCTCTTAATTATGACTTCATCTCCCTTGACAACATATTCAAACGACAACAATCCCATATGCGAATGAATTACACGCCTACGAAACGTATATCAGTATATCATCACCCACAATCTACTCAATATATCCCACAAACCACACACCTTATCGCAAACCATGCCACCCAAGCGTCGCAGCACCGGCGCGCAGCCAAAATCGCAGCAAGCGACCCTCGCATTCCACGGCGCATCGAATCGAGTGACTAAACCAGGTGCCCGCGCCGTCCATGCCAAAAAGAACCTTGTCGGCGGATCGACGAAGAAAGAACCAACGCCAGATACCGTGGACATAGTGAGTGCAGAAGATGAGGTCCAAGAGCATCATACTACGGGGGAAGCGGCCATCATTCAACAAACGGTGCGGGAGCAGGAACATCAAGATGCACCCGAGGAAATTGAGGCAAGGGAGGTCACGCCGAAGAGAATCGAGAATTATTGGAAGAAGGAGGAGAGCACTCACAGCATTGCGCCGAGGGCGCATCAAAAAGATCTGAGTGTAGAAGAGAAGATTCTCCGCAGGTTCGATTTGAGCGGACAGTACGGGGTGAGTCCGAGTCGCTTGTTCATGGTCTTGTTCTTTTTTCTGTTGTATTCATTGTGTCCATATACTGACGAGGCTGGAACATTTGCAGCCCTGCACTGGCATCGCCCGGCTCAAACGTTGGAAACGCGCGCATCGTCTCGGGCTAGAACCGCCGATTGAGGTTCTTGCGGTGCTGCTGAAGGAGCAAGAAGGGAAAGACAAGCTCGCTGTTCAGAAGTCGTATGTAGACGAATTGTTGAGCTCGCGCGCGGAGATTGATGCATGAGAGGGCGGTTGAATCTGTCTTCGCTTTTATAGCCAGGAGTCATGGCACATGGGTTGGGCTGTTTTAGTCTCAAGGGTGAGACGACAGGAGGGCAGGTAAAGAAAGAGATATGACAAGGTTTTGATGGGGTTTCAGGCATAAGAGGAGGCAAGCATACCTATGTACCTATATGTATGTATTGGCGAATGTTTCAGGTAGTTATGTAAAGTGCTTAGGTACGTAGTAGATGATTGAATGGAAAATGCATGAAGCCAACTAGATAGCTATGTGTTGTATATAATGAGAGAGAGAGAGAGAGAGAGAGAGAGAGTGTGTGTGTGTGTGTGTGTGTGTGTGTGTGTGTGTGTGTGTGTGTGTGTGTGTGTGACGCACGGGGCAGGGCGATGAGGCAACAAAAAGTGGAGATAGGCAAAGACAAATGGCATGGTGGGAAGAAGTGGTTTGGATGGGCCGAGCGAGGATGCGGGGTCGGCGGGGTGCTTTGTCTTGACCAAGCGAGTTAGCGCATGTAGATAGACAGTACAGTAGTTTGTGGTTCGGAGTCTGGACCGGTGGGCTAGGGTTTAGCTGGATGCCATCAAATGATATTGATGATATGCCCATGTCCAGGCCATGGCGGGGGGAACGTAGGGATGTGGATTGATGTGGATGAGATGGGGATGGGGTGGTGGGTCTCGCTTGCAGTGGTGTGCATGGCCATGGATATGTAGGCATGCATTGGGGGGAGGAAACAAAGAAAGCAATGCATGGGAATGGAGCAGAGGATGCTGACGGCGTGCGCCTACTCGCTGTTTGGGCCTAGACTTATCTGCACTGTAGTCAGTCTAGCATGGCTGGGCTGATTGATGACTTGACGTCCAAGAGATATCCCCTCCATTGCC
This sequence comes from Periconia sp. R9002, assembly GCA_023627715.1. NCBI lineage: Eukaryota > Fungi > Ascomycota > Dothideomycetes > Pleosporales > Periconiaceae > Periconia > Periconia sp. R9002. The sequence continues at coordinate 299,756 of JAMAHW010000036.1, read as the reverse complement.
TATCAACTCTCGTATGCCTCCAAAACCTTGGCTTCCCTTTCATCAACACCCAATTATTTCACACCCTCGCACCATCGATATCGCCATCACCATTCTGTCCCACTCCATTCTATGGTACCTATCCATTCCTCTGTCTCTCTCTCTCTCTCTCTTTCTATCACTCCTGCATCACCACCACCCTCTACCCCGCTATGCCTCGACTCGCCGCACTTTAGTTATTTTCAGCCATTCATCGTTTAGGGCACCTACCTAACCCCTCTCCTCACGTGTGGCTTTCCGCCGGCCAGCCTGCCGATCCAGCACTCGCCAACCCAACTCAATTCTGCTGTGCATACACCATTCCCATTGACTACCTAGGTAATCAATCATCCCGAATCCCTCTGGCAATTCGCCCGGAGAACAGTCCGCCTGTTCTGTCCTGAAATCATCGGTTCCATTTCCCATCTGTCAATTGCTCTCAACAGCACTTCGTTCGACCCTTCCCAATCCTCCACCACAAAACACCCCTCCATCCCCCCGCACTTGGCCAATCTGTTCCACCCAACAAGCAGGCGCATCCACCCCTTCTGATCCGCCACTTTAACCCGTGCGTGCCACGCTGCGTACCTTCAACGGTCCTGGGTTATCCTTCTCCTGTTTTGTTCTTTCTTGGGCATTGCCTATTGTAGCATTCATCTGCACCCAGAATGGCAGCCGTCGTCGCAAGAGCACCCCCCATGTTGGGCAGATCTCCTACTCCTCCACCTCATATTTCTTTGAACACTTCGTCGAGAGGAACACCAGCCGCCGTGCCCAACAAACATATCCCTGTGTGCCCAACAGGCCCCGCCCCTTCCCTCGGACTCGAGACGCCGCCATCATCTCCACCCTCCAGACAATCCGTTATCGAGACATCGTCCATCACATACCCACCTACCGCCCACGGTACCGAGTACTGCAGTGATCCGCCACTCTTCACCATCAATGCCCAGAGCCTCGCTCAAGCTTTGCATCACCTTGCTACGCAGCCATTGCCCAACCCCGAGCAGGTGTTTCCCTGGCTGCACGGCCTCCATGCTGACAATCAAATCCAATTGGCCTTCTTCACCAATCGCCGCAAGAGTGTTCGAAGAGTTCCAAAGTGTCTCCGAAGCATCACGCTCGTCAAGACCGGAGGAAACTTGTCATCTTCTAGACTCAAAGGCGCCATCGCGCCAGAGGAAATCTTGTCACAGGGTCCAGGCGAGGATTCGTTCATAGAATGTGACCCAAAGGACGGTTTCTCCGTTCGCAACTTTCAAATCCAAGCCTGCAAACTAGCCATGGTGTCGGATATCGTCGTATATGGAGATGAGAAGACCAGCCCAAGCGATAGCATTGCTCTGGCTAAGCGGATATCCAAGGCCCAGCGCCAATATGAAGCTAAAAATGGCCTTGCGCGGTGTTCTTTCAACACCTTTATATTGAATGGTAACATTTTCCTCAAATGAAAACCAACACGATCGGGTGCTAACCTTTGTAGATCCATTCAGTCACGTACAGGACGCCCATCCAGATCTCGTTGCTGTCGATTCCAGTGGAGTCATGACGGGCAATGTTGCTGACTTCTGTAAGTCCTAATCTCACTTTTATGGATTCAGACCCCGGAATCTGACTGGATAGTTTACTGGGAGAGATACGAGATGTGCGTCATGTCGAAAGCTTCGGAAATCAGCCACAATGTCTTTCTGGGCCCCACTCCAGATCCTACCCTCGACTCTGCATGTTTCAACAAGCAGGATTTTGATCTTCTTATTGAAGCCAGTGATGTGGCCCAGATACCGGATGCGATGATGTTGCGGAAATCGCGTAGCATCCTAGAGAGAAGCAACCGGAAAGGACCTCTTCACATGGATTTCCCTTCATCGGGAAGTATCATGCCGCCTTCCTGGTCTCATTCCGAAGTAGACGGGTTGATGGACACGTGCAGATGGATATACGAGCTCGTCAATCCCCAGGAAATCAAGCAGTCAAAACGGAAAAAGGGGGTAGATGATGAAGCCATCGAATTGGACGACGTCCCACAGGCCCGCAAAGTCTTGATCCACTGTACAGACGGTTATACGGAGACTTCGCTGCTTGGTCTAGCCTATTTCATGTACGCCGAGGGATTACCAGCCCACGATGCGTGGGTGCGGTTGCATAGGGATAAGGGTCGTAATTTCTTTGCGTACCCTACCGATGTGTCTCTGCTTACATCGATTCAACCTCGCATTCTCCAAGAATCACCGCGATTTAATGGCAGCGTTTTCCATGTATCTGAGCCGCAGTGGCTTTCACGGATTGACGGGAGCCTTCCGAGCAGGATACTTCCTTATATGTACCTCGGAAATCTTGGCCATGCAAACAATCCAGAATTACTGCGAGAATTAGGCATCACGCGTGTGCTCAGTGTAGGGGAGGCTATCAGTTGGTCTGAAGACGTGAAGCAGCAGCTGAATTGGCCTGATGATAATCTAATGATGGTGGATAGAGTACAGGACAATGGGGTTGATCCGCTTTGGGATGAGTTTGAACGTTGTCTCAAGTTCATTGGTGAGGCTTCAATCCTACTTTCTCTCCTTTTCAAACTAACCAAAGACAGAGGCCGGCAAATTAGAAGGTGGAGCAACTCTTGTGCACTGTCGAGTGGGTGTTTCCCGGTCAGCTACCATATGTATCGCCGAAGTCATGAACGAACTCGGCCTCTCTTTTCCTCGCGCCTACTGCTTTGTTCGTGCGCGGAGATTGAATGTAATCATCCAACCACATCTTCGCTTTACGTACGTATAATCTGTATTGTCCGCTTATCCGAACGTTTTCTTACTGTTTTAGGTACGAGCTTCTCAAGTGGGAAGAGTATCAGCGTCTGCGACGCAACGAACCACTTCGTCGAGAGCTTGAATGGGCGACTATTGCACGCGAAATCGCCCTAATGAACAAGCCCTACTCGAGATGAATAGACATCTGACTTACTTTTCTTTTTTTTTATGCAATATACGAAATCATGACGGGACGACCTGGTAATGTAACGAATATCATGTGGACCAGATCTCTTTCCTGGATACGAACATCGCACGCGTTATGGCATGGACTGGGTTCGGTTATTCTGTGGCGTTTGAATCAAGATCTCGAACTACCTCCGTGGATTTTGTAAGATCAAGGGCGGTTTCTTCTTTCTACATCCTTCTAGAGTGACTTTTCTGTGCTGGAAATTCTTGTCGCCAATGGATCTTGCAGGCTGTTTTTACCCCTTTTATCTTGCATGTACCCTTCACTGGATGTTTAGCATTTTGAAATGTTTGGGCAGTAGGATGTTCCCCTACTAAGATGACTGGAGCTGGATATATAAGCTGGTTTCACTTTGATCCCATTCAATATATGTATTACTTCCAACTGGCGCTTGGGGGATGTCTGAGGCTGGCTCTCTTAGCAAGCCGTAGAGGGAGGTGACAGGCCGGGAGGCTACATGTCGCGAGCACTAAGGGACTTTATGAGTTAGAGGTTCTGCGACCTTGGTAGTATGCTTGCTGTGGTTGTCGCATTTGTGAATAAGGCCTGATACACTAGCTCTGTACTCAAGGTCATCCAATGCGGAACCACTACTCATCAGATACACATAGCCCTCGAAGCTACAATTACTAGCTTAAAATTTGATAAGGCAGAGAATACGGAGAACGTAGAGTTGGAAAAGATGGCATCTCTCCTCGCAGCTAGATCTAAAATTGTTAACTTGGAAAAATCACTATTCCCTGAGACTATAGTTATGTTGGAAGTAAGTAGAATACAGGGTAGTGTTTATATTTTTACTATTTTTACTTTAGATCTGCTACTCACGTATATATCTAAACGCTGTTTGTGAGTGCGGTGTTTATTACAATAACACTCGCGTGACAACACAGCAAAATATAACCCCGCCTTTCGGCTGCGTAGACCAACATATGTATCACACCACGCATCGAAACCCAAAAATCGGCATGCAAACGCGGGCATGAGCACTCACCTGGATTCTTACCCATATAATCTTGGTGGATTTCACCGCCAGATCAGTACGACAAATCCGGCAGCACAGAAATGGTTTGACCGCGGGCTCATATGGTGCTATGGCTTCCACCATGAAGAGTCCGCGCGTTGCTTCGAGAAAGCCATCCAGGAAGACCCGAGTTGTGGTATGGCATATTGGGGGCTTGCATTTGCCCTCGGACCTAATTACAACAAACCATGGGAGTTCTTTTCCGGCGAAGAACTAAAATCAACACTGGATAAAATAACTCACGCCAATGCTCATGCTTCACGATGCGCTGAAGAAGGTCCCACGACACAGGTGGAGAAGGCCATTATTCATGCTGGACAATCACGCGTCCCCCAAGGTCTGGACGAAATCGCCTTTAGAGCTTGCAACGAAGCCTATGCAGAGGCCATGGCTGTGGTCTACAAACAATTTCCACATGACCTCGACATTGCTGCTCTCTACGCTGATTCAATGATGAATCTTTCAGCCTGGGACCTGTGGGATCTACGTACCGGAGAGCCTACTGCAGGAGCCCGCTCTTTAGAAGCAAAGGAAGTGCTAGTTTCAGCGCTGGCTATCGAAGGCTCGGATGCCCATCTCGGAATTCTTCATTTATATATTCATCTGATGGAGATGTCCAAAACACCAGAAGTTGCATTGGTCGCAGCAGACCATCTTCGCACCTTGAGTCCCGATGCCGGTCACCTGGTCCACATTTAAGTATCCCCTCGACATTAGTGCCTGTGTGTGCGTCTACTCATGTTCTTATAGGCCATCGCATCTGGACATTTTGATTGGGGATTATAGAAGAGCTATTGCCTCCAATGCAGATGCTTGTCTCGCTGATGAAAAGTATGTCGCTGCACACGGAGGTGACGACTTCTACACATTCTACCGCATGCATGATTACCACAGCCTGATCTATGCAGCCATGTTTGCTGGACAGTATAGAGTATGCATGGATACCGTGGCTCGCATGGAGAGCTCGTTGCCACTATCCCTCCTTCAAATCGAAAGCCCTCCTATGGCAGACTGGGTCGAAAATTTTGTCTCAGTGCGCGTTCACGTCCTGGTCCGGTTTGGACGGTGGAGGGAACTTATCGCAATCGAGTTTCCTTCTGACCCGGACTTGTACTGCGTGACGACGGCAATGATACATTATGGGAAAGGGATTGCGTACGCCGCAACAGGAGACATAGAGAATGCCACAAAACATCGCGATCAGCTCTACGTGTCTGTCGGCAATATCCCCTCGTCTCGTATCTCCGGCGACTTCCCAAACAAGGCGAATGTGGTCCTCCAGGTAGCCACCGCCATGTTGGATGGCGAACTAGAGTACCGAAAGGGCAACTACGAAGTTGCGTTTGATCATATCCGCACCGCTATTGATCGAGATGACGCACTAACATATGCCGAGCCATGGCCATGGATGATGCCGACTCGACACGCATACGCTGCACTCTTGTTGGAGCGTGGAAGGGTCCAAGAGGCCGCGCAAGCATACGCTGCTGATCTTGGTTTCGACGATACGTTGCCTCGAGCCCGGCAGCATCCGAACAACATATGGGCGCTGCACGGGTACCACGAGTGTCTCGTGAAGCTGGATCGCCCCGACGAAGCGAAGATGGTGCGGCAGCAGCTTCGGGTTGCTCAGGCGATTGCTGATGTCGACGTCAAAGCTTCTTGTTTCTGTCGCACGGATTGCTGTGGCTCCTGAGGTCAATCGTCCGCTGTTACTCGAAGTTTCTCTACGTAAAGAACGGTTTTCATGGTATATGGAATTGGTGAGACAAATTAGCTGATGATCTCCATCTAGCTTCTGTGCAGTCAGTCAATCTCCATCCGATCAATTCAATCGGTACCAGAATAAGATTATCATCATAAATTATCGTGAGGAACGGACTGCATGATCAGCATCATCCTTGGCAGAATCGTTGCGTGCTTTGCTCTATTTTTCCCGTCGCACTCAACACTACGTAGACGCACCCATTGATGGCACGGAGTAGTAACATTAGATCCTAAGCACGAATTTGAAAATCCGTTATGAAACATTTACAAGGCGAATGGAGTTTTCCAGGGGTCACCCAGGTGTCAAAATAACCCGCACTCACAACACTTATCATACCACATACAACGCTTTAAGGACCTTTTCTTCCTAAGATTACAGTTCTTATAGAAGTAAGTGGGATACTAGGAAAGTCTATAAATTGTTTTTAGTACTCTTTCTCTAGGTTTACTACTTAAGTATATAGATTTTTCTATAGAGATACTACAGGTGCTTTATAATGGTGTTTTGTGAGCGCGGGATATACGACACCCGCGTGGGGGGTTTGTGATTTCTAGTTTCTGCTTGTTCGTGGAACGAACGGAATAGGACCAGATCTATCGCTTGGTGATGAAAGCTCGAGACTGTATCCATCCTCTATATACACCGACATTTGGGAGAGGAAAAAGTGTCCTGGCGAATTATCATTGAGACTCAACATCCTACTTTTTTCGATTGCTATACTGACTGCGCAGAAACTCTTCGATCTGTGTTTTCTCCAACGCGCTGTTGACTTGTTTTAAGTCTTCTTGCGTGGCCTGCGAGGATGATGATAATGACTGATCTTTGATGTATCCGTTTCGTTCTGGCGTTGAATCGGCACTCTCCTTGCTCAGTTCCTGTTCTTGATGTGTTTCATGATTGCGTTCACTACTCCTAACCTCGCTGTCAACAACATCTCCTCCTCCGTACGTTCCGTTCTCATGCGCGGCAGCTCTACCAGCCGGTACCAATTCCCCATGATACGGCTTCTTCGCATGCTCAACCGCATCTCTATCCACCTTCCAGATGCCACTCTGTGGATCCAAACGAAAAGAGCCATCCCGATCCGCCACGACCAACCTTTCAAACACCTCGTCGCGGCTGTACTTTCTGAAAAACACGCTCTTCCACTCTTCGCCCCGTTCTTCCCTTTCCCTGCGCAGTTCGCGCTGACCCTGTTCGACTTTGGATTTGGCTTCGGCGGTGCCCTTCATGTCGGCCCTGTTCAGCGCGTCGAGGACGTCTCCCCACGCGCGCCGCGATTCCCACGGATCCTGCTCGCCCCTCGGCGCCACGGAGATGGGGCAGGACGGCGCCGTCGCGGCGTCAAAGGAATCGATCTCGTCTCCGGTTGAGCAGTCTACGATGCTGAACTTGCCACTCCACTGGCCCTTGGCGGTGAATAGCGGGTCGCCCCTCTCGCTGCTGTTTCCCCTGCTGTTATATACGTTGGCTTCGAATCCGTGTTTGAGCCCGCTGCCCAAAAGCCCCCTGCCTTCGAATTGGACCTCGGCGACGAACCCGGTCGAAGAAACCACACTGTACTTGCCCACGAGCTCTGGGTATGGCGTGCCACTCAGCACGCCCCTGACCTTGACATTGGGCACCGGGATCAGGTAGTCCTCATCGAAACGATCGATGTGCAGGATGGCGTAACCCCTCTGCTTGATGTTTACGGTTCCCGAGAATGTGATTTCTTGCTGCGTGAAGCCCGAAGCGTGGATCCCATGGTGAGCGTTGGAAAGGTAGCATGCCGTCACCGGCGGATGATGGCTGACTTGTTCGGAGATCAGCCTTGTTTCGCTGCTCATCTCCCCGTCTCCGCCTCCTTCGAGGTCTTTCGCCCGTCTATTGACCTTCCAACTACCCAGAAACAGTTCGCCCAAAAATGCATTCAAGGGTTTCTTCACGCCGTCGCCTTCGCTTCTCCCCGCGTACTGCTGATTTCTCAACGACCCCAAAAACCACTTCAGCACCAGCACAGCTCGCCTGCCAGCATCTGGTTCTAGCGCCGGCGCGATGAAAAGATCGGGGTGATCGCCCCAGTACTGTGGCAGCTCCACCGTCGAGTATTCGCCCAGCACAAACGGCGGAGCCGTGATGTTGGAGAGGTCGCCATGCATAACGGATATTGAACCCAGAAAATCCTTTAGCATGGAGCGGTTGCTCTTCATTGAATTAGACATTTTTTTTCTTTCTATTCTTCCCTGAGAGATTTTCTCTCTCCTTCTCATCTACTGTTCTCTATCTCGCTCTTCTGGGGGTAGGGTGTGTATAGGATTGATTCTTTTTAAGGCATGGGAAATAGATGCGGATGAATTGTAATCCGTATGTACGTGCGCTAAAGTTGTTTAACATTATTATTTGATAGAAGGGTTCGAGAATGACGAAAGGTAGTTATGGGTTTTGTCTCTCGCATTGGGTTCTAATAAAACAAACGCCATCAATATAGTCATGACGTAATCTATGAAGGCCAAGGGCTACCAACTATTTTTTTATCCCGTATTCATCGCGACTCGAGAAAGGAGGCTGAGTAAGAGGATAAGCTCGTAAGAACGTTAAAAAATTTTTTGACTAGTTGGAGTAATGGTATCATCTCTTGACAGGATGGGATAGGCTGGAATGCTACTCTTGCCGACTTTCTAGATCATCAAAGCAGAGCTGCAATGTCCCAGAATGAGTGTACCCACAGGTGCAGACATCCATCAAATCTCCATACATTAGGCCTCCATCATCACACATTTTCTCTAGGCTCTTCTCTCCTCCCTTTCCTGTCTCCCTCGTTCACACGCGAGTACCATGGGCTGCACTAAGCCATTGCTGGTCCAAAAGTGAGCTAACTTTCTGCAATATTCTGTTTCCGCCTAGAAGGATCTGAAAAGCTTGTACCCGTTCCTGAGCAGACATCATAATGAATCTCTGAAGCCCGAAAGTAGAAACGCATGACGCATTTTCCTCCAAGCTCTCGGACGAGGATGTGGTGACAGGGTAGCTGACGTGTCCCTTCAGCAGTGCCAGAATTACTTGGGCGGCGAAAGGATTTAGACCGACTCGGCGGAGAAATAATTCCCACTAGATCCTGTCAGAAGATCTAAGATAAGTAGTTTTTACTCGGGTGGTGCTTACATTTGTCTCGTCGGACAACAACTTAACGTCGCCGATATCCCTCGATCCATGGGGTAAGCCGTACTCCTCCATCCCTTCGACGATGGACTGAGCAAGAGCATGGGTGTCACCCGGAACCAACTGTATTGAGATTTTGGCCTGAAGCTTAGAAGCATGTAGCTTGAATTGCTCGACAGCTTCGAGATCACGGGCATCCATAGCTCGACGTACGCCTCCGTCTCCTACTTGGCGACCAGGACATTCATTCACGAGAACAACGAGTTTCTCGTAACGAGATTGGAGTTGAATAAGTCGACTTTTGATTTTTGAATCGTGTTGCTGTCCTGGAAGTGCGCGTTGTTTTATCTCTTGTAATGTTGTGAGTATCAAGCCTGTCGATGGGGACAAGATCAAATCCGCCTCTTGAGCTGGTACGTATGGTAGATCGAAGTCTCGGCTGATGAATTCAGCATTTGGATATAACCTTTCAACCAGCTCAGAGATGTGACGTTGTTTCAGAAGCGTCTCGGCGATGACAAACGAGCAAGATGGATATGTTTTTGAGGGTTTAGGAAACACTGGAGTTGGCGGTCGGATGCCCGTATGCCCTGATAAAATTTCATTCAATGGAGACGCTGGCGAGAAATGCGCTTGATATGGCCTGGTTGGCGCAATTTTAGCAATTGCCTGGCCTTCGTTGCACGTTTTTGGAGGCTTCACTTCCATTCCATGTAATGCAATAAACTTGTCCAATGCACTACTTGCTGAAAACATGCCTCCAAACATAAGGCTTCCGCTCTTCTCCTCTCTTTTACTGGGCGTGTCTGATTTTTTACGCGACCCTTTTGGTGGTTTTCGAGACGCGGCTGGAAATTCCCTCTGCGTGGAATTCTCAATTCCTCGATATTCGCTTTCCGTGTGTCCCAATTCAGTGTCTTGAATAGGCGAGACTTCTCGTATTTCCCCCGAATCAAATCCTAATTCGTTCAATCCGGCACTCGGGGTGTCGGTAACATGATTCATACTTTCCTCCTCTAGTAGCCTCATACGTTCAAGCTCTTCTTCCTCGTCTTCTTCTTGCTCAAGAAGGCGAAGCCCGTCCCTCTTCCAAATATCTGTTGAGCTGGTCACAATGTCATTTGAAGTCACCTCACGAGTTAGTTGGTCTAGGTATTCTTGACCATGAAGATTCTCGTCGATTGTGACTGTAGCTAAACGCTGGGCGAATGGTTCGATGGGTAGCTCTCTATTGAGACGAGAGACACCGTGCCAAGATTCAGCCGGATAAGTGCGTTTGATTCGGACCAAAAATTCACTTTGAGCATGCAATTCTGTTTCTTCGACCTTGCTAGTGTCACGCCTGTACTCATCCCAGGGCGCGATTGGGGGCACAAACTCAATAAATGGAACATCGATACGTTTTGTCGTATCTGCTTCACAAAGCCGTTCATGCTCAATTTTCCACTTTGTTTCCTTGACCACCGGCTGCCAATCTTCTTGGACATATTGAATGTTCTCCTTTTGCCTGGCTTCGTCTGTTGTTCGGTCACTTAAAAACGCAAAACCATTGATATACTGTGGTATATCGGAGAATTTCACAGTTTTCAACCTCTTTGCGGGCGATTCTGAAAAGATTGGGGGTGTCAACGGTGTTTCGACGTGAAGCTGTTCTGATTTACGTTTCATAGTTTGTGTGAATTGATCGGCGTACGAACTATTGTCAAACCCTTCCGTGATGTCCAGCAGCATGTTACTATCACTTTCGTCGCCTGGGACAAGGGAATCTGCCTCCATGATCTGTTCTCGGACCTGTTTGGCTTCCTCCATAGTCGAATTGGAACTCTCTGATAAAAGTGGGAGGTGACTTGCAGGCGACGACGGGATATATGGGGTTACCGGCGGCGATAGCGGCAACAATGGTGGCGTCAAAGGTTCCATTGCTGACCTCTGTCTTTTATTAGCTTATGTTAAGACTCTATCCTTTTACTTGCCCTTCTGTAAAGAATTTGCTCTGTCTCGTCCTCGCTATCGTTCTCCATAATGTATGAATCTCTGACAGCGTTGTTCAGATAAGTAATATCTGCTTTGGACATTTGTAATTTCTCCGTCCTAAGGCTCCCATCACATTGCATGGAAAATGCAGGACATTTTTCTGGCCACTCCATTCCCTCATTCGTCTCTGGGCCGAGGGGTTCCAGCGGGATTCTCAAGTCAGCAAAATTTGGCGTTTCTGTACTGCCGAACTTCAAAATGTCGAGCTCATGGTCTATTTTGAGGACGGGCACCTCTTGCTTCAAATTAGAAATGCAGTGACTGTGGTCTTTATAATCTTCATATCCCTCCTCAACAATCTTGAAGGAACCGATGGAATGCAACAAGAACGCTTCTTCAATATTGATGTTCAGACGCTCCTTGATCAGTCCCGCTATACGAATTTTTAGGACGGGGGCATCGAGTGGGTCACGTAAATCATATTCTAGTATTTCATAGAGTGGAGTAGCAGCGAGGTGGAGAGTCGGGGTCTCAAATGAGTAATCTCGACAGAGACCATGGAAACGTGCATACTCCAAGACCGTTGGTTCAGAGGGTTCTGCATCGAAGCCGAGGTCCGGTTCCATGACAGTCGCGTGCGTTAAGGTGATTTCCGAGGAGAAATAATACTGTCTTTGTGTGAATAGTAGAGCAGATTGACTTGCCTGATGATGTGCATGTTGGTGTTTACCAGGGTAGAATGCTAGTGAGGAGCCTTGGAAGGCACGACCAGAAAGTCACGTGCTTTCGCGTTTATGGCGGTCGCGCGTTCAAAAAGAACACCATTGGAAGATCAGATATGGTTGATCATGCAAATTATTTTGTTGAAGGACTGTAAATAACATTTTGTAACGTCCAAATTGTAGACTATTACGTACACGCGGAACGAGGTATGTATGTAGAGAGGTTTTCAGATACATGGTATTGATTTTTGACTGTTTAATGGATATTCTCTTGGAAACGAGCTTCTGTAGGGGTATGTTCCAAACCTGTGTATGGCCGTGTCTACTGTCATTTAGTTAGAGACGATGCTCTTTATGGCGATGCTAATAATAGGAAAAATTATATACAGTTCTGTACCTCCAGGCCAAGCGTATCAACAATGAAAGATTGTGATCATCACATGCAGTTTTTGCCCATACAAAATACTCTCATGGACATTTTATTTATGCAACAGGAGGTTTCTCTCCGAAGCCGACCGACTGGTTGCCACCGTTGAAAGCAACAAGCTGCGCCTTGAACATGGTGTCACCATAGATCTGCAGGCCGGCGCCCTGGTTGCCTTGAACACCACCGAAGCAGGTGGTGTTGGCCTTGTCAACGGTGGCGAAGGTGATTTGACTACCGGGAATCTTGGCCATGTAGCTGTCACCAATGGCAACAGCCATATCAGGGAGCTTAGTGTTGCAGGGATAAATGAAGCCACCAACTTGGGCATTGAGCTGTGCCCCCTTGACCTGGGAATAGTAGGCTTCTGCGACGTTCTGGTCGACGAGGAGGAGAGATGTTCCGGTGTCAGCGATGGCCTGAGAAGCGCCCGGGTTGTCAACGACCTTGCCATTGACGGAAAATTTGGCAGAGGGGAATTGCCAAAATCCTGAACTGGAGTTGACGGGAATCCAAGCCATCTGGCCAACGAACTTGGTAGAATCAATCTTGCCGAATTCATAGACACCTGTGCCATCAGGGTCAAGATCGGCCGTGAAGACTGGTAGGTCTAGGTTGTTCATCACGTTGTCGAAGAAGGTTTTTTGAGGGATCTTCTTAGTACCGTCGTTGACTATAGTTGTTAGTACAAATGCCGGGCAAGGTTCGAGACAAGGTAATGCTTACCAGTGTTGAGCTTGGAGAAAGCCAGACCAACAAGGCCATCCGTGTTTGTATCTTGCACGAAAGACTGGGACACGGCGTTTGCAAGTTCGACAGCTTGGTTGTCGACGGTTACACCACCGATGGTGACCTTGTCTGTGCCGACGGTGCCAGCGGCACCAGAACCGTCTCCATATGAGATTTTGAACTGAGCACCAGTCATCTTCTTGAAAGTAGTCGATTTGGAGGCATCAAAGGCGGCGTGCTGTCCGATAGACTTGGTGGGAAGATCCGTGCTGAAGACCCACAAATCCGAGGATCCAGAGTCAAAGTCCAAGTTCAGAGTTTGGCCACCAATATCGACAGGAGAGAGAAAGAGTGCAGCATTCTGTTCGGGGTTGGCAGCAACAGTGCCACTGCCGGTGCCGTTCTTGGTTCCGTTGGCCGCGGCAGTGCGGAGCCCCTCTAGCATAGCGCTGACTTTGTGGTTTGAGATGAAGCCGCCATTGGAGCTGTACTTTGTAAGTACCTTGCGCATGGCATCACGGCCGTTGAGACCCCTTGGGTGGGCTCTGTTCAGGCTTCGTGGAACCCTGAACGAGCGTTTCTGGACCCTAGCTGGGCGTGGAGCGGCAAGCACGATGGCGACCAAAAGGGTAAACATGAAAAGGAATCGAAGGTAGGCCATGTTGGACTAATGCTGACCGGCAGCGGTAACTTTTTGTGGGGTTATGTTGAAAAGAAGGTAGATGGGTTGGAAAACGGGAGATAGGAAACAAACGCAACGAAGTGAAAAGAGAAGATTATAGCGGATTAAGCTACAGATCTCTCGGGTATGAAGAGAAAGGCTCGGCCTGGGGGTGAGGAACAGAAGGCTTGAAGGGCGGAAGTGAAGCGACTTAAAAGAAGAACCAATGCCGACTGCAATTCCATGGCAGGGAACGAGAGGACCCATATGAAATCTGGATGAAACTATGCTATGTCCAAGACAGCTGGTGAAGCATGAACAAGGCCCCAAGGAAGGCTAAGCTTGTGAGCGGTTTGTACAAGAGTTGCGTGGCGCAAGAGCACGGCGCCAGGCCGGGGAAACAAGAAGCCTCGTAGTTGACTGTTTGAGAGTGGTCCCTGAAGGTGACGAGGCTTCGCACTCGTAAGAAGCGGCAAGCATGATTGTGTGGGGCGCGGTCGATTGACTGCCAAAAAAGACATGGTGAAGTTGGCAGCAGGCCAGGTGATAGGAGGAGATTCATCGGTCATGTTGCCGGCACTTGATACTTGTTACGCGTAACGCTTGAGCTGGCTTGGAGATGGTGGGACCACAGGCCCGGGCATAAAACAGGGGTCAGCAAAGCTTGTTTCAGCGTCGAGGCTTCCTCCATGCAACAACCGTCCAACATGTATCTTCATGTTCCGTACCTATTCTTGAGCAAGCAGGCAGGCAGTGTCAATTGACGCCGGCACAGCCCTCTGTACATGTATCCTGCGAGCAATCATGTTTGTTAGGTATTTGAACGACAAACCATCCATTCATACGTATGCCAGCCACAGGGAAGCGTTTCAGCGTTGCAACGCCTCCCGCCATTTGGCAGGGGTAGATTCATGCGAAACGCATCCGCCCCATAAGTCATACTAGCCACAGCCCTATCATAAATACTCGCAACATCATGTTTGACAAGCTGCCGGAGCGTTTAAAGAAATCGCGCTTAGCCTTGCCCCATCTTGCGACGGAACAATCAAGACGTTGATTTCACCCTTCCCAACGTCTCCCGTGAAGCTGTTTCATATAAGTCAAAGACGATGGATGAAAAGGGAAAGAGTCATCACTCCACCACCAAACCCTCATGATTCAAAACGATTCACAAAGTGTTTCCACTCTGACCGTCCTGTATGACATGGCTCGGCAAACACATGGACCGGGCATGGCACGTATATTTTCCGCCGGTGCTGAGACTATGTAGCCTTCAATGTTCTATACTGTGGGTAAGCTGGATGGGAGATCCCGAAAGGCAGAACCGTTGTCAACTGAGACGGTTGTGAGTTCAATGACGACGCGGGGCAAGCCTGTGGGGGTAACATTGATCCAAACAAGCCAACGGATCGGGAATCTTCTCGTTCCGTACTGGCAAGAAACGCACAGGATTTGTTGTCGACAATGTTTGCCGTGCGTGCGCCCCTCCCGGCATGGCTTAAATGATCCAAGGGCTGGGCATGATGAGTACATGTATTGGCGAAACACCTCTTTCTACCCATCTAGGAACGAACAATTGACTATGAAAATGCATCAAGGAGGGGATAAGCTGTGGGAAATTGGCTGAACGTATCAACTATATTGCATTTAATCATTCATCTTTTCACTAGTTCACCAGTGTCTCTTTCATAAATATGAGAGTGGTGGCGTTGATTGACCGCACTTCTTTAATGCAACGGCTTTCCAATTGAAGGCCGCAGCGTTTTTCTTTTTCCACCTATGCCTCAACGTTACCTCGAGCAGGCAGAGTGAAGACAAAGTCCATCCCAAGCTTCGACTGCAATGCCTCGCCCGCGCCCTAACTCCCTCCTTGCGCCCTTGCCAAGGCCCATTGTGTTTGGAACGGCATTCAATCAGCCTTGTGTAGCGTGAACGTCGCTACTCCCCAGCTCATCCAAGCAACTCCACATCCAGACCAATAGCCCTCATGAATAGATTCACGTTGGCATGCCTGGCTCCTGCCATCTCGGCGGGAAGCGCCTTGCTGACAGTCACAGTTTCCATGACACGATCCTTGACTCCCAAGACGAGTCTCTGTTGCTGTTCGGGACTAGCACCTACACCCATGGACGCCAGGAACTGCCACACGTACATATCATCGGTATCATTGACATTGCCCGGGAAGATAACAGGCAACACTGGCTCCACCACGTCGAACAGACGGTTATAGAGCTCTGTCCAATGTTCCCAATCCGCCGAGTCGATTTTTGGTGCAGACTGTTTCAATAGTTCGGCGCGCGAGATAAGAATGGTGAGTAAAGACATCCCGACTTTGCTCCTGGCCACAACGTGCATGTTCGTCCGATCCAACACGAGGCCTAATAGTCCAATAATGATGTTAAGAGGTGATTCGGAAATATGGGCAAACAGGGGAGGTATGACGGTCCCCAAGAACAACTCGACTTCTTCACGGATACTGGCGGAGAGCGGCTCGTCTTGGGTGGCCACTGCGTGAGATACGACGGACAGCTGATCGAGATGAACGACGATCATCGTGACCACCGTAATGCGTTCTTGTTCATCGATATGGGCAAATATACGCTGAATTGCCTTCTTGCCTTTCGCAAACGAGAGTATGGAAATGAATGGGTGCGGTGTGGTAGATCTGAGATATTAGAATACGGAAAAAAAATTCAGGGTAAATGCGACTTACTGAGGGTTGATAGGCTCCATGATCTTGATGTCTTGCCAAAGCTTCTTGCGTAGAGCTTCTGTCTTGGTACGCCACTCCATATGCGCTTGAATTGCTTCTGGTGGGCTACCCTCAGTGATTGTAGGTGGTCGAGTGCGGTCATGATCTTCCAAATGCATCAAAGTCATATAAACAGCTTCGATATTACGCAGCGTATCCTTCCTGTCAGCAATGAGAGACTTATTCTGCTTCAATTTGTCTCCTGTCTCTGGTCGCTTAAGGTTCAATAAAGGCCTTGGGGTTTTGGAGTTGCTAAAGGATATCTTGCCCAAGCTGCCCTCAATGACAAGCTGTTTACCCTTGGGTTTCGCCTTAGCAGCCTCAACTGCGCGTTGCACTTGCTGCTCCATGCGCTGCATGTGGTTGTCACCGCCGCGTCCATGCCTACGCGGGCCGAATCTGCTGTTCGTCTGGAACAGGTATGTTTGAGCGAATTGATTTGCCGGTTGATGAGGATTCTGACGAGGCGCACCACGAATAGAGCTAAAGACTTGATAGTAAAAGTCCTCCGCGATCTGCGCCTCGATACTCTTCTCATCCAGATTCCCAGTCGCAGACATTAATTGCTGTAATTGAATGCGTGTGATGAAGTTCTTATCCTGGGGTGTCATGAGGCCGTTGTCCTTTGAGAGCTCAAAGATTTTATGGTTTCTTTTAGCACGTTTCGCGT
Source organism: Periconia sp. R9002 (assembly GCA_023627715.1). NCBI lineage: Eukaryota > Fungi > Ascomycota > Dothideomycetes > Pleosporales > Periconiaceae > Periconia > Periconia sp. R9002. Next base: position 282,885 of record JAMAHW010000036.1, on the reverse strand, counting down.
CTTCCTCGAGGTAAGCTTCTCGCTCTTCTTTGGAAAGCGCCATCAGTTGTTCCGGATGGGTAATCACCATACCAGGAAACGAAGGTCCACGGGTATGTCCTGGGAAAGAGCCACGAGCTCCGGGGTGAGCTTGTTGCATCATTGGCTGCCCATGGCCAGACAAGCGGTTGGGGTTCTGCAATATCTGCCTCGGCTGAGATGGTGGTCTTTGCGCCTGCGCCTGCTGCGGGGGTTGTTGAGGGTGGGGCGCGGCGGGCTGCTGCTGTCTTTGGCGTTGAAGAATAGTGGGATGCTGAGCTTGTTGCGCTTGAACGGGCTGAGCCGGTAGCTCAGCGTGGATGGGCTGGTGTCTGGAGGGATGACCTTGAAGATGGGGCTGCTGTGGACGCTGCAAGATGTGTGGAGCAAACTGCCCTGGCATTCCTGGGTATTGAGGTTGACCATGAGACACCTGCTGCGGGTAGGGGATAGGCTGTTGGGCGAAAGACTGGGGCAGAGGTTGCGGCATCATGGGAGTAGGTGCTTCCTGGACGGGTTGTCCGCGCATCATGGCCTCGACTTCCTCAAGACTCATCATCTTCTTTGCGGGTGCGCCGATAGATTGGTGAGGTAAAGGCTGAAGCTCTGCCTCGGGTTCGGGCTGCTTTGCAGCAGCGGCAGACTGCTTGGGCTTCAGGCCCCAGATATCAGCGCGCGCCTCCAATTGCGGAATGTAATCGGGATTGTTGTAGCTCTCATAGCCAGTTCTCGTGGGTTTGGAAGCATACGGGATGGAGGGCTTCTGCTGGGATGGAGGCTGGCGGGCCTGGAAAAGCATCTGCTCCTCGTGAATGGTGCCAGCAATTTTGGAAGTCTCGCCGGCAAAATCAAAGTCCTTGCCAACGCCCTGCTGGGTTGTAGGGCCACCAAAGGTATCGTCGTTGAAGGCATCGTCGGTCTCATCAAGCTGGTCGCCCAGGCCGTCATAGGTTTCTTCAAAATCGATGCTGTAGAGATTGATTGGTGAGCAGGTATGATGCTAGTTTGCGGGGGTGGGTGGACATACGCATCGCCATCTGAGGCTCCGCCTAGGCCGGCAAAGGCATCGTGGTGGCCGAAGCCGGGGGCATTGGTGGAGTGACCTCTGTCCCTGGGCAGGTTGGTGTCGAAGCCGAAGAAGGACATGGTGGGCAGGGCCCAAGACGATGAGTCAGGGTGCAGGCGGACTGAAGTGTCAGATGGAGGTTTGTTTAGGAGGGCAGATGCTAGAGGTGAGTGCCCAGAAACGGTGACGTGCAACAAAAAGTGAAGGCAAAAGCAAAAGCACAGGGCGGCGGACGCATCGAGCGACGGATGGCGCAACCGAGCTGATGGATCTTTGGGGGTGGCGGTTAAGACTGCAGGCAATCAAGCGATGGAGGGAAACAAAAAGAATCCGACGCGGACGGCGATGGATGGATGGATGAATGGAGGGATGGTGTAGCGCAAATTGACTGAGTAGGTAGGTAGAGGCTGGGTGTACAAGTCAGTGGTCGAAGGGGGGGGTTCGTCGGCGCGGCAAGTCCCGCTTCATCGACTACCAATGTACAGCATACTGAGTACAGTATGTAGGTATTCCACCTCGATAGACAGATATGCACGGAATACGTAGACTGAATCATCATCATCATTATTTATTTGCATGCATTTTTCAAAGTCCAGTCAAAGATTGTATTGTTACCAACGATGCCAAGTTGCCACTCTCCCACTCTTAGCATTTTTGGTGGACGGTAACCGGAATACGGCTTTCCTCCCAATCTCCCCCCTTTAAGGGCCACCAAGCCTCAGCTTACCCAAAAGTTAGTTGTTGCGCGGTGTCATTTCGACATTTCCTCCCTCCCCCCTTGACCCCCTTCTCCCACCGCACTCTTTGCAATGCACCTATAGTGCGCCCTGTGTTCACCTCTTTGTGTCTGCTGTGGCACCTCCTCTCCTTCACCACTGCGACCACGTTGCCTCCGACGTCCATTATTACCGCCATAGTTACCATACCGCGGTAGCCCTTCTCATTGCGCCGAACTCAACGGTTGAATCCTCAGCCCCCGCCCTCATTCCCATCTTCACCACCATCGCCTGCAAATCCTCGACCCGTAGCGAAAACACATCAGAAACGCCCTAGCAGTCAACCCCCATCCGTCGCCATGGCTGGCCAGCAGCGCTACCTCCGTTACATCGTCTTTGCCCTCGTGGTAAGCCATCCGCCCAGCAAACCTTCCATCCTCACCCAAGGATTTCAACCAGCTCATTCTTGCAGTGCTTAGTTCTTCTCGTCTTCATCTCGTCGTCTTCCTCCGTGCCTTCCGCTCAATGGCCCTCCTCCAAATTAAAATCCAGCGGCGCAAAGACTTCACAACCCGCTACTAGTAACCAAGATGCGCTCAAGCCCGCGAACCCTCCTACGACCCCCAACCCAAGCACCAAACTGCCTCCCGCCACTGCTTCCGGCGAACGCATGAATGCTACCTTTGTAACCCTTGCCCGAAATGAAGACCTCTGGGAAATCCTCAAGTCTATCCGAAGTGTCGAGGATCGCTTCAACCGCAAGTTCAACTATGACTGGGTCTTCCTCAACGACAAGGAGTTCAATGATGAATTCAAGAAGATGACCACTGCCATTGTTTCTGGCAAAACAAAATACGGTCTCATCCCCAAGGAGCATTGGTCGTTTCCCGATTTCATCGACCAGGACAAGGCTGCCGCCGTTCGCCAGGAGATGAAGGAGAAGCAGATCATCTACGGTGATTCCATCTCCTATCGACACATGTGCCGCTACGAGTCTGGCTTTTTCTTCCGACACCCATTGATGCTGGACTACGAGTGGTATTGGCGTGTGGAGCCTAGCGTCAGCTTCTTCTGTGACATCAACTACGACACGTTCAAGTTCATGGCCGAAAACAAGAAAAAGTACAGCTTCACGCTCAGCTTGCACGAATACGAAGCAACCATTCCAACGCTTTGGGACAGCGTTAAAAACTTCACCAAGACATACCCCCAGCACATCGCAGAGGGCAACTCCTTGAAGTTCATCAGCGATGATGAAGGAAAGACTTACAACAACTGCCATTTCTGGTCCAACTTCGAAATCGGCAATCTCGACTGGCTCCGTTCGCAGGCCTATCTCGATTTCTTCGAAGTCTTGGATAAGGCTGGCGGCTTTTTCTATGAGCGTTGGGGTGATGCTCCCGTCCATTCGATTGCCGCCGCACTCATGCTGAAGAAGGAGGAGCTCCACTTTTTCAATGACATTGCGTACTATCACGTTCCCTTCACGCACTGCCCAACTGGCGAGCAGTTCCGAATCGACCATAAATGTACTTGCCAATCATCTGACAATTTTGACTGGAAAGGATATAGCTGTACGTCATTTCATCTCCATTGGCTGAACAATACTGATCTAGTTTCTTAGGTACATCCAAATTTTACGAGCTCAACGGGCTGCAGAGACCAGAAGGGTACGAAAATGAGCAAGACTAAATTCTTTGGTTCGTTCACATACACACTTTCACATAGGCCTGTTCCATTCTCGACTTCACCCAATCCAAATTCTTTTTCGTATTCGCACAGCGTCTGACTTCGCGACAAGTGCACCTCCAACCCAGGCTGATACTGTGTGGTTTTTCGTACGTATCTTTGCTTGGGTTATCTTCATCACAATCATCATTACGGTTTTGGTCACTAGGAACGGGCGCAAGATTCGGTATGACATTGGGGAAAAGTGAGCATTCCGGGTCCTTTCTGAGATTTTCATTTTTCGCCTGGCCGCTAGTGATCACATGGATCGCACCCTAAGGCAGGAGAAGTTGGTGGCATCGTTGGCGTTTACATGAACTTTATGGTACAGAATCACTGGGCTTTTTTTCTGATGTGTATTCTATTACAATACTGGGCGGCGGGAATTTACCTATAGAAAGTGATGTTTATCTTCATTATTTTGCCTGGAACACAGGACTAGGGCTAACAATTGTCAAACTTCTATTATATTTAATCGTCAGCGTGTGGTGACATGCTTTGATTACACTGAATTGTGGAATGTTGGAGTGATGATTTTCGGAGGCCTGAACCCGGGATCTCGCCGTCGAAAGATACGATTTACAGTAGTTACCCGGCGGACCCTGCCTCGGCAAGACGGGTTAGAAGCTCGGATGGGGATGGTCATCATCATCATACAACTATCACAACAATCGAGCCTGGCTATTGTATGGAATCACTGCTGATATTCATGATCGATTTGAAGATTCTGGACTACTGACCCTCACTGATTGTACCATCTCTATGGGCACCCCGCATCCTATCGTTCAATTACAGGACCTTTCCCTTCACCTCCTCTTCGACTGATTCATCTCCACAATGTCTCCGCCTTCGTCGTCGTCGTCGTCTTCTCCTGCTTCAGAACAAGCACCCGATCTCAGTATCACTGCAGACGATCAAGTCTACCTTCACGCCGCCGGCTATGATGCGCCCCCCGAGCGTGGCCTCGTCTCTAGCTTTGCGCGATTCCGCTCTTCGCCGCTCGACTTCATACGCGAGATATCTCTCCACGTCTCCGGCACGGGATGGCGCTCATATGATGATTTCATTGGGCAGCCAATGTTCTACCCTGGGTTTAGCGAAGAGATGAAGGCGCGGGTTCTCAGCAACTCCATGCTAGTAACCAAGGTCAGGGAGTTGGCGGAGAAACGTGTTCAAGTGGAGGCGAAGGAGGGTTTATTGGGAGACGAGATAATGAATGGGGGTGAAGGAAGGGGTCCAGGAAAGGGTGACAGGAAGAGGAAGAGGCGCATACAGATTGAGGAATCACTCATGGAGGTTTGCGATACTATGACGGACAACATGATATGTAAAATGGAGAGCAATCGCTTCATCCGCGGCGCATACTACCTGGCTACACAACTTTTGACCCGGGCATACCACCAGGGAGTTCACGTTTCGAGCGAAGAAATCCTCAGACTCCGCGAAGTAGCCAAGGAAGCCGAGAAAAAGAAACAGTCAATTATCTTCCTGCCATGCCATCGTTCCCACGTCGATTATGTCTCTCTCCAGATCATCTGTTTCCGCATCGGTCTCGCTCTTCCGACCATTGTCGCAGGCGACAACCTCAATTTTCCCATTGTGGGCAATTTCCTTCAGCATGCTGGCGCAATGTGGATTCGACGGAGCTTTGGGGATGACCAATTATACTCAACACTAGTACAAGCTTATATTGATACCTTGATGCAGAACGGATACAATCTCAAGTGTTTTGTAGAAGGAGGCAGAAGTCGTACAGGGAAGATGCTGCCGCCCAAATTTGGCATCTTGAGCTACATGCTGGACAGTGTTGCAAGCGGTCGTGTAGAAGATGCCATCATATGTCCGGTCTCCATGCAGTACGACAAAGTTATTGAAGTGGACTCGTATATCAGCGAATTACTCGGACAGCCAAAACCAAAAGAGAACCTCAAAGATTTCATCTCCGCATCCTCTGTTCTATCATTGAAACTTGGAAGAGTGGATGTTCGGTTCCATGAGTCTTGGTCTTTGCGGAAATTCATCGACGCACAACACGACCGTTTCAGCCGGTTGCCTCAAAGATTGAACTTGAAAGATGAACGAATACGGATATTGAGGACGTTGGGATACAAGGTCCTCAGCGACATCAACGATGTTTCCGTCATCATGCCCACTGCTCTGGTCGGGACCGTCCTGTTGACACTTCGAGGCCGAGGGGTAGGAAAGTCCGAATTGATCCGGCGGGTGGAATGGCTCAGTGAGCGTATCAAGGCGCAAGGAGGAAGAGTGGCACATTTTGCAGGATTACCAACAAGTGTCGTTGTTGACAGGGCCTTGGAAGTACTCGGTTCAGGTCTAGTAGGCCTGGTTGGTGGATTGCCAGAAGACACATATTATGCCGTAGACAGGTCAGCGTCCCCCTATATCTCATTCTCTGAATTGAAGAACATCTACTTACACTCAAGTCTAACAGATTTCAACTTTCCTTCTATCGCAACATGACCATCCACCTTTTCATTCTCCACTCCCTTGTCAGCGCCGCACTCTACACGCGCGTCAAACTCGGCGGTGGCCCCGAATATCAACGCATCACATACACCGCGCTCCGTGACCAAGTCCACTTTCTCTCGCAGCTCTTCCGGGGCGAGTTCATCTTCCCGACCGAAGGCTTGGAACACAACCTCGCCCAAACCATCACCTCTCTCGAGTCGGACGGCGTCATCACCGTCACGCGCGACGCTTCTAACCCATCTACTGTCGAAACCATCGAACTCAGCACCACAGAGCGCTCATCCGGCCGTGAGAGCTTCGACTTCTACTGCTTCCTCATCTGGCCATTCATAGAGGCGGCATGGCTGGGCGCCATTTCGCTGGTGATGCTGACCCCTCCAACCTCCGCCGCTAAAGGAACCTGGCTCGACCTCAAAAAGGTCCAGGACCGCGCCCAGCTGCTAGGCAAGACGCTCTACCACCAGGGCGACCTGTCGTACTTCGAGGCCGTCAACAAGGAGACGCTCAAGAACACGTACACGCGCTTCGAGGAGGAAGGCATGATTGTCGTATCGCGGTCCCGCGACTCCAAAATCCCCTCGTCGATCCGTCTCGCCGACGAATGGATCCCACCGCGCAATACCGCCACCCAAACTACACCGAGCCAACCGCACTCGAGCATCGAAGCCAAGGGTCTCCTCTGGACGTTTGCGGAACGCATCAGCAGCAGCAGGAGGGAAGGCAAGAACCGCCGCGACGGGGCCACGGTGCAGAATCGCGTCTTGAGCCTCGCGGATCGCGTCGGGGCCGAGCTTTGGCAGGACGCCGTCGTCGTCAAGCCTTCGGATGACGATGGCGAGGCCGAGCGAGCAGTGGCGGTGGCTGGCAAGGCGCTCAGGGGGAAGGGCATGGCGAGGAAGGGGCTAGGTTCTTCTCCGCCTCCGCCTGCGTCCAAGTTGTAGTAATATAGATGGACTTTTCTTTCTTTCCCTTTTCCCTTTTCCCTCTCTTTTCTTGTAAATCTGTATGCTGTCCGCGTATGTGGATGTAGATGTAGTGAATTAGGTGTCTTATGATTCATGTGGCGGTGACATGTGGTGTAATATAATGCAAAATGTTTGCCATCGAACAACTCCTGGCCAGAAGACGTCTTTGTCAACTTCTACTGTATCGATACCGCCAGTATTCTAGTTACCCTGCGATGATACACTCTACTGTTATTCAATAGCAGCGAACAACACGAAAAAAAAGTTCCAAGAGAATCGAAAGAGCAACACAATAACAGTCTTTGAACAGCTTTGAATTTTTTTTACAATCATTTATTTCTCCCTTGTCTTCCGTGCTTTCCCCCCCATTGTTCATCCTTCGTCAACACGTCGCTTCCCTTCATTCAATTGACCCATCATCACGACCATGTTTTTGATACATACACACAAGTCCTCAAAGGGAACGAACACAGGCAATGCTCACAACTCCAATACAAGGAAAACGAAAAAAAGGAGGCGGACAGCGAATGCTTGTCCAAACACGCTATCCAAAAGACATCAACACCAAAAGACACTCCAAGAGCTCCGAGTCGCTGATTTCCCCCCAGCCGGGGAAATTTCCCATGCAGAAAACGGATTGCTAAACCACTGGTAAAAGAGAAAAAAGAAACATGAATGAGAGATAAACACAAGGAAAACGCCAATGCGATGAGGGTGTGTCAGAAAGTAAGTTGAGCATGCCTTGCATGCTTTTGTGTGAGGAAAAGAAGAAAGACGGTCGCTCCCCACAACGCGAGATTCCGCGAGGGAGAGAGCAGAGGCCAAGAAAAGAGTAGACAAGAAAGTCGAAAACGCATTTTATAGACAACCAATGCTCGATGAAAAAGTCGCTGAGATGCATGTAAAGAGCACAATCAAGGCGGAGTGACGGGAAGATGCAATGCGCGACGGAGATATGCATGGAAAAGATGCATCGGAACGTGACTGTGGATATGCAATCTTTCCGTACGCAAAAACCTCACAAAGTTAAAGGGGCCAAGTAATAAATCCCTCTTTGGCTCAAAAATCGACAGACCATCGCAGGTTCGGATCACGTGATGCATCTGATGTTTCCGAGCTATCAAATGGCACCCTGGTTTCGCCGTCGACTTTTTCTGGTCCCCAAACCCGGCCGATTTTCAGTCCGCTTCCATTCCATTTGTCAACCTCAAGATTTTCTTCCTCGTCCATATCAGAAGGCGGGAGTTTGATTCGGGCCTCGATAAGTGGAGCGGATACGAAACGGGTGTTTAATGAAGAGTTGGGAGAGACGAGGTCCTGCAAAACATTGAGAGAGGTTCGGTCGGAGGAGGCAACAGGCTTGCGGCGGTTGGCGTAGAATGAGAGGGTATCAGAAGAGAGATTCGAAGTGTACTTTGGTCGCTCAAGGTGGGTGGACTGTTGTTTGTCAAAGATATCCTCCTTCCCAGGAGCGGGATCCAGAGCGGATGGCGAGGTAGAAGCGGAGGTGGGATTTCCGGAATCACTAGACATCACCGTGGAGAGCTGTCTGCGGTTGAAGTGTGCCCCAGCAAACTTGATGTGTGGGCTTGCTTGAGAACTGGACGACGGGACATGGTCAACGAGGTTATCACTCGAATCACCTGAAGAGCGTTCGACAAGGTCGGATCTGGTCATGGCAGTGTCACGGCGCTTTTTATTGGAGCTAGCTGCTGAAATGGGCCGCGTTTGTGGCGTTTTGGGTCTGTCATGGCGCTGACTTGGGGCGAGATTGCTGTACGAACTTCCTCGGGACATGCTCCTGGGCGATCCTTCGCGTTTTTTCTTGTTCTTCAATTGCCGGGCACTTACTTGCCGCTGAAGACTGAGTTCCACACGGCTGCTGGCTCCACTACCACTACGGCTCCTGATGGTTGCTCGCTCCTTACCACTCATGACACTAGCTTTGGGCGGCGGTTGCAACATCCAGCGATTGTCTGTTGGACGTGGTGATGGCACACTGACAATGGGAGGGTGCAGATCGTTCACGGGCGGTGCCCGAACCGAATAGTAGCTATCCGCCCGGGAAACATTTGATCGTGTAAGACCGGCCACCCCAACCGATGAGCCGGATAGGGGGGCCTGGGCCGGCACCTCTGGCTCAACACCCCATAGATCCTCATCTTCTCTCTGATAGCGCTTGCGATTCCAGTTGTCGTCGTCGTCGTCAACGTCCAAGGTGTCGTCGCTCAGCCGGATGTCGGGATATCGGCCAGTATCCATGCTGCTGTTTTCCTGGCTCATGGCTGAGCTTTGCGTGCCGGCAGTGGTGATGGGACGCGTACTACAAGTATTGGTCCTTCGAGCACGCCGCGGCGGAGGACCTGGGCCCATGGTGATCTCCTCTTGCCAGTAGGGATTGGTTCCCGTGGGTTCCGGATGATGGTACAGCTCCGGTTGTTCCAGTTGCATCTTCAGTCTGGCTAAGCGCGCCTCTTTTGCATGCTTGCGCTTCTGTTTCCGATCGGAGTAGCCATGGCAAGGCGCGCACGATATGTAGTGGAAGACGGCCGACTGCACGCCCCTCATGAACCATGCCATGGTGTTAACGAGGGGGTGCGGAGGATGCGTAGTAGAAGCAGAACGAGACGGTTGGAATGCACCGTGCCCAGGCGCGATGACGCGGAAGTGAAGGACTTGTGAAAGTGCCTGGCGGGGCCCCAAGAATGTCAGGATACTGCTTGTCGAAAATGAGGACGAGGACGATCACGCAGGTTCGGTGTTGATGAAGGGTCCATCTCCCTTCGCACCTGGTGCAGTGAGGCCCAGCAGAACTGGCGCAGGAAGGAAGGATGGATGGATGGATGAATGGACGGATGGATCAATTAGTGAATCATTGCCTGGGCAGGCAATTGCAACTGGATGCCGAAAGTGGGAAAGATGGGTTGGGGCATGCGGAGAGAGCAGGCGGGCAGTGACTAGATGACGATGAGGAATGGCTGCCGAGGGAGTGGGAACCTAGGGTGAGGCTAGGTCCACTGTACTGTAACCAGCGGGTCAATTCGCAGTGGTCGGGTCCCGGGAGGTGGATTGGCCAGTATCCGGGATCAATTGGAGAGTGTCGCGTGGGTGGTGAGGAAAGTGATGGATGGAGAGGAAGGGGAGGGGTGGAACGCGAGGGGGTTCGAGGATTCGAGGGTCGAGACGAGACGAGATGAGACGAGAGGGGGCTGATATGAATGGCAAAGCACACGCACTACTCCCCAACTGACAACTGACTCCCGAACTCCGAGCCCTGTGCGCAGTTGAAACATCGGGCCCAGCCTGTGCCTATCGCGACCATTATTTTTATCTTCTGCAGATTCCATCTTGTAACGTTACGCCCCCTTGGTGCATGTGCTCGCGCAACACCTGGCTGGCCATTGTCGTCGTCGTCGTCGGTCAGGTCCAGACTTCAACCCCAACGACGGCGTCGTGTGACAGCTGTGCCCATTCGTAAAGTAACCTTACAGGCACCTAAGGTGGTTGTCGTAAACACTAAATGGCTTCGGTGGCGTAGTCGGTTGGCTTGCAATCAGCCAAGTTGGCTACATAACTAACTTACCGTACCAACTTTGTACGTGTCTAGAGTCAACGTTGTAAACGAAAAAAGGCATGCATGCACTCCAGACTGGGCGTTTAATTCGGCTGTAATTTCTTTTCTAGATGGCCCTGCAGCTCCAGCAACCACGGCCCTGATTGCCTTTCTGCATGCTGATTAACACAAACGCCAAGCACTTGGCCGACGAAACGCCCTCCGATACATGGAGACGCGTTTGACGCTTGTTTGGAACACGCTTGGATGCATCCATTCTGTTCGCCTCCTCCCCCCAAATCAAACGCCTTGTTGCACCACCAGGAACCTCTGTCCATCGTCGTCCATTTCTTGCAATGCTGCTGCTGCTGCTGCTCTAATCTGGTGCTTGTCCAATTAATCGTACAATACCTCCGTGGCCAAACGAAGGAGACCGAAGAAGGGGGAAAAGAAATCATTGGTGTTGCCTACTCTTGCAGAAAACCCACTTCGACGCAAAAATGTGCTTTAATTTCTAACCGTCAGGTCCCAAATGCGAAGAGTTTGCCCCTTGGAATCCCTCTTCTTCGTCATTGCTTTTCCGTCTGCATGCTCCCCAAGCTTCAGCATCGCTTTGCTGACATTGGCCACAACCGTCACAAAATCCCTCATGCGGCCCGTCTCCAGAAACACTTTTTGCAGCCATTCCCTCTCGCTGTCTGCCACAATCGTTGCCACATCCATCGCCTTTGTGGCCGTATCCCGGTGGATGAAGAACGCACCCGACTGGAGCACTGACAAGTAGGCAATAATTAGCTCGGGTATATACGCCTTGTACACCATCCACAGGTGAGCGTCGTCGGTGGGTTCGAACTTCGGATCGAAAATAGAGTCGAAAAAGGCCTCAATGGTACTGGACAGTTGTTTGATGTTCTTTGTCGAGATCTTGGCATCTGTGGCCCGTTGTCTATGTGTAAAACGACCCATTAGCTTGTGCTGTCCATGTTCCTTTTGGTTGGCATGGCAAGGAAAGGTGACTGACTGGATGAGGTTTTCTTCCTCTGCGCGCCATTCACGCAGAAGTGAAATGATGCGGACAAGCTGACAAAGATTGCCGTACTTTTGGCTGACTTCGCGCATAAAGAGAACAAGACGTGCATGGTTCTGCTTATTAGGGATTTCGGATGGCCGGATAGCATCATTAGCAGAGCTGCGGAGCGAAGCACTCATGATTTCGCCAACTTGCTGCTGATCCTGCTCTTCACTTTCGGGTGCCGTAAAGTCGAATGCATAGCCACAAAGAGCTGTAGTTTTGGCAAGAGAGACGGCCTCCACACTCATTTCTGTGGCTAACTTCTCCGCGGCGCCGATTCGGCCTTTCACTTGTGGTTGTTAGTATGAGTCTTTCTGGTCCATTCGTAGGTAAATGTGAACTTACGTAAAAAGGTCTCTATGGCCGTGTACAAGTCCCTGAAAGTGCACTCAATATCTTTCTCTATATAGTTGTACCACGTTAGACTTTCAATCACGGCCTCTTCTTGAGAAGAGACATCGAGTCCTGCAAGATCGTGTTTGATCCGCACGCCAGGCCACAGAAACGCATCATGCTCAGCCCACGATTCAACGAGGGCATACCTGGCGATAGGATTGGTGGCCACGGGGCCATCTTCGCGGACATGGCCCGTGGCAGTCATCTGGAGAACAAAAGCCTCATTGACAACCGTAAGGTAATCTATGCCATAGAGTTTCATAAGGTCCATGCAGCGTTTCTGCTCCTCATTATTCTTGATATCGAGCAGAACGCGCGCCATACAATGAGGGCCTCTATACGGCCCAAGTTGAGCCGCATATAGCGGTATCAGCTGAAGACGTTTTGTGACGCGCAGAAACTCAATATAGTACGTCAGAACGTTGTACACGGCAAGCGCCTTGCCCTCAGAATCGAATTCGTTTTCGCCCAACAGTCCCCCCCACAGAGCAATGTAGATGTGTACGAGAATACGAAGAGCATGTGGGTCCTTTACGAGTGTCTGGTGATAATCTTCTGCATTGACAAGTCGTTTCTCCCCGGCCATCTTAGGCTTTGGGTCTTGCGGGACAGAGTCCGGGTCGAGCATGAGGATATTGAGACGTTCATCGTTTTGCTGTAAATCTGCCACCGCTATCCCGACCTTGTACAGAAGCTCCTCCACGTTTTGGCTTATCAAAGCTCCCTGAATAAGCTTCATTGGTGTTTTTGCCTGAGATGAGGTGGCTGGATTCTCCATGAGCCGCTCGATTACTTCTTTGTTTGTATGCTCCCAATTGGAAAACAGAGTTGTATGATCCTTGAAGGCGAACTGCTCCGCTGTTTTTTTGGACACTCGAGATGCATCAACTTGAACGAAGCCATCAAATCTGGATAATAGGAGAGCATTGTAGTGTGCGTAGAGGTGATCATCCCACGACCGGCAGGCAGCTTGTACCGCCTGCACGTCACCCGCAAGTAGAGCGTATACAGCTCCTTCGTAGGGAATGCGTGCACCCCGGGCTGCATACAGGCACACCCGACGGAAGAGATATCCAAGATCATTGCCAGACAAGTTGGGTCCTCCATCGGGTTGGGAATCGTGGGCGACACCAAGACTTACGCCGCGCCACGCCTCATTCCTCTCCTTGCACCAGTCGCTTATCTTTTCCCAGGAGTCTCCTCGGCGTACCATCTCGTAGCATACCATCCAGAGTGCATTCTCATAATACTCATCCGATTTTTCTAGCACGCGTCCCTGCCTTGCAGGCGCATCGGGGTCCAGGCGAGTAATCAACTGGTGAAGTCCGCCGGTGCTCTGCAAAGGATAGTCGTCATCCAGAGGCTTGTCCAGACCACCTTGCATTCGCTTGGCTTGTTTGATTTTGACCTTGGTGTCCAGCCACCCGCTTGTCCAGGTGTTTGTGTCTTTGCCAGATAACTGACCCCACTGTGCGACAATAGATTCTATGTCGCTTTCCGTATTCCTAGCCGTCTGTTGAAGCCATTGTAGAATGACCTTCTTCTCCCGTGCCACATCGTCGGCGATTATGAATCTATCCCAGATATGGGTTTTGGGGCTATAAGAGTGATCGCCTCCAACACGTGCTAACCGAGATGTCTTTTGCGCTGCTATATTGGTCCCAGGCGCAGGATGATAATGATGGATAATGACGCGTAAAAGCTCCCACGTCGCAAGTTCGGCTTGCCATTGTCGCAACTCCTGTATACTGGACGTAGCTGGTGTAGCGCCAGGCTCGACAGAAGCAAGGATGGACTGGGAAAAGCGGCCGGAGAGGTCTATATTGCCTGTATTAGGATCCGGCGCCATGTTCTGGATGCGCCGCCGTACACTCTTGTCCAACTCCCCTCGGTGCTCGCTGTCGTGTTGTCGCTGCAGTTCATCGACTGTCGATTTGGCCAAATCTCTGAATTTGCCCACCATCTTGACTGTTGTTTCATGCTTTGCCTTTTGGTCCTCATTTACGTGCGTGTGCCAGTGATCGACTCGCTCGGCGAACTTTTCCACCTCTTTTCCCACTCGATCGGCCATGGCTCGCAACGGTTGAAGAGGGTCGTTTGTGTGTACATTGGAGGCTACGGATCGCGAAGCGCCAAAAGAGAGGGCGTTGAAGCTACTCGCCTAGTTGCAAGAAGATGGAGCATTAGCAACGCGAAGTGTCATGGGCTGGGTATTGCAAGCTTGTGCGCGACCGTACCTGTGATGCAGTGCGCCGTGGCGCCAGGATCGAGGCCATTCCGGCACAGATGACCAGAAGTCAGCGTGAAGGCGAAGAATTGAAAGGATGCGGTATCAGTTAAGGGCTGGTGGTGATTGTTGTTGGCATGCGCCGTCGACATGGACCATTGGAGACAAAACATGTCAAGGTAGGGCAGGTTCGGGCGGCGGGAGGTGATTGGACGGAGGGGTCCAAGCTTTGCGGGCGCTAGCGCGAGTGCGGACTGGCGTGGCGTGGGTATAAAATTCGCGCTGGCAGCAGCGCTCCGCTCTCTCTTTTCTTTCTCATCAATGTCTTATAGGCAGTCATTAGAGTCTCGGTTCAAACAGCTCAGTTTTTGAACAGGTCCTTGAGGCCTCCTTGCGTGCTCACGACCGTCTTAGAGCAACCCTTCGATCCTACCTGGTGACTGCCTGGACTTCTTCGGAAGAAGGAAGGCGCAGAAATAGAGGTAGCATTACATATCTACACATCCATTCCCGCAGGAAAAGTAAACTGCAGCACAGTGTCAAACTACTCATGTACATGCATAGGTATCATTGTTATATACATGATCCGCCGCGAGCTCCTTTTGAATCGTCTCATGAGCCTTCGCTTCGCTGCTTCATCTTCAATCTGGACCCGGTTAGCTACCTCAAACTTTGAAGGAACAGCCACGGGACGGCGGGAAAAGACCAACTTGAGCAGCGAGTATTTGGGACAGCTCACTGTGCTCGCACCTTCCCCTTTGGCTTGATAGAAGGCGTTGCAGCAGTCGTACAGGGCGTCGACCTAGATGATGGTCAGCCAGGATGTCTCCTCAACACGCCTTCACCTGATGAAAGTACCTGCTTCCTACACTTTTCCTCCTTGTAGTTATGTTTTTGTAGGCAATCTATATCAAAAGTGTGAGCAAAGGCTGCCATGTCTACTCCACGTGGATGCGCAGCGCACTCACCTTGAATGGCACATGCTCTTGAATGGCACGGCGGATCCGTCTCCAGATCCTCCTTTACACCCTACAATCAAACGCACCCTCAGAGTCAGTCTCACTTCGCTCTGAATGCAACCAATGTACATACAGCTCGACCAATTGCACCGAGACATACATACCATATTACGTCACGTGGACAAGCTGCGCCACTTCAATTGACGCTCGATTGCTGGTTTGCACTCAGGTTGAACGTTTGAGGGTCTAGAAATTACCAAGCGATGATGACGGCAGGTAGGTAATACAGATTGGGTACGGTATAGGTACAGAAGCATCAATCGATGCCAGACGGTACGTCACGTTGTTTCCACCGTCGGGGTTCGATATGCTGAAGAAAAGTAAAGAAGCGGCGAAGCAAGACAAGGGGTGTTGTTCATGTACCTGTGTGTGTAGTTAGTTAGAGGTGCTGATGATGCGATGCCATTGATCTCTTTGAACCCCACTAGCCACACTCAACCCTACCTCACGTCTTCTCGCCGCCCACAATCCTAGCTTCTTCCTTCTCTTTGCTTCCTCTCCCTTCTTGCCGCCGCCGCCTTAAAAGCCCGCCGACGCGCCTCTCACGCCTGCCCTCTTCTCTCACCCTCACCCTCACCATCACCACATCCCCACCCCCCGCACCTTGGACCCGCCAAACGCCAAACGCCACTCGTGCTCAACAACACGACCGGATTTGTCCATTCGTTGATTGGTAGGCTCCGCTCCACTCCCAGATATTTTAATCCACCCGCCTAATCAAGCTCCAGCAGCGCCTCACCTTCAAACTCTCCACCACCGCCCGTTACCCCGATAGCAATCCAGATTCTTCAACCTCAGCACCATGTCTGACAACGGATCCCCACAACAGCAAAAGCCCGAGGACGGCGGCCAGTCCGAGCACCTTAATATCAAGGTCACAGACAACAACAACGAGGTGTTTTTCAAGATTAAGCGCACAACAAAGCTCGAGAAACTCATGAACGCCTTCTGTGACCGCCAAGGAAAGAACATCTCCAGCGTTCGCTTTCTCTATGACGGTCAGCGGGTGCAGCCAACCGATAACCCCGAAACGGTACGTGTTCACCCTCGTGTCGCTTTCACACGCGGCAAGGAAAGCATGTGGCTTTGATGCTAACACAAAATCCGCAGCTGGACATGATGGACGGCGACACGTTGGAGGTGCACCAAGAACAGATCGGAGGCTGTTAGTGCGACGGCCAAACGGTACACCGAGTGTGCACATTGGAGTGGACGATCCCAAGAAAATACTTGCGTGGGCGTTGGCGATATCCCAGATCCAATTTCTTCTTCATACGATTTTAACGAGACGGCGATACATGGGATGCTCTTTTTGGGCCATACGGGCAAAAGAGCGGGTTTCCTTTTCAGGTTGAGTGTTCATGGCGAGGTTCGATTTATTCCGGGCTTCACGGCGTCACTGGGGTAGCAACTGGCGAGCATCGGCGCGCCGTCCTACCCTTCCATGTAGTCAATGGATATTCCAGATAGGGCAGGGTGTGCGCGCCATTGACCCTTTTCCCTATTACATTCAAGCAATTCGGTACTTCGATGATACTCCACATGCTGTGATGATGTGTGCCTTTTGGGGAAACGCCAGCGTGCTCTTTTGTTTTACCAGCATGCATTGATATTGCTGCTCCAATACAGCAGTTGCACTTTCTCGACTGGAGAAGCACATTCTGTTTTGGCATAAACTATGTAATCATACATGTATCGACTCAAGACGCTCCCTTTCTCCGTCTCTTTTTAATAATTCGGAGATGACGTAGGCGCATATGCACTCGACGACGACGGTTAATCTTCCCAGATGGCCCTCTTGCGTTCTTCCTCGGCCTGCTTTTCGGCCTTTTCCCTGTTCCTCTCCTCATCTCTCCTCTTCCTTTCCTTTTCACGCATCGCCCTGTCATACTCCCTCTCCTCTTCGGTCCTCCTAGGCGCCCTCACACCCAGCGCACCGGCAATCAGCCTCCCTGCCACGGCCGTCGTCTTGTCCGGTCTCCGATCCAAGGCTGCCGCACTCCCACTTCCTCCCCTCCCCCTCACACCACCTCCCATGACGGGATACGGGGAATTATCTGGATAGTCAAAAGACACGGGGCTTGCAGGGGTGGGTGGAGGAGGGCAGGGCATATCTGTGGCGGACGTGGTACTAGAGACGGGCGAGAGAGGATCATCAGTTGTGCTGGAGTGCGAGAGGTTGGAAGGGTTGGAGGAATCTTCGGTTTCGGTGTCGGATCCGCTCAGGTCCTCGTCGTCCCAGGAATCGGCGACGGGCTTTGACTTTGGCTTCGCGGCGGGCTTCTGTGGTGACTTTGTGCTGAGCTTGAGGTGGGATAGGGTATCGGCGACTTCTGCAAGGGTCTTAGATTAACTGGTGCTTGTCGTCTTTGCGGGACGAATGGAGCTGATTTTAATCTTATTGTTTTTTGGGGGGAGTCGGGCAATTTGATTTATTTGGTTGGACTTTATTTGAACGTACCTGCTTCCGAAGGTGTGCCTCGAGCCATGATGAAATGTTTTGTGGGTGGATGCCTGCAGGCAATGTGGAAGGCAATATATTGGTGTAGTGCAGTGCAGTGCAGTGCAGTGCAGTGCCTGGGGGCAGACGGGAAGGGCTGGAGATTGACTTTGCGGGGTAGCTTTTATACAAGTATGTACCTAGGTATGTAGGTATGTACTACGGTGCGGGCGATTGATGGCTAGGAAGCGAACGGAACCGGTAACAGTACGAACAAAGACAGGAAGGAGGTCAAGAGAATATAAGTATGCAACGACCAAACCAGGCAGAATGAGGCTTCGATGGGTGTCTGTGACATATGTAAGTGTGTGCATGAAGCGCTTTCTTATAATACTATACCTTATGTAGGTAGATAGATGCCATTACCTACAGGGCAGGGATGAATGCTATTGTATTGCGAACGGCAGAAGGCATCCAGCCATGACAGCCACTCCCAACGTTCCAATCCCCATCGCCCAGAAAGCACCGAAAAATATTTGTGGGGAAATCCACTCCCTCCTGGACCCAGCAAGCACGTCGTCGTCATCAGCGACCCTCTCTTCTCAAACTTCTCCATGTGACGCGCACCTCCCCTCCTCCCCCATTTGTTCCCTGCAAAATATTGGCTCCACAAATCTCCTTATATCGATCTTCTAGATCGTTTGCTATTTTTGCTTCTCCCATGCACCAAAGGGGTCATGGCCTGGAACGAGGAACAGGACATGTGGGCTGCAGATCAGTTACACATGAAGTCAACCATCCGTTGCGTGTACGCCTCTGTAACTATACATAATGTTGTGTATAACTACAGTATCGACTTCTATGCACACATGATGCCGAGGAATCGACTCGAATGTGGGTATCGAGTTGCTTCCCGGCCACCACCCTGTTGAGGGGTTGTTCGGTTACGTGCATGCAACCTACCGACCAATTCCTCCGCCACTATGTACATCTGCTAAACTTATTTCCGCTTCGTACTGTACAAAACATTAGGACCGACCTTCGGCAATAACTGATTCGGTGGAACCTTGGGATCGAATCTGCGTCGTCTCCCCCAACTGCCCTTCGTTGAATCGACGTCCATTGAACCTCAAGCGTCGCTGTCGTTGTCGTCATTCTCCGCCATATGTCATAGCCTGCCCGCCGCCGTCCATGATGCTTGCTCGAAAATCACAATTAACAACACGCCATCTGCCGCGTTTTAAATCCCAATGTCTACGTGTTTCCCAGCTGCAAACCCTCCACTTTTCCACCTCTCGTCGAAGAAGCAATTATGACTCCACTATCAACAACCTAAAGATTGGCTCACAGACTCGTGTCATCTTCCAGGGCTTCACTGGGAAACAAGCAACAGCCAATGCCCAAGAGTCGATTAAATGGGGTACCAACATCGTCGGAGGGGTCAAGCCTGGCGGCTCTGGAGAGCATCTGGGACTGCCTGTGCTGCCCTCTGTGCGGAAGGCCATGGAGGAATTACGGCCCCACGCAACGGGCATCTATGTAGCAGCACATCAAGCCGCCGCGGCGATTGAGGAAGCCATAGAAGCCGAAACCCCCCTGATTGTTGCCGTTGCTGAGCATATTCCGTTGCATGACATTATGAGGGTGAGTTGTGATTGGCAGAGAGCCTATATCTGTGACCCAAGAAGAGGTCCCTCTTGGAGATATCACGACTAACCATGTGGGGAATTAGATCCATTCAATGCTACAATCGCAGTCAAAAAGTAGGCTGGTGGGCGCAAATGCGCCTGGAATTATTTCAGCAATTGGAAAATGCAGAATCGGCTTCCAGCCCCTTCCCACCTTCTCGCCAGGTCGCATCGGAATCATCGCCAGATCAGGCACGCTTTCGTATGAGACGGTGGGGTCTTTGACAAGAGCCGGATTAGGTCAAAGTTTGTGTATTGGTATGGGGGGAGATGTGATTGCGGGAACGAACCACGTAGATGCACTGAAGGTATTCGAGACGGATGAAGATACGGAAGCTATCATCCTGGTTGGCGAACTGGGCGGGACGAGTGAAGAAGAGGCTGCAGACTGGATAAGAGATTATAGGAAAAGAACCCAAAATCCTAAGTCAGAGAGACCCTTACTCCTTTTCAATCTTGGTGCGAGAAGTACTGACGTCTAACAGACCTATTGCAGCTGTCATCGGAGGCTTCCAGGCACCTCCAGGTAGAGTTATGGGTCATGCAGGCGCGTGGACAGGCATTGGCGAGGGAACAGCGGAGTCAAAATCCAAAGCGTTGGCAGAGGCCGGAGTGACGATAGTGGATCATCCCGCAAAATTGGGAGGTGTGATGAAAGAGATACTTCAACAATCCGGCCGCAGTGTCAGCAGAATCGTGAGCTACACCATCATGAATGTCTTCAAATGGGTTTCAACCTTCCCTCTAATAATTGCATAGGAGCAATCAGTAGCACAAGCTCAGCAACGCCGCGGCTATCACACAACTTCATCACGCCCCGTTCTTCGTAAACGGCCCTTGATCCCTTTCCAACAGACACGTTCTCTCCACCTTCCAGCTTCACACACCGCCTCTATTCTCCAACAATACAATATCAATGTCGTCCCCTCACGGCCCCAGACCCGCGACTCCAACCACTTCCTCGGGATAACCGTAGCGCGCTCCGCGAGATCCCCCTGCATCATCGCCTCGCCCACAACTCTCCAGCTCTCTCACCGCGCACGCCAGTTCCCCTTCGATTACCGAACAGGGCCCTCACCAGCTGCTATCAACGCCACCATCTCCTGGCTCCAACTCGATGCCGCGCCGCCCCAGGCCAAAGCCCAGACAGTCCAACTGATCCACAACCTCTGGCGCCTTTACACGGAAAAAGAAGCCATCACGGCCGCCCTGTCCGTCTCGATCCCCCCGGACGCCGACCATCTCCACATCCACGATCCCTACCTCTTCTTCGACGACGCCGCCTTCAAATCCAACAAGCGCCATGCCGATCTCCACGCCCTACGCGACATGTCGAGCGTGTCCGCGACGGAGCTAGAGGCCGAGAAAGTAGGCATCGTCTACGTCCCGCTCGAACCCCCTACCTTCTCCCCCACACCGCAGAAAGCCACGCAAATCCCCCAACTTCGCAACCCAGGAGCGCCATCATCCACGGAACCGCGGAACCTCGTCGGCACCCTCGTTAACGGCGCGGGCCTCGCCATGAACACAAACGACGTGCTCGCGCTCCGCCTCCAAAACCCGCCGACGTCCACGGCATCGGCAAACTTCCTCGACACGGGCGGCAAAGCAACCTCCGAGACCATCAAGACGAGCTTCCGCCTTATCCTGTCGGACCCACGCGTCTCGGTCGTCTTCGTCAACATCTTCGGCGGCTTGACCCTGTGCGACATGATCGCCGAGGGCATCATCCTGGCCTTCAAGGAAGTCGGCGTCGACAAGCCCGTCGTGGTGAGGTTGAGGGGCACCAACGAGGAGAAGGGCCAGGAGATACTGAGGAAGGCCGAGTTGCCCATTTCTGCGTTTGATGATTTCGAGGAGGCCGTCAGGGAGGTGGGCAGGTTGGCTAATGCGGGCAGAGAGAAGGCGGAGTAGATACGTTTACGGACCAAGAAGTAGTTAGATTCGTAGAGTACTCCAAGGAGTTTACAACATTAGAATCGTTGACGAGTCAATGGCACGAAACACTAGAAAGATGGTAACAGTCGTATCCATGATGCTGACTGGCTGGCATTGGCATCGAACGTCTTCATGGCTAAAACATCTCCTTTGAGCCGCCGTCCTTTTGTCAATCCAACATCAGCACCATTCTCCAGATCCCATATCGAAACAATGCCGTTGTGTAAAACCAAGCAAAAAAAACCCTCCCATAATACACATATATCCTTTACCAAAGCGCTAGTACCAATCCCATGGATTACGAAAAAAGTGGATAAAGAGGCATGACACGAAAGGAATGAAGGTTGGTAGGCGAGGGGCGATGAAGGTGGAAGGGGGGAAATGTGTGATTAAAATATCTACGTCTTTCGTCATCGCGCGTGAGCGCTTCCGAAGGTGTTGGGGGGCATCTGCATGCAAACATGTGCTAGGGTAACGGGGGTAAGGGGGAGGAGGTAAGAATAGCTAGCATCTGGGCATCGTACAAGTGTGATTGGGTGAGCGAGCGTATAAGTATGTGAATGAGTAATGATGGCGGGGTGTGGTGGTGATGTTGTGATGGTTTTTGAGCAGGTAGGGGCAGGTTAGAAGCGATGGTATGGCAAAAACACAACGCCGGTCCCAACCAAGATAAAAGATAAATGAAGAAACCCTTACAGGCTGCACTTCCCAGCGCCCGGAGATTGGAATAGGCAACATAACATAAAAAGGATGGTATCAGCAAGCGAAGAAAGAGAAGATGAGGAATAGAGCTGTTTTGCTTTGGAGGGTTAACCCAAGGTAGAAAGGTAGCCAATGGCAGAGCTGACGACTGATTAGACACATATCGCGTTAACGTATTTGCGGATAGTACATACCTGACCGCTCCCATGACGACGAGGCCGACGAGCGCTCGCCTGGTAACCTTTTCCTTTGCCAACTTCTGTTCGACCGTAGACTTGGTTCTCGCCAATTTGGCCGGACGCTCCAGCGAAGGGCCTGCGGCTTCCTTCTCATCCAAAGACAACTCTTCCACCTTTCGCTTCGCGCTCTTTGACACGGTGTTCTCGAGCTTGTTGGCAGCCTCCACCATCTTTCGGGCCTCCTCAATCATCTTAGCTGGGTCTTCTGGCTCGGGAAGCGCCGGGTAATCCGCGGGGATATCGATTTTCACGTTCGTCTTCGTGACTTCGGCATCCCCAGTGTCCTCGATCGTTTCCCTGACCTCGATGCGGACGGTTTCAGATTCTTTGACATCGCCGTTAACAGACTCTGACGCAGTCGTTTCCATGGGAGTGGCTCCATTCTCGATGTGGTTTTGAAGAGCGGTAGAAGCAGCATCTGCCGCGGCTCTGTCAAGCAACTCTTCTGGGTTAGATGCGCTCACAGACCCAGCTTTAGCGGCTCTCCGGGACTTGCGTGGGGTCGCCATCTTCCGACCTGGTGTTGCCATCTTACTGGGGGAAGCTGAGCGGGTAGAACGAGCGCGAGTAGATCGAAGCGTCGAGGAAGGCGCCAATACGACTGGGGGTGCAGGCAAGTCAAATTTGGGCGGCATTTGTATCTCCGTCTTGGACTTGTCTTTGGTGCCCTTCGCTATGGGTGCGGGGTCGAGCAATGCCTCAATCCAAGCGCGCATCCCGTACTGCTCGGCCAGAATAAGTGCTATAAGTAAAAGAGCGACATTAGCGAGTGCGTGATAGTATATCGCGTACACGGCAGATTTTCACTTACCCTCTTCTGGGGCAATCCAAACGCTACCCGCAACTTCTTCGGGACCAGCTGATTGCAGCGTCTTGTGGTGTTTGCGCTCCAGCTCCTCTTCCTCCGATGCAGCCCAGGGGAAGGCGGCCTTGAACATACCCGTCGCACTTATGTACCCATCGCTGCTGCGTCTCTGTGGTGCATTGTTAGCCATCCAAATCAGCGCAAAAGGAAACCCATAGCTGCCCGTACCATCAAGAAATACGATTCCGGATACACTCCGCCATTGGAGCTCTTAAGGGAGAAGACCCCCGAGCCGCTGAGGTCTTTGGGCAAGGGCACGCGCAAATGGGCGTAGTCGAAGACGCCCAAATTTTCCTGTTTGGACGCGTCGGAAAGACCGACGGTGCCCTTCTTCACTTGGAGATGGGTTTGGCCCAGTCGCCTACGGTCTACGAGGTCCTCATCTGCAGAAGGCCGAAAGATTTAGCAACGGTCCGCAGGTGCCGCGATGCGATGCGACGCGTGTTGGATACGTACTTGAGGGAGAATTTGCAGGCTCGACCAAAGGGTTCCGCCTCTCGGGAAGGACGCGCTTCGCAACCATGGTGAAATTGAAAAGTTGATATTAAAAGAAATAGGCGGAGGATGAGGATGCGCGCAGCGCGACTGAAGTTGGTTGGCGTCGACGGAGAGAGAGCACCGGTTGACGTGACGTCCTAGAGGCGCAATAGCTTGGCGAAGGTGGGCGGGTCGACAGCTGTGCACAATAAAGTGATGGCTGTGACTGTCGATGCACCTATGCAGAAGCGATTTGATGGAGGTGGGTTGACGCGACTGAGGGATGGACGAAGACGACGAGAGGGATGTCTGATGAGCAGCAAGGGAGAAAGGTGAGAACTCGAGGAGCGCGAGATGAGGGTAAGGTAGGCCCTGCGAGCAATGCGGCCGACCAACCAGCCCCCTAGCACGGCGCGAACAGACCAGCCTTTCCCCGGACCAGACGGGCTTGACTCTCGAAGCGACGGATGAGCAGAGTATGGTAGAAAAGTCTGATTTTCCTCTTCTGTCTGCACGCAATAATAACGACGATGCCGATTGGCCGCGATGATGATTTGCCAGCACAGCAGAGAAGATGTAGGCATCGTGTTCACTTGCATGCACACCCATCCGGTCTAGCGGATAGGTGCTGTTGGTCACGTGCAGCACCCTGAGAATAGCACTTGGGATGGCCAGTTAACTGGATGCATCCCATCATCCATTGAGTGAGAACATTAATCACTTGCATTGATACCGGTATCAGTGTACAGTCAATGCTGATCAATCAGTCCGTCCATTCCCAAACTCGACTCAACTGGATGCGAATCTGCTGGCAGTAATCATCATCATCAGCGAGGCGTTGTAACCCCGCCATCCATGATGTGCATTTCCGATAACGAACAGCAAACCTTAGCAACAGCCATGTACAGTAGGTACCTACACGTGCATGTACCTCTCGTCGAATGAAGGGCTTCCGTATACATACATTTGCAGATTGGAACAAGCGGGGGCGCCATTAATAAAATATGATTTACTGTACGAGCCACCGGACAAAAAGAAAGCATCGATACTTTAAAGCTAGCAGCACTTTGGATAACAGTCCAGCTACGTCAATGTGTACTTATACCTACTCGATACTTGGTCGTGAATTCCTTCATTCCTTCCTTCATTCATTCATTCATTCAGGTACTGACTGGCGCTCGGCGAATCAGGGCCAGGCGCCGCATTCACCGCTCCATGGACAACAAACCCCACCAGAGGGACCAGGGTCTTGTCTCCTGTGCCCCGCCGCTGCTGCTGCCACTCTACTGCTCACTCCCCCGACTGAAACCTCGAACCTTATCCAATAGCTGACACTCTCTCTCTCCTTCTCTTTCTTCATTCACACAGCTCCCTCCTCTGCTCCACCCCCGCCTCTACTCCTCTTCTCTCAATTAACCATGTCTGCCGAGCACGACGACGATCTCCAGGCCGAGACCACGGCTGGTTTCAAGGTCGGCGAAAAGAAGACACTCGATGAGTACCAGCAACTGGGTTCGTCTGCCTCCTGCTCCTCTCTCCAACCCCCAGTTCCACCTCAGCCAGAGCTAACCCTTTCCCTCTCTCTATAGATCAGAACGACGAATCCCTTCGCAAGTGGAAGGAGTCGCTCGGCCTCGGCTCTGGCAAGGACCTCTCCGACCCCAACGACCCCCGCAAATGCATCATCCTCTCTCTTGGACTCGAGGTCGAAGGACGTCCCGACATCACCATTGATCTCAGGGCCCCTGGTGCCGTCGAGGCTCTCAAGGACAAGCCATTCACCATCAAGGAGGGTGCCGAATTCCGCATGAAGGCCGAGTTCAAGGTGCAACATGAGATTCTGGCTGGCCTCAAGTACCTCCAGAAGGTCTCACGCATGGGCTTGAGCAACAAGATGCAGGAGATGATGGTGTGTTCTCCGCCAGTCCCCTAGCATGGACCAAATCTGACCGTTGTATAGGGCTCCTATGGTCCCAACACCGCCGAGAAGCCTACGTACGAAAAGAAGTGTATGTTGACTCTTGCCGACGCATCACCATGGAGTGCTAATTCATGTCACCAGTCGAACCCGAGACCGCGCCTTCGGGCTTTGCCGCTCGCGGCCACTACAAAGCCATCTCCAAATTCGTCGACGACGACAACCACGTTCATTTGCAGTTCGAGTGGTCTTTCGATATCAAGAAGGATTGGTAAACTATGGCATCAACCGTTATCGAAGGTTTCGGCAGGCCGGCATCTGAATGATTATTGTAAGCGACATGTGGCAAGCTTTGAGTTATCGGACCCAGCTCTCACATCTGGAGGTCTCGTTTATGGCTTATGGTTGAATGATACGAATCCCGTGGGGACAAAAGATATGAAAAATGCATTACCTTGTTCAAACCCCAAAACAAGACAAGTGTCCTCAAGTTGTTTCCCTTCTCTACCTGCAGACTCCAGAGTATGATCAACTACTACTTCGGTGTGACGGTTTCGTACGCTTTCAACTCGTCAAAAACGAACCATCTAGCAACAATTCGTTTCACCTTGACCATCCGTCCAGCCCATGGTCGTTCGCTTTCTCCAGAGCCGAATGTCTTGATTGAAGGACTCAGAATCGGAACCTCGTGCTCCCAAGGATCCAGATGCAGACCCACGATGCCATTTCTAGGTGGTTGCTCTTCATCCCTGTGCGTGATCACACCCATGTCGTCTGCTTGCTGGCTTGACTCGTTAGTCGATATTTTTTCGCATTCTGCCACCATCAAGCCAGCCCCCAATCTGGCTGCGGTCTCCACAGCGACGGCAAAGGTCCTCGACAAGCCTTGGGCTGAAAAGGATACGGTGCTCGCATGCAACGCGAGGGGATTGACCAGGACGATTTGTTCATGCTTCCATCTTGGGTGACTGCCGGTGTCTTTGCCTGCCGCCCCACTATAGGTTGACAGGTAAGCGAGCAATGCTTGCACAGACGCGCAGTAGGTGACATGCACATGTCGCGCGGTCGCCAAATTGCGTAGCGTGGGTATGATCAATTGCTCCAGTTCCAGCCCGAGACTGGTTCGACTTTGGTCAGGGTGCTCGTTTTCCTCCTTTTGCTCGAGACAGGCCAAAAGATGCTGGAGGAAAGTGGCCCGGGCCGAGCAGACTATCAAGTTGACATGTGTTGTTGCACGGGTAGAAGGGGCACGGGAGGCTAGGAGGTGGTTTAGCAAGGCAGGCAAGGTGGTGGGAGGATGCACGACGGTCGGCGGACAAGACGCCATAACATGACGTGCCGCAGTTGAGATTGAAATCTGAGCTCGCAAGCAGTCGAATGCAGTGTGTCAATATAAGTAGGTAGGTATGTACAATACTTCTCTGATTGATGCTCGTCCAGAAACAGGTGGAGGGGGCCTGGGTTGCATGAGGTCAGTGCACCCCCGCCTCCACCAAAGCATGCACCAAAGTATGCACCACGACGCACAACTCTCACCATTCGCACTCCCCGCCCAGCCATGGAGTCCCTTTCGCGCATCACCAATTTCATTGATACTGGTGCGTTCCCGTCCCTGCATTCGCCCCTGTAAATCTCTCGTCTCTTCTCACCCTCTTCTCTTTCCTTCTCCATGTCGTCCCATAACCTCCCAGCGCTATGCACCCGTCCAACTTTGCTCACTGGTCCCTCTCTACAGCTCGCGACCTCACCCTCGAAGCCGCCCGCGATGCCAGCAATGCCCGTCGAGGCCCCACTCGTGTGCTGCCCTCGGGCCAGCTCAAGAAACTCCTTGATAGCCGGTCCGACCGTGATGTGCTGGAAGGCTTGCGGAGAGTCGTAACGGTAAGACACATGATGCTTCCCCGCGCTGCCCCGCCATATCTGCCCTACCCGTTGAGAAGGTCGCGAGCGAAGAAACGGTCGACGTCTTCGTGCCCTGCAAGCTGACGTTAGGGTAGATGTCTTATAGGCAACCGCCCTCGCAAACCCTCCCGTTCTTCACCCATGTCATCAAGAACATCGCATCGCCCTCTCTACCCATCAAGAAGCTTGTCTACATATATCTCCTCCAACATGCCGAGCACGAGCCAGACACTGCCCTTCTTTCCATCAACACGATACAAAAGTCGCTCACGGACTCGAATCCTCAATTACGTGCCCTTGCGCTCAGGGTCATGTCTGGCATCCGCGTGCCCGTCATCAGTCAGATCGTGAGCTTGGGTATCAAGCGAGGCGTCGGTGATATGTCGCCACATGTGAGGAGAGCGGCAGCGCTTGCCATACCGAAATGCTACAGGCTGGACCCAAGCACGGAGCCTCAGCTGCTGGATTATTTGTCAACCCTCCTTGGAGACAAACAATACTTTGTTACTGGAGCAGCAGTGGCTGCGTTTTTGGACATGTGCCCAGACCGCTTAGACCTCATTCACACACATTACCGCTCACTCGTGCGCAAGCTTGTCGACATGGACGAATGGGGGCAGTTGGCTACTTTGCGATTGATGATGGTTTATGTTCGCAAATGTTTTCCCAGGCGGACGAAAAAGGTCAGAAAGGCGAAGCTCACGAATAATGGAAATGCGAAATCGAAGGGCACAAAGGGCTTTTATGACACGGAGAGCGAGTCTGAAGAGTTGGATGATGATGATTGGGAAGAGATTGTGGTTTTGGATCCTGATCTTGAACTTCTGCTCAAATCATGCCTTCCGTTGTTGCAGTCCAAGAATTCGGCCGTTGTAATAGCTGTGGCGCGGACATATCTTTATCTGGGTACCCCGGATTACCTTTCACTCGCCATCGGTCCCTTGATTTCACTTATGCGAACTTCCGGTGATATCCAGCATATTGCGCTATACAACATTGTTCAGGTCTGCCTGTCACATCCAAAGCCCTTTGTGAAATATTATACCCATTTCTTAGTGCGGGCGACAGATGCACCGCATATATGGCGTCTTAAACTAGAGCTCCTAACTCTAATCTTCCCATATGCGCAGCCTCGACTACAAAGTCTCATTCTCGCCGAACTGAGCCATTTCTCACATTCTGGAAGCTTGGATCCCGGACTTGTAAAAGAAGCAGTGCGCGCTATAGGTCGTTGTTCACAAACTACGGATCCAAAAACATCGGCACGATGCTTAAGACTGCTCCTTGCTCACATAGGCTCAGCAGATGCACACTTGGTCGCAGAGTCGTTGGAAGTCATACGGCACCTCATTCAACGCGATCCAGATAACCACCGAACCACCGTTATACGACTCGCGAAGCACCTGGACGCGGCAACTAGTCCCCAAGCCCGAGCCAGTATTATTTGGCTCGTGGGGGAGTTCGCTGGGTTAGATCCGGATAACAATATTGCTGCAGATGTTTTGCGCATACTAGTCAAAAGATTCGCAGACGAAGCAGAAGCCGCAAAGCTCCAGATTGTGCTGCTAGCGGCAAAGGTATATGTGCACCATCTCAATGCAAACCCACCTCCCGAGACACCAAAAGCAACAGATTCTCTGTCGCAGTCCAATTCCACATTACTGGACGGTCTCCAGGAGGAAGGCGGTTTCCGGGATCCGCACCTGGAAGATCCAGCTCAGTCACACGTACAATCCTCAGAACCGCCAGCGAAACCACATCCCATCGAGGCCCTTTGGAACTACATTCTCCTCTTGACCCGTTACGACACCTCCTACGATCTTCGCGACCGTGCCCGCGTCTACAAATCACTCCTTTCCACTCCTTCCTCGACGCAGTTAGCGTCACTACTCCTGCTAGCACCAAAACCGGTCCCACAGACACCCAGCCCCAGTGAAACACGCAAAGGGTACGCACTCGGCAGTGCAAGTCTCGTGATTGGCGATGAAGGCGGAGTGGGAGGGCTCCGAGGATACGATGGCATACCGCCGTGGGTCAAAGAAGGTAAAGAGCCTGATCCGGCGCTGAGGGATGAAGTAGGTTCCACGGCGCAATCTTCGTATGATGCGAATAGGACGATTAGCGCAGCGGAGAGGCTGGACACTGCGGCTGGAGGAAGCGGGCAACCGTCGCCTTCGATGTATTCGAATGGCAACGGAATGGGCACCGGCGTGGGTGTAGGTGGCGCTACTACCAAGGAAAAAGAGAAGACGCTCGATGAGTGGCTGGCCTCGGAAAGCGAGAGCGGCGAAGAAGAAACTGACGAAGAGGAGGACGATGACGGGGACGATGATGAGGAAGAATCGGAGGAAGAGAGCTCCGAGTATGAGACCGATAGCGAGGATGAGGGCGAAAGGGACAGGCTAATGAAGCCTTGAACGTGAAAGTGATGCATTAGAATACCAATTATACTTCTTCCAAATGAGGAACCGTTCCCTTACTTCCAATAATATTCACATATGATGCGTGCGTATGCTATGACACCGAGCTGATGGGAGAGGTGCGGGAGTAGAGGAGTTCAAGAACCCAAAATAATACTCGTTGTCTCGGAAGGTTTCAAAAAAGCATTTGATTCATGCGTACCCGACATTGACATTTCCGACAAACCACCGGTCACAAATTGAGGCTTCAGTCATGTTTGTCTATGTAGAAGCATAGAAGGGAAGATGCCTCATTCCCCCTTCAGGAACTACAGCCTCAAACTTACTTTCCCCGTATAGAATCCACTTCGTTTCCAAGGACGTAATCTTCCATCCTCAACGACGAAAAGTGCCCGCCGGCTATCTCCTCCCGGTTTAACGAGTCTCATGCGTTTCACCAATCTACAGCCCTACTTACCGTTGTGCTAGCTATCATGCAAGATATTACTGCCCTGTCACCGAGACAGTCCATATAAATCTGAGCATTTTTGTCTGCGTCGATATCGAGAGTAGTACAATCCTCTGCCATGATTCATTCATGCTTTTCATAAATTTAGGCATAATAAAGCAAGTCTCCGTCCTGCTGAGCAGGCTGGTGGTAGAGTTTGCGATCACCTTAGTATGCCCATTACCACGTTGGGGAAGTGGTATTCTAGTTATTACCTGTGACCACGCCTACATTTGCGGGCTGGAATCAGGTTTTGATTGTTTTGACTTACCTAGGTTCTGATTCCGGCATGCTGCTTCCGGTAAGGTTAGGCCCCATGTTTTTTCTTACTGAGGTATCATCACCCGGTGCGGGCGGTATAAAAGAGGTTCGTAGTATAGAGAGGAAATTCTGACCGGTGACCTTAGAAAGGGGGAGCTAGGGAAATATGTGGCGAAATGGAGGCTGACTGCGGTAGGAAGGCTAATCCGAAGGAGACTCGAAAGAGAATGGAAAGGAATTGGACATGAGAGGCACTGTAGCGTGACATAAGAGAACAAAGTGGTTGAGTGGTTGGCAATGAATACGAGGCGGAAATAAGATAAATAAATAGATAAATAAAGTTATTACAGTCTCGTGTAATTTGACGAGACAGGTCATGAATGGAAGAAATCTTATCAGCGTGAAAATTGATGCAGACATCGAAATGGGTTGGCAGAAAAGAAACAAGAAATCATTATGTAGAAAAACAAAGAATCATCATGGGTGTAGATCTAGATGGATTGAAAATGCCAGTTCACTTGCAAGTCTCCGCACAGTAGAAATGATTGAAGCTCTCAAAAAGGGAATGCATGACCTCAAGAAGGTAAGATAAGATCAAAATGATGAAGTTGAACAAAAAGGCTCTAGGCAGATGCCCAGGGTTATCGTAGGACGATAACAGATGAAGAGGCAACATCAGATCTGCTTTTAGGATGGGACGAAGTCGGAAATAGCAGGTGTTGCACCGGATTTTCATCACTAACGGCTGCAAATGATGAGCAAGCCGTCTCTTTAAAGCTGGGCCACACACCGAAGGCCGCTCTCACCTGTAGGCAGAACCTACCTGAGAGAGGCGCTTTCGTTTGATGTGATCATCAAACCGCAGCCCTTGCCAGTCTTCCTGGTCCGTATCTTCGTGGCTGCGTTTTCGAGTGACAGAATTATCGCTTCGCTTGAACACATGCTTCGGAGGTCTTTCAGGTAAAGATGCCAGCATTTCAATGTCGAACAAGGAGACTGGGATTTGTTCATCTGAAGGGGGTTTTGGCGTGCCAGTGACGCCCAGTTTCGCCAGAATATTCTCTTGATTTTCGTCCTTGACAATATTTTCTTGTCCTTGGACTAAAGGTGACTTTACGTCGTCACAATTCCCAGACAACGCTTGTTCGAGGTGGTCCATAATATTCCAAGTTGGGTCATGCATTTCCTCGTTTTCTTCATCCAACTCTTCCAAAGGCTCGTCTGGACGATCCCGTAAAGCAATACAGTCCTCAATGGGTACCAGGCTGCGTGCCATATCTTCGTCACTGAACACTACAAAGACCGGATCTTTGCATATTTTGTACCACTCATCGGTCTGTCTCACACTCAGGAAGGCTTCATGTGAGTTCTCCGCTGTGAAGTATATAGATACCGATTCTCCATTTCCCAATTTTTCTGGGGGTGGTTTTAACGCTTGGTCTTCGGCATCGGCAAAGATTGACGGAAGCGCTCGTGTCACTTGTTTCGCGGGACGCCAAACTATGACCCCAAGACTAAGATCGGGGTCGACTGGCTCGTTCGCTTTGGGCCAAATTGCACCATCAAATTCGAAGTCCCAGTCGTCAGAAGGTAAGAATAGTAAGGTCTTCTCTCCGGGGCTTTTTTCGGTTGTTGTACTTTGTGGCGGCACAACCTGTTGTACATTCTGAGAAGCTAAAGGGTAAACTGGATTTGGAGTTGGCGTGGCATCAGGATCAGGTATAGGTTGTGTGTTCGAAAGGGTGTTAATGAGAGAGATGCTATGATGTTTAGGATAGTTCGTCGATGGATGAGGCTGTGGCCAAGACTGTTGGGTTTGATTTGTTGATGGATAGCTTTGGCTTCTTAGGTAGTTCGCATGTTGAGAATAACCCTGACGTGGCTGTTGTGACCATGGATAAGAGGGCACATGGTGATATTCAGGGGAAGGGTAAGCGCTCTGCGGTGTGCTTTGTACGTGACCATAACCCGATACAGAATATCCTTGAGACGTAGGTGGCTGATATCCGTGATTGGGATATATTGAATTTAATGACAACCTCTGCGGATAAGATGGTTGGCCGTGCTGAGACTGAATAGGATGCTGCCGTGGCCCCAAAGCTCCTTGAGGTTGACCGGGACCGCGGTAGCCAGGCGGTGGAGGATACCGCGTGATTATTGGGTTGCCCTTCTTCTTGGGTGGACTAATGTCACGTCAGAATCAAATTATTAATGAAACAGAAGCCGCGATTCTGAATGGCAAGCTGCAGCATAAAATTTATTACTTACTGGGTTTGTGGAGGCCACAGTGGGAAATTAGATAGAGGAGACAAGTGGCTCCCGGGGGTTTGACCATGGGATAGTTGCTGACTATGTTGATAGGTTTGGGGTTGGCTCCAAATAGGCTGAACGCTGGCATATTGAGGCTGCTGGTATGGTGCAGCACCAGCAACGGGTCCGCTCCACGACATGCCCCCTCGTAGGGATTCGACGGTTGGGAATTATAAGAGGTTTAGAATTCGACAGTCCAGTGTTTTGGAAAGGAAATGGTCTGACTGGAAGAAAATAAACCAACAGAAAGGAAAGGAACCGGTACGAGGAGGGAGCGAGTTAGATGCACGTGCTAGTCCTGGTTCTAGTGGACAGGAAGCTCAACAGTTCGTCCAGGTAGAGAGCTAGGTGTCTCAATGCAGTGAAAGTCCTTGTTGCGCATCAATGGGCATGACAGGCTGTGTGAAATTACTAAACGTGATTGGGAGGAACGGCTGGAGAGGAGTATGCGATGAGCGGAAAGAGGCAGCAAGCGTCGTTGTTTGTACCTGAGTTATTAAATAAAACAGCAAGTAAGAAAGATGTGCTCAAGAGCGAAGGAAACCCCGTAAAAGAGGCAGCAAAAATGAGGCACACAATCAATAGCGGACAAATCTGGGCACCATTCACTAACGTGCAGGAAACGAAGTGCAATTGAAAAAGGCCGAGAAAAAAAAAAGTTGCCCACAGTTGGACATTGTAGGTAGGCAGGTACACAAGTTTACCTGACTGGAGAGATTGGACGCTAGCTGTGATAGGACCAGGCCCACGAGCTAGCTCGGAATGGGGTCTGTGGCGCGGGAGCAAGCAATGACAAACAGACCAGACCAACCTTTTCCACTCTGCCTGCGTAATCAGTCACTGACATCCATTCTCCCCCTCCTCTCTCCACGCACGACTCGTCTCGATGCTACTCCGAGGATGATTGTTCGATATCGCCATCTGCTCATGTCCAGTCTAGACTCCGCGCCCTGAGCCGCAGCCACACGCCATACGCACAGCGAATGCATGATACACTGCTACACCTACCTCTACACATTTAACCATGCCCGGTCTTCCGTGTGAGTTCCTCTAAGTGGCGGAGGACTTGGAAAGCTCAGGGGACCAAGTCACTGACCTTGTGTAGCTACCGTCGACCTGGATGAGTGCATATCGCGATTATACAAGAAGGAACTGCTGGCCGAGTCCGTCATTGAGGCAATATGCGCAAAAACGAAGGAGCTACTGATGAAGGAGAGCAACGTGGTCCACATCAGAGCCCCCGTCACCGTTGTTGGCGATATACATGGACAGTTCTTTGACATGATCGAAATATTCAAAATCGGGGGCCCTTGTCCCGACACCAATTATCTGTTCCTGGGTAAGCCGCCGCTCTGAGCATCCATGTTTGGTGACATAATGACTAACGGTATCCTCTCCGGCAGGCGACTACGTTGATCGCGGGCTGTTCTCTGTCGAAACCATATCACTGCTCGTGTGCCTCAAACTTCGCTACCCGGACCGAGTCCACCTGATCCGCGGCAATCACGAGTCTCGTGGTGTGACACAATCGTACGGGTTTTACACCGAATGCTCTCGCAAATACGGCAACGCCAACGTATGGCATTATTTTACCGACATGTTTGATTTTCTTACCCTCTCCGTCGTCATCAACGATCAGATTTTCTGCGTCCACGGCGGTCTCTCCCCATCAATACACTCCATCGATCAAATCAAGATCATAGACCGTTTTAGAGAGATACCTCACGAAGGGCCAATGGCGGATTTAGTGTGGAGTGACCCAGATCCCGAAAGAGATGAATTCTCGCTTAGTCCGCGAGGAGCAGGCTACACCTTCGGTGCCCAGGTGGTCAAGAAATTCCTCGAAGTTAACGCCATGTCCCATATATTACGAGCGCACCAGCTATGCCAGGAAGGCTTCCAGGTTCTCTACGACGATCGCCTGAGTACCGTATGGAGTGCACCCAACTATTGCTATCGCTGTGGGAATATGGCTAGTGTTCTGGAGGTTAGTGACACCGGTGAACGCTTCTTCAACGTATTCGACGCAAGCCCGGACAACGATATTCATCGGGCAGAGCAACAGCAGCAGCAAGGGAATCAAGTCACCACAGAGTATTTCCTATGATACCCCACTTTGGAACCATGTAGCAATGAATTCACAATATCTACTAAACCGTGAGAGCTCTGCTCCCTGTTGTGATATATGCTGTTGTTTCGCGTCATGCGTTCATATGTACAATGTATCCGCACGTTCAACAACCAAGATATCTGGTCTCAACCCACCGGCTCTCCATGTCGTCGCCCATCCTCGCAATTACGCATCTTACGCCAGGGAAAACCTGTAACACTCGGTTCACACCTACCCGACCTGCTATGTATGTCACAAAGACGATCCTGTCCTCTGGTACACCATGATCCACGAGCACTTTGACGGACATCAGTGCCGCTGCACCGGAACTCATTTGCGGATCAAGCACTAGAACTAGGCCGTGCTCTGCAATATTTGCTGGCAGCGCTCTGTAGTGAAGCTCGGGCTCGCCAGTTCTGTAATTGGTTTGTATGAGTATGCGGCCGGTCCGACAGTCCGGAATGTTACGTCGGAGCCCAGTCTCTAATGCAGATCCTCCGCGTAGGATGACCACGGCACATATCTCCGCTGTTTTCTTCAAGCCCGCGTAGGTATATTGTTGTGGTGTTGTGACGCTGAATGGGGTGAAAGGAAGGAAGTCTACAGCCTTCTCCACACACAATCCTACAATTCGATCGAAATAAAATATAAATTCTTCCCTGTCGGTGGTCGGATCCATGAGCAGAGTATGTATCGCCTTGACCTGCTTTGTCTGCTCCAGAACCAGTGCATGGGAACTAAGTGGAGCGTTCTCCGCGATCTTTCCGAGACGTAAAAGTTCCAACTGATGTTGTGAAGACTTGAGCGCAAGTGTACTTTGAATCTGCGAAGAAACCATGGAAATCGCAACTTTGTTTTCAATCCCTCTAGGAACGATCAAGTCGGCAATCTCACGCTGAGGAGCGACATACTTGTAGAAATTCGGCTTCACAAAGCCGAACCATTGCTTAATGCAGCCTTCAATATCACGTCCACGCTCTTTGACATCCCGAACTAATCTTCTCGAGAGGCATAAGTCAGCGTCTGCTTCCGCAAAAATTTTAAGATCTAACATGTCCAGGACTCGTTTATCGTGCAGAGCGAATATGCCCTCCAAGATTAAGACATGAGGTGAATATATGGTAGTGGTTTGCTCTAGCCTAGCATGTTTCTCAAAGGAGTAGACGGGGACTTCAGCAACTTTGCTAGACTACATGTTAGCCAGGGTCTGTAGTATATAAATTCATGAGTCGGTGTATGCAAATACCCGTTCTTGATATCGCGCAGCCGGTCCACTAGTACGTCGAAGTCGATGGCCTCAGGTGAATCAAAATCGAACTCATTTCGGAATGCGGCTTTGGACTGCTCAGGAGTCAAGGGCTTGTAGAATGAGTCCTTCCGCGCTGTTAGTAAATCCCACGTGACCTTTTCCCCTTCTGAGCGATCGCACCATAGATAAAATTACAACCCACGGGAGATTGAGAGAAGCCACAATGGCCAAGGCCAATGATGTCTTTCCAGATCCTGAGCTTCCTGCAACACCAATAATACTCGCATTTCCCCACGGCGGAGAGTAGTGCGTCCGAGGCATTTCTGAGCTCATGTTCGCGAGTATTTGCTTGAGTAGGATAACTGGACGATTTCAACCACTACCACATAACGGACATAGCCTGAGGTTTGTGATTATGCCAAAACGGTCTCGAGAGAGACGAAATTAAAAAACATGAGCCCACAATTCACCAGTGAAACCGGTGAGATGTAAGCCTCGGAATATCTGCGGCTTATGTCATCACGCACGGACCATGTTTCGCTAAAGAGCTTGACCTTCTTTTCGTCGAAGCTTTCAACCTTCACTTCCTCCACCCGCTTGCAAAGTTTGCGCGGCACCCCCAGCATATGTAGGCAACAGAACTGTTGATTTCATTGACCCATGGAAATCCGATGAGACATTGAAGACCATCATGGTATGTTTCCACAGAACATGACCTACCCCCGCACTGGCTAACTGATGTTTGCAGAGCTCTTCAACCGTCTCAGTGTCGGTGGCTACGCCGACACAACATTCCTTCCAAAGGAAGATCGACGAAGTCAAGGTATCCAAGTCGTAAGTCATCAATCCTTGTTCTGTTAGCAGCTCTCTTCTGCTATATTCCTCTTGTGATGAGACAAAATATCAAGTGGGAATCTCTCCGAAACAACATGTGGAGCATATATTACTTGTTAGACTGATCTTAAAAGCTTGCACTGCTCGCTTTGTGCTTTCATATTGGAAAATGAAAAGCATTAGAAGCAACACGCTGACTTGTACTCTCCGCAGGGACATCAATTTCGTCATTATGGACTATCTCGTTAGCGAAGGTTATCCGCGGGCGGCTGAGAACTTTGCAAAAGAAGCAAATATCCAACTACCACTCGAAGAGGAGTCAATCCAAACCCGAGTTGAAATACGCGGAGCCATTCATGCTGGCGATATTGATACCGCTATCAACAAGATCAATGACCTTAACCCCCAGGTACGTTGGATACATTGTTCCATTCTCTTTCTTTGCAGGATTATAATCAGTTTCATGCACCACGCATAGCATTCGTGCAAGGATGATAATCAAACCTTCAGTCCTCAGTATGATCGCAAAAACAGTTCTGTCTTATCTTAAACATGCAGTTTTGTAACCTTGCTGACCATTGATTGCATACAGATCTTGGACACAGACCCAGCCCTTCACTTCGCCTTGCTGCGTGTTCAACTCATAGAACTCATTCGTAATTGTACCTCCTCTGCCACGGGCGACATTACGCCTGTGCTCAATTTCGCTTCTTCACAACTGGCCCCTCGTGCTGCTACAAATCCTGAATTCCTCAAAGACCTCGAGCTCGCCATGACTCTCTTAATCTTCCTTCCCAGCGATAAACTTGAACCTGAACTAGAAGAACTCATCAAGCCAAGCCTCCGTCGGGAAGTGGCTAGCAAAGTAAGCGAAGCCATACTCACCAGTATGGGTACACGTGGCGAGGCTCGGATGCGACAGCTTATCCGTCTGCGACTGTGGGCAGAGGCGAAGGCCAGGGAGGCAGAGAAGGAACTTCCACCATCTCTGCCTCTTGGTTTGCAAACTGCCGATGACGCTGTCACTTCTCACACTAACGGTAATGGCGAGGACATCATGGTACAGTAATATATTCTCACGGGTGATTATCCCGCGCAATGGGAATTCAGTGGAGTACTGCACTCTGTTCATATTTTGGAGTTTGGATTGCATGGCTTTATCATTACACAGTGGGTGATTTGGTTGGAACACTTTCTCGGGTCTCAGGAGTAATGCCATTGACGATATAATATGATACCACACGACATAGAAATTCATTGATTCATTTCATTGCTTGTACATGCATTCTGATGGTGTCTGGTACTAAGATACCATGATGCAGAAACTGATCTCAAGCACCGTACTCGCTCTCACCCTCACGTCTGATAAACGTCTCTCTAACTATGCAAGCTCCGTGTGATCGCCGAAACGCCATACCCTGACATTGTGAATCCAGTTAAACTCGTAGCATGATATTGTTGCTCATTAAACCGCATCTAGGTCATTCATAAATCTTAAACAATATCCTCCACTGGACAGTTGGGATGCAGGACATAAACCACCCTTGCGGCTTCTTGAGCGCCTTGTCCCTGGTCATCTGCAAGACCTTCGCCGCGTATTTGCATGAGGTATTGCTCCTATTATTTAGTGTTAGCTTCGTCTCATACAATGACAGCATTAAAGTGCCCGTATGTACACGTTAACATACCTTGCAGACTTTCTTCAACACCTTCTTCGCCAACGCTCTCTCGTTGTTGAGGTCTTCCTGCGTCTCCATTTCGCTTTCCTTCTGCTCCAGGTACCAAACCAAGAGCTCTTCTTCCTCCACGCCGTCCTCGGTTGTGCTCTGGTCTTCGTTGACACGTCTGACAAACGCATTACGCATCGCTACGTACTTGTCATGTGTGATTCTGGTTTTCTCGCGCTGTGGAGCAGCCGCAGCGGAGGGAGCTGGTGTCCTACTGGCTGTCCTAGCACGGTCATCACCAGCAGCGGGCGCTGAACCATCATCCATAGGCGCATCGCCGCCTTGAGCCTCTGCTGCGGCGGCGGCGGCAGCCATAGCCGCCTCCTCATCCTCATCCTCGACTTCCACGTCATCCTTTTCGACGCTGATAATAGATTGCCGCAGCAGGTTGTAGGCTTCCTTGACAAATTCCGGTGTGATTTCGCTCACGCAATTTGCCTTTGCGATGGCCTCACTGAGACGGATCATGCTTTCTAGCTGTCGAACTGTAATCCTGTAGCTGTTCCGTCCAATGCCCCCCTGGGCATCATCAGCACGAAGCTCCTTGTACTTCTCTACCAGTGTTTCCTTCGCTTCGTCGGTGAACTCGGGTCTAAAAGTACGTGCAAATCGTATGTAGCGTTGGAGTTGTTCGGTACTAAACTCAGGCTCGATGGCTTCGTCGCGGTCTTTGTGGAGTCCCACAATGTGTTCGGCAAGATGGCGATCGACGTCCTCGTCACACTCGTCCAAGACTACAAAAAAGAGATCGAAACGTGACATGATCGGTGCCGACATATTGACATTGGCTCTGAGGGTGGTTTTGCGATTATAACGCCCACCAACGGGATTCGCAGCGGCCAGGATGGAAGTGCGTGCATTCAAGGTAGCTTGGATACCGGCTTTCGCAATAGATATAGTTTGCTGTTCCATAGCTTCGTGAATGGCAACTTGGTCGGCTATATCCATTTTGTCGAATTCGTCAATGGCACAGATGCCGTTGTCTGCCAACATAAGAGCTCCTGCTTCGATAGTGAACTCGCCCGTCTCTTCGTCTTTGACCACGGCGGCTGTAAGACCAGCTGCTGATGATGCCTTTCCAGAGGTGTAAACAGCGCGAGGGAGAAAGCTACAGATGTATTTCAAGAATTGAGACTTCGATGTGGATGGATCGCCGACAATGCAGATGTTGATGTCACCACGGAGAGCCATGCCCTCTGGTGTCTCTTTGGACACACCACCCATCAACTGCAGAAGGAGACCCTTTTTGATCACTTGATGTCCATACACCGTAGGAGCTATCGAATCCACTAGTCGCATGAAAATGTTTGGCCTGTGTACCATGTCCTTGAGATCCTGGATCTCGGCCGGGGTAAGAGTTTGAAGATATTCTGTTTGCGCATCCTCGCCAGTTGCAGCAGTTTCTATCGCCTGTACCTGGTTGAGTGAAGTGAGAATGTTTCCTGCTTGGCCTGTCATATGATGATTCGAGGGCTGGCCTGGAGTGGAAATATCCGGTGTAACCATGCAAGCTAGGAATGACATGCGGTAGGTCAAGTCGCGGACACCGAGTGCTTTGAGACCGCTGACTCCAGACCCGCCAACATCATTTCCCCGGGAAGCATTCGAGTTATCCCTTGTTGCTTGAGGCCGGACGCCAGGTACTCTGAACTGGCTGACGTCTGGAATGACTATTACAGTTCCAGTAAAGATACACTTTTCACCAGCTTTGGCTCGGTCCACCATTTCGCCCCGTAGAATGACATCCATTGTGCGGGGCATACTGCCTGTAGGAATTTCGGAACTGTTCTCTTGAATGCGGACCTTTTGCCAATCGACAAAAGTGGACTGTCTGATGTCCAATCGCCATCCTTCCCGATTCATGCAGGTTGTGTTGGGGCATTGTGTAGGTTCTGTATATTTAAATGTTTGTTCGATATTGGGAACTACAGTGTTGCAGGCTTCGCAGATGAAGGTGGCAATTGAAAGTTCAGGACGCACTTCGGAGGTACGCGTCGCGGTGCCTGAAATGGACAAGAGTCTACCCACGGAATTTGTTCGCAGTTGACGAATACGCGATATTAGCGGGAGATTGTAGAAAGCCAATGTAAAAAGTTTGTCTGTTTGTTGATTTGATGTCTTCTCGTTCAGGCTGGAAGATTGATTCTCTGCAGTATCTGCGGTAACGGAG
Organism: Periconia sp. R9002; assembly: GCA_023627715.1. NCBI lineage: Eukaryota > Fungi > Ascomycota > Dothideomycetes > Pleosporales > Periconiaceae > Periconia > Periconia sp. R9002. The sequence continues at coordinate 241,898 of JAMAHW010000036.1, read as the reverse complement.
GTGGTTGACGTGGGCTGACGGTGCTCTCTGAAATACCGTGGCTCGTACTTGGCAATGAGGTTATGAAGAGCCTTGACCATGTATGGAAGAAATCGGTAGTATTCACTGGCAATGGCTGTTGCAAGAATTCCATCTTCGTGCCGTTGCAAATGCGTGTAGTCAACATATAAGGTTGAAAGGCTGAACAACCTCATGCCCCGTATTTGTGCGATATAATACTTGTCAGTGATGGGAACGCCGCTCGATATAGGAAGTGCCGAAGACGTTGGATCCTCGGTGTATCTAGTGTCTCGTCAGCGTACGCAGCCATGCGAGGAGTTCACAGGCATATCACGCACCCCTCTAGAAACTCCTGAAACCGAAGAGATAGCGTTTCTCCGGTCACGTCGGTCACCTTTGGTATGTCTGCTCGTGGTCCCAAAGGCCTTCGTCCAGCTGGTCTTGCACCCACAACCTCATCGTCACGGAATACCCCTTCGTTATCGCTTTGGGGCGCAGCGCTTTCGGATGGGGGTGGCAGAGGGCGGGAGGAAGAGCGCATGCGTGCTGATCCCAGGTTTCCGGCATCGCTGGAGGGAGTAGGCGCGGCGTCTGAGTTAAGGGCAGCATCTAACAGGGAAGACATGGCAGGCGAAGGAAGGGGTGTTGCTAATACCTAGAGAGTGTCTGTCTGAGAGTTGATGAATTTTGCTGGACGCGGGGGGGAGCGCGTCTAAACAAACCCAGAACGCGTAACACGCTCTCTCACTTAGTATTCCTATATAGGCAAGGTCGCTTTTGGATCCCCCTCTCCTCTACCAACGCAACGCACGCCTAAAACAAGGAACTGCAAACATAAAGAGAATCGCTCGTATCAATTCAACGCGAAAAGAACCATCGTGGCCTTAACAATCACAGTCAAAAAGCGGGCAAGCACGGCAAGATGATTACATAGGTACCTATGTAGGTAGTCAAAGATTTGTAGATACTGGCGCACCCTTTGCACATGAGTTCAATCCCGGGTAACAGTCTTTATTCGGGCTATGTCATATCATGGTCGTGTTTCTAGTGCAGCCATTGCCCAACCGACTTTGCGGTGCCTCCAAATGCACTCCACCCGGTATTGTATCTTTTCCAGGACGTACTGGTGGTGGCATTAAAAATCGTGGGGCACTGTTATGCAATCCCCTTCTATTATGCATATGTAATTGGATTCCGCAACCGATACCGCCTACAGGAAATAGTCGGGGGTTCTGCGCGAGACCATGGGTTCTCCGGCACGCGGGCAAGGGTCAAACTGCAAGCTGTGAAAACCGTTAGCCTTGTTTGTGACTACCGTCACGGTGCAGGATACTCACAATGTGTATTTCAGATGTTCGTCAATCTCCATAATCGCAGCTTGATTACCACACCTATAGCAGTAGTTGGGTGCTAGCACATGTTAGTCGCTTGTTGTATACAGTATGTGCGGCACATACCAGAGAATATGGTCACCACGTTCCTATCCTGGGACCAATTGTAACCTTCCATCACAAGTTGATGCGCTCGTGCCACCAGCGTTAACCCGTTATTGTGATTGAAAGCTTCCGAAATATCTTGCCCGAACGTGTAACCGGCACCACGAGGAGAGATACCCCAGCCACAGCGGTCATCAGGGTCGGACCAGAGCAGATCACACATAGGCCCTTCATGCGGAACTTCTTGTATCCGATCGAGAGCTCGGATGTTATCCAAAGTGTCAATGCTGGGAGACAATCCACCATGAAGACAAAAGATCTGGTTGTCGATCAAGGCAGTGAGTGGGAGGTAGTCGAAAAGGTCGGTGAAATACTTCCAGACGTTGGCATTTCCGTACTTGCGTAGACACTCATCGTAAAAACCGTACACCTGCGTAATTTGACGGGATTCGTGATTGCCGCGTAGAATCGTAATGCGCTGAGGGTATCTAATCTTAAGGGCGACAAGAAGAGTTACAGTCTCAACGGAGAAGTAGCCACGGTCGACATAATCGCCTGCGCGGATTTAGTGAACTGACCACACCCTAATTACATTGGGCGAGCTTACCCATGAACAAGTAGTTTGTATCGGGGTTAGGGCCGCCAATCTTGAACAGCTCCATGAGGTCGTGAAATTGGCCGTGTATGTCACCACAGACCGTAACAGGACATTTCTGTATTCTAATGAGCCCTGGGCTGTCAAAAGGGCGGCGCTACTTACCACAGGCTGTACATTCGACTCCTCTTGTAAAACCTCGCGTGCCTGGGGGTGAATGACCTGTCAGTATATCTGCGTACCATGTGCCCCTTGGAGAGATTCCTGGATACCTTATCGCACAGCCTCTGCACATCGCTCTCCGCCAACTGCTTGCAGTTCATCAAACTCTCAATCCAGCCATCGAGGGTAGGAATCGTGGTCGGTTCTGTGGCAGGTACAGATGACAGCTGCATTGGCTCTGTCTTGACATCTTCCATGTTTGTATCCATGCTGCGATCTGTGCGGTGCTGATGTTCTGCCGATGAAGGGGTTGGTTGTTGTGGTGGGCAGCTGTCGTGCGAGGGGTCAATTTCTCGGCCCTTCAGAAAGGGTTAGGGGTGTTTCGAGGATGCTTCGGTCTGTGCGTGAGATTCGAGCGGGTGCTCGGCGGGAAGAAAAATGTAAACAGTGGTGTGTCGCGTTTAGCAAGGCAATAGAGGCGGGGTAGAGGTTGTATAGAGAAGAATGTATCGTGACGACGCTTGGAAGCGGGTGTTCCTTCCAGGCTTAGCGGAGAAGGGGTCGGAGAAACGTTCTTCCGCGTCGCAATTGTTATCAATGATTTGCAAACGCTGAACGGACTGAGACAGGTTCCCCTGTAGTTGTCTGCCGGCTTCGGTTTTTAGATTTGCTGTCCACCCTGTGCATTGATTCATCTACCCCGCATTATGACTCCAAGAAAGGACTTGGCTAGAATGTTACCCTGCGAGTCTAAGAGTAGCCGGAGCATGGATGACTCCAGAACTAGAGAAAGAAGCAATTCCCATGATACTCCAATCTATTCACGATATTCAACAGTTGCGGTTCTCATATCGTGTATAGCATAAATGTATTATCGTGCTCATGATACTGTATTTCGATATAATGCGATACTAAGATATTCACGAAATGCACTGCATCGGGTTTTGAAAACGACGGAAGCTTACAACTTTCGATTCGGCTCATACGACATTGTGATTAGATATGCATGATAAACTCGAGGAGAGATAGATGGCAATAAAAGTTCTAAAGTATGTAAAATGGCATAGTGTAGCTCGAATTCCCAGAATATGTATGAACGGGTTCAGGTAGAATCCAAGGCCAAAAACAAAGCTGTCACAACTCGTGTTCCTGAAAAACCTCGAGATTCAGTTTGTCAAATAAAAAGCATTCAGTCTAGGTACCCGTCTTAACCAACTGTTTGCAAATGTATTGTATCGTGGTATATTCCTTTGAGAAATAACACTGACTTCATTATATTCACACATCAGTGTGCCGTAACTACACAAATATCGTACACAGGCAACCCAATCATTTTTGCGGTCAAAGCAGATCTCAAGGTAACTTAAACTTATACTCGCGTGGAAACTCAAGTGCTGCTCGTACACATTCTACGCTCAGAGGGTGCGTTGTTTTCAGGACGGACTGCCGCCTCAGGATGGAGTAGTAGAATTTTTGGACATAATTCAGTGAGATCTATCAACTACAATCACACCCAATGAGGTGTCAAAAATAAAATAAGCCTAATTTGCACTGCAGCGTCGGATGCTTGCCGACCACATCCATAGGGCTGCAGGGACTGTATGCAAACTGATGTTCGCCAAGCCGGGGGTCAGAAGCCGAGCTCCGGTCTTGGCGCCTGCCCGATAGCTCAAGGTCGCGCCTCTCGACGCGACTCCTTCCTTTCCCCGCCACCCCACTTGCACGCCTGCTACGAGCAACCACCACCACAGCAATTGCTATCTTCGTAGCCTAATTACTGTGCCTGTATTCTGAAGCATCAGAATGCACGGAGTCAAGCGTCGCTGCTCTGCGGAGCATGGCGAGGTATGCTTGCACCGTGCCGCGTCCTCCTAGCACCTGGAAGCTTACAAGACGGCAGGATTATTCCTCACCCACTGAAACTCCTCCGCGTATTTTCCCTGGCGCGTACCCGCATTCTCCTTCTGGGGTTTATGAACTTCATTTACCCGAATCAACTCTGGACATTGTGACCAGGGCTGTGACCAGGGCTGCTGTGCGCAAACTACTAAGCTTATTTGCGCAGCCGATCAACCGTCTAAAACAATATATCACACCTCGCCGTTATAAAGTGGAACCAATTATACAGCCCAATGGCCTTCGTCCATTTAAGAAGAGAATCGTCGAGTTGGATGCCCTTGACAATACTTTTGTCGACACGATCGATGATACACTTATGGAGATTGACTCCGACGACCATGTCAAACGACCTATATACAAAAACTATACAAAGAGCCCTTTGCAAAACAACCTCGATGGATTCGATTGCTCTCCAGAGTGCGCTTCCACACCTACTACACAAGAAGCATGGGAAGCTGGCCGCCGTGCAGCGAATAATTCGCCGTCACCATCCAAGCTCGCCAGCAGACGTGCCTTTGCTACTCCTACCCGTCGCGTCTCGATGCAATCAAGCGTTATCAACCGCCGAAAACACTATTCACAACCCCCAATTGGCAGCCCTGATATTTGGACGTCCGATGAGGTGACTGGCGCAGATGATCCTTTCATCGCTGATAACATCTTCGAGCCGAAATCGTCTCCCTCCAACAACAATCATACATCCACGCCTTCTCCCGAGGGCAGGAAAGTCCGAAAGATGCTCACTCCTCAGAGTGTCCGCCGAATGAATAAAGAGTGCGATAACTTCGCAGCTCTACCAGCCCGATCTCCTGAAAGTATGCATACATTGTCTAAGTCGTACAAAGAGAGAATTGCCGGCATGAAGCTAAATGCGAGCGCTCCTACTATCAATTCCCCCCAGGCTCAAACAGGCACAAACCCCCTGTTTGTTGCTCAATTTGGACCTATCACTGCTGCATCTGGTCCCGAGGAGGCTTTCGAGAACGATTTATCCGAGCTCCCCGATGCTCTTACCCCACGTGCCAAGAAATCAGTCAATTTTGCAGATTTCGCGCACACTAAGTCCTTTTTTATCGACAGCACCACTGCTGAGATGCAAGATTCGTTCCTTGAAGAGTTGAAGCAAGGACACGATTTTGAGACGGCGCTTGCAAACACAGCCCCAATGATCTTACTTAATTCCGATGCCGTTCCATCTGACAACGCTGTTCATGTTGACTACAACAACGCCATCGATATCTCAACCACTCCTGTCCACGCTGCTGGCGCAAATGACGCCGATGCGAACTACTTTACCGAATCCGTAAATGACATCTCCGAACCTCCTAATCAAAACCTTGGACACGACTTGAATGACTATGCCTCTGAGTTAGGCGAAGATCCTGATGGTCCCTCCTCAGACTTTGATGATGACCCTGATGGTCCCTCCTCAGACTTTGATGATGATCCCGATGGTCCCTCCTCAGACTTCGATGATGATCCCGAGGAATCGTCTCTTAATCAAAGCTACCCTCATACAACTTCCTCAATCGAGAACCCACATACTAAAAACGATGGTCACGGCGACAGTGCGTTGGATGAGAGCATCATTTCTCGCGAGCTGGCCGAGGATCTGTTGCAAGGATTTAAAGCTAGTCTTCAACTCGAGGATATCGCTTCTACATCTGCAAAGGCTCCACCTCCCGCCCCAGCTGTTCCAGTGACTCCGCCTCTTATTTCATCCTTGACAGACGAAGAAGAGGCAATACTCAAGGCCAAGTCCAAAGAATGCGATGAGGGCAAGCAACCCGAAGCCACGCTGACCGAGTCTCGGGGCCTTGGACGCGCTTCACTTAAAGCGCATGATTTCTCTCGACTGCTTCCTTCCTTGTTCAATGGCAGCCCTATGGGTTGGCTCAACGATGAAATTATCAATGAATACCTCGCCATTCTTGTTCATTTCTTCTGGGATGCAGAAGGTTACAAGGGCTACAAGCACACCACGTCCGGCCCTTCCATCGATGTGATGTCCTCCTATTGGTACAAACAAAATCCTGCTGGACTCAAACGATGGTTTTCCAAAAAGAACCTCCTAGGTCGAAATTTCCTTAAAGCCAGACTGATTCTGCTACCCATCTGTCACCAGGCTCACTGGCGTCTCGCAGCTATTAAGCCCCAAGAAAAGCGCATAGTATATCTCGATTCACTCAGCTACCCAATGCATGAAGTTACCAGCAAGATCCTTGAAGCGCTTCCGGAGGTGCTTGGTGATCTTTATGTGCCCAGCGAGTGGACAGTCGAACCAACACAGCAGAGCATCCAGCAGGACAATGCTAGTGATTGTGGTGTATTTACTCTCCTCAACGCCCTCGTCTTAGTCCGCGGCGAGGAACACAACCGTGTCATTTGTGTGGACGGTATGATGGATGCTCGACGTCGCATTGCCATCACCCTCTTGGCCGGCGAGCCAACTGGCGAGCTTGATTAGTAGTCAGGACCCTTTCTTCTCCTGGTTTTTTTTTCTTTGATTTTCGTGGCATTGCCTTGCTCTTTTCGAATATGCGATTACCCCACTTGTTTTGCTTTTTTGGTTGGGTTATGGCTTTTCCTCTTTATCGGTTGGGTGGTTTTTCTCCTGCTTCTTACTGTTTGTTTACTCTATGGCTTTGTCTTTGCTTCATCTGGGTGGTGTTTGTCCCTGCTCTTTTTTTAATTGGGTTTTTCATGGAGTTTCCTTGTTTTGGGTTTTGGGTTTTTCTTCTCCCGTGGGAGTTGTTCTTTGGCATTCCGGTAAAAAGCTGCATAGCATGGCGTCTTTCCATAACGATTGATGACATATACCCCTGGGTGGTCGGGTCTGATTTGGCATGGCGTTCGGTTTGGGTAAATGGGACATTTTAAAGGGAACCGGCCGCAAATGGCTGTGAGGTCTAGTTAAACGGTTAATTCAAGTCATTCGTTTGATATGTTCGCCTCATGCAATACCGCCGTGAATTTCTGTGTTGCATTTGGAGCACCGTGTTTCCATGCCTGCATCTGTAAGGAAATAATCTGTACGTCACCAGATGTTGTGTGTTAGTAGACCTAACCCTACATAGTATGCCGCACTTCGCTGCAATATACCTCGTAAGCACCAAGTCGGCACTGATGCAGATGACACTTATTAACTTTGTTCAAGGGTGAGGTTTTGATATTAACATCATGTGTAGGTCATTGTATTCCCCTATTTGGCCTAAGACCCTCAAGATGCACCCGTCGCCGTGTGACGACTGCGATGTAAGTCAATGTGTCACGAAAAACAGCGGCGCGCATCATCTATACATACACTCAATATTCTAGGGAGATCAAGATTGGTTGAACACCACGCCAAGCAATTGGAATATTGATTCACAAGATGATTTAGGACATACTACACAGGACAGCCATGCTACGCAATTCATACAAACATTGAATCTACTCCATCGTTACAACCAGTTTACCAAAGTGCTTCTGGTCCCACATGTACTGGTACGCATCCTTGAGCTCGGTGAGCGCAAACTTCTTCTTGTCAACAACGGGGTGGATGTTGTTGGCCTCGATGGCGCGGTTCATATCTTCGAACTGAAGACGCGATCCGACGAGCAGACCACGGACAGTGCACAAGTTGCTTAGGCAGTCGAGGAATGAGGGTTGGTCCTTGCTGAAGCCGCCGATGAAACCGATGATGCTGATCACACCCTCCATGGCGATGGCTTTCAAAGACTGGGCCATAGTGGTAGGTCCACCAACCTCGACGACGTGTTCTAGAATCGGATTAGTCGCTGGCGAAGAATCATGTAGATGAGAACGACGCACCGACACCCTTGCCATTGGGGGTAAGTTTCTTGGCTTCTTCACCCCAGTTGGGGGTCTCTTTGTAGTTGATGACCTGTTCCAGAGATTTCGTAGTTAGTATTATACTTAGACGGTCATTTATACATTCACGAGAACCTCACTCACGTGATCAGCTCCAAGCTTCTTCAACGTCTCCGCTTTCTCAGCCGAAGAGGTCGTGGCGATGACTTTGGCTCCAGCGGCCTTTGCGAATTGCAGGGCGAAAATGGATACACCTCCTGTTCCCTGGGTAAGGACCGTCTGTCCAGGTTTCAGAGGACGGCTTTCTAATCCATAGAGCGCGTTCCATGCGGTCAACGCTGCGCAGGAAAGTGTGCTGGCTTCGACAAGGTCCAGGTTGGATGGCGCGGCAACAAGACCGTTCTCGTCGAAGACACCATATTCGGCAAGTGTGCCATCGATGACACCCCCGAGACCGGTTTTGAGGGCAGCGCTGTCAATGTCACCGCCGAGATGACCCTGGTTGAAGAGCGTAACCACCTTGTCGCCCTGCTTGAAACGCGTCACGCGAGGACCTACACTCTCAACGATGCCTGCACCGTCGGATCCAGGAACCACACCGTCTTTGATGGGGAAGGGATATTTGCCCTAAGAAAAGAGATTGGGTCAGTATTTGTTTTGCGTGATCTCATTTTGTCGTCTTTAGTACTCAGGTTGACATACATTGGGGATGGCGAGATCGCGGAAATTCAACGAAGCAGCGTGAACTGTTACAAGAAGTCAATGATGAGTCTATCGCCAACGACGCAATTGAGAAGCACTCACGTTTGACCAGAATGTCATGATCGCCCAACTGGGGGAGAGAGGCTTTCTCGTGGAACTTGAGTGAGTCGAAGCCATTTTTTCCCTCCACAGTCCATTTTTTGAAAGATGAAGGTGCCATTGTGAATCGATAACTAATGAAGATTCTTATTGAAAATGTGAATAGGTATGTATGGATTCAAGAAGCACTGGAGGAGGGGCGAGCAACGAAATATATAAATTTCTTGTTGTGGCTAGTTTAACGGCGTGGAAATTTCTGGCTGTTTTCTGCTGTTTCTGGCTTCCGAGGCATTGCTGCGGGCCCTTTTGTACATGTAACTACCTCTAGGTAGCTGTGATGTGGGGTCGTTGTCGTGACGCAATCACGAAGCAGCTATGTCGTACCTTCATTTCTAAGCCGGTCAGAGATGCACGGCAGTTAGCCAATGTCTTTCAAGCATTGGGGGAATGCCTGTTTACTGAATGTCGTTCTACGTGTGAAGCTAGAAAGAATTGCTTGTTTGGGAGTGCAAGCAGCAATGATCAATAAGCAGATGTGCAAGTTGCCTCGTTCTCGGAGGAGGCTCGGAGACGACTCGGCCAAGTCCAGAAGCGTAATATGAATATCATATGTACTTGGGTATGTCCATATGATATGTACTCTCTGCATAGGCTTTTGGAAGGTTAGATTCGTTTTGCATGAATTGTCACCGGCCTATAAGCCTGCCACAGTCTGTCGCTGGTCGTCTTGTTCGAGTTTGGATCTAGATGCTGTTCTACATGCATGGTGGTAGAAGTATTGACTACTCAGATGGCTCACACATCCAAGGATGGTCACCAATAGCCATTACGATGGGCAACGCGAATGAAATTTGGTTTGGTAGTACGCCAAACTAGAATAACTATCCACGGGTACCTAATGTACAATAACGAATAACTGCCTCTTCTACTAGGTAGGCATGTAGGTAGCTTGCTGACGGGGGTCGTCCCGCTTTTTTGTCTCCCATGTGCGAGCGAGTGGGGCGAGTCATCGATCGTGGTGACTGCATCGCAGCTGTCGCAAACTTAAACCTACAATCCCCCACCGCCCTTGATCTTGGCCTCACGCAACATGAACGACTCCGAGACGATCAAGACAGCAGAGTCTCATTGGAGTCGACAAAACTTCATCTCCATGACTCGAGCCATGGTCCCAATGAGGCTCTAGTGCTTATACAACGCTCGACGCTCCCGAGGCGCCTGGCCTGGGCGCGCCCATCCAGACACGAGCACCAACTCATCAACCACCATCTTGCATGCGCTTGCTTATTATTGCTCAGCCCCAAAGCTGCCTCTCTGTGCCTCTCTTCTGTGCATCTTTGGATCCTAATTGATCCTCTGATGCGGCACTTTCGGGTACTCATCAGCTTGCATTGATACTGCTGAGAGAGCTGCCCTCGAGTCTCACAGACTCCCTTTTCGCTCATTCAATCTCAACCATCGTTACACAGCTAATATAGGTACTTCTATGTGCGCCAACTACACCTTCCAATCTTCCCCGCATCAAGCCCACAATTGGCAGTAGCAACCGCCCGCCCGGCCACCCGCTACTTCATGGCATCCAATACCAACCCATCCGCCTCTCCGAATCCCTTCGTCGACCCATACGATCCCTACCATGAGCCCCGGGAACCCATTCCCCTCTCCAATTTCCCTAGACAGTCTGTGGATCTATCCAGTTCCCACAACTATCGTCGGTCCGGTTCTCCAGACATATCTCCGCCCGAGAGTCCAGCAATCGGCTTTGGTCCAGCATCGCGGGGCTTGGGGCAGAACGGCGGCCAGTATGCGCCTGTTGGGGATACCGGGGCATTTAATCCACAGACCGCAGGCAACTCGTTATATTCCCTCTCATCATTGAGCCAGTACAAAACACAAGATGCAGCCACACAGCGTTTACTGGACAGAAGAGCAGGCGAGCTGGCTCAGTGGCATATACATTGGGCTACTCCGGCGATAGCAATAGTCTTGTTCGTGGCTGGCATAATGGCCGCAGTGGGCCACCACTTTTTTTACGTCAGTTTGGACGGACAGCCGGCAGAGGATCAATTGTTGAAAAACAGATATGGTACCGCCCTGGCTTTCTTCGTCAAAAGTACATTGGTCGGCTGCGTTGTATTATGCTACCGACAACGCATATGGCGCACTTTCAGGCAAAAGGCCATGACGTTACGAGCCATTGATGGATTATTTTCTGCAACCGAAGATCTTACTGCTTTTTGGAACTGGGAAATGATATCATTGGGAAAGTTAGCAACATTTTTGGCCGTGTGCAGTTGGTAAGCGTCCATGGTACATGCTCCATGTCACGAGAAGACTGACTGATAAATCAGGCTGCTGCCGCTTGCGTCTGTCGTGGCTCCATCGGCTCTAACTTCCGAAGTTCGTGAATGGTCCAATGCTACCCAATGCGACAATGTGCCTACATTGAATTTCACTCGGGAAGCCATGCACGATTTTCGTCGTGAAGATACATACGCCGGTTCATCGCTGGTCTTCTGGAATACTACGGATATCGATGGCAAAAAGGATGGTTGGTTTGATTATTATGATCAGCCCTCCAAAAACGCAAAGCGCCTGGCTATCACGGCTGTCTACTTGAAAAAGCCAGCATTCGACCCTCGGGCGTCCCTGACAACGTGCGGGGAGCGATGGAACTGCACCTACTCCATTAACTTCTTAGCACCTGGATACAAATGCGACAACGTTGCAGAGCCCAACGACCCTTCCGCTAAGGCGCCTTTCAACTACAGTATGCTGGCACCCCAGGGAAACATGACTTACTATGCCAGTACCGACCTGAATGATTACATGAACCCACAGGTTGAGACAGACGAGCACGGCATTCCCGTCAAAGGACCTCCATACCCACCATGGCTTGGCGTCTTCCAATCCGAGCCGGTGCTTTGGATAGGACACTCCGTCAACACCTCGAGGCCATATCCCCCTGATTCGCCCTATGCGAAGAAATGGGTCAATGTCCATGAGCCAAAGATTTTCAAATGCGTAGCGCACGAAACCAACTACACGTTTGAGCTTACTTACAACGATACTGTTCAAACGCACAACCGGAAACAACGTGATTTCCTTCGTCCGATAATCGACACGAACCTCACTATGGACTCCTCTAACAGCAGCAAGTATACTGCCAGCCCGGAATCCAATTTTATTAGACCAATTGACAGGCAAAATTACAAATACACGGCGACCTACCATGCCCTTGGCGCCCTCTTCCGCAATTTCATTCGGGGTCAAATACTTATTTCCACGTTCAAAGTTACTAAGTCTGACTTATCCGAATCCCGACTAATGGACCCGGCAACCTCATACCCAATAGAAGACCTGCAAAACAAAGTCCCCGAGGTTTTCGAAGACATACTACTCACACTCCTCTCGGAGCCCTTCCTCACCGTCCGTGATAACACAAGCGTTCCCTGCGTGAAATCTCGCTATGTCAACGTCTTCGTGTACCATCGCCACGGCCTATGGATCGGGTATGCGTTCGCTGTCTTTATCACGCTGTGCTCCCTCATTGTGGGCGCATGGTCCATCTTCCAAAATGGCGTCGCGTCTGATACCTTGTTCTCACGCATCATGGTTACTACGCGCAACCCGACGCTCGACCAGCTCTCCGTCGGCGCGTGTCTAGGCGGTGACCCGTTCCCTAAGGAGCTCACCGAGACGAAGATGAGGTTTGGTGTGCTGAAGGAGGAGAATCCCAGGGAAGGACCGTTTGGCGTCGTCGGACATTGCTGCTTTGGCGCCGAGCCCGAAGTTGGAGACATTGTGAAGAACGGGGTTTATGCAGGGTTGAGCCAGTATAGGGACGACTGGGAGAAGGGGGAAAGGGGGGAAAGAGAAGAGTTGGGTGATTCTGAGGAGAAAAAACCATTGTTGAAGGAGGACAGCGAGGATGGTTGAATGGTCTCCTTGTCCTCGTCTTTGCCACCCTTCGTATACGATGGTGTGAAAGACGATTTCATTCATCATCTACATATGCTGGATCATTTTTCGAAAGATGATGGACGCCTGCGAGTGCTCTGCAGGCCCATCTCGTTGACCTTGAACCGTGGGGACACATTCATTCTATTGCGAACCAGGCCTGTCTGAGATAATTGGATCTTTGGCGGCAGGAAAAACGCCAGTGTGTTTGACTCCAAGCGAGTAAACATGGGGCCTGTCCGGCTATAATGCTATGCATGTATGATCTATGGAGGCCCGGGGATATACCTATATAATTGGTGTGAATTAATGCTCGCTGGGCATTTCAGATACCTAGCCGGGTTCAAGGAAAGCCGTGCTTGATTCATGTATCTCATCATGGAATGTATATCTAATAGTACACATCTAATAGTCTACTGTATAACAGAATTCTGACAGGGCAATATCGCTTGGCACGTAATGTCTTCATATGATTAAACAGGTGCATTTTTAGAATTCCATTCTATGCCGTCACCTAACTCCCACTCCTAAACGCCACATCCCCAAACAATAACAACGTGACACTCTATTGAATAAAACCATGCAAACCAGCGTCAAAAAAAATGCAGCCCGACGAGAAGACCCCTATAGGAAAAACAAAACCCCCCTGATAAAAATGTTAAAAGCAGCCCGACGAGGAGTCACTCGTAGGAAAAACAACTCCCTTCACCAAATAAAAATGTCAAAAGCAGCCTATCGCATAGGCAGCTGATTCTGCCACTCAGGATCGACCTTGCTCTGCTTGAAGAAACTCTTGCCGCGCAACCACTGCCGATACGCCTTGTACCTCTTCTTCCCGCCATCCGCCTCCTCGACATCCAACGGATTGTCCTTGATCTTCAAAAACTCATTGAACTCCTCGATATCCTCGGCCGACGTCTGGAACTTGCCCGCCCCCGTGCCTGCTGGGGGCTCGAGCGTCTCGGCGTCTTCGCGGATGCTTTCGGCGTACAGCGAGTGCTGCTGCTGCTGGGCGACTTGGAGGTATTCGGGGTTGTTGTTGTACGGGTACGGGTTGTACAGCGCGTTGTGGTGGTGTGCAGAGGGGTGCGAGAAGGGCGTGAGTGGGTATCCAAGGGCGGAAGAGGACGTGGTTGGCCGGGGTCCCATGCCTGCGTTGTTGTTGGAGGAGCGGATGGACGCGGTGTCGAGTTGGACAAATGTGAAGTCTTTGAGTGAGTCTTGCAGCGACGAGGTTTCGGTCGTGTCTTGATATGCTTGCTGCACATTGGTGCCGTCGGTCATATTGAGATACTCTTGGAACTCCTGCGCTGTGGGGTCGTCTGCTACGGGTGTTTCCGAGCTCACCACCAGAGGCAGATTGAGGGGATGCTCGATGTAGCGGTAGTATTCTTCTTCTTCCGCACTAGTTACGGTCGGGTTAATGCTGTTGTCGTGGAACTGGGCGAGGGTCCACAAGTGGACGAGGGCTTTATCGGCGGGTCGAAAGCCTTCGTAACCAAAGTTGGACGCTAGTCCTGTGGACGAAGAATTGGACAGGGACGGAAAGTGTCTCGTGGTCGCTGGGGCCGAGTTGGGCACTTGAGAGTCAAAAGCTGTGTCGCGAAGGATTGATTGCTTCACAGGTGACCCAATTTCCGGTATGTGCAGCTGCATGCTCTTGTGGCGGCGAGAGATCATGCTGCTCTTTCGAGAATCGCTCTCGCTGACCGGATCGAGAATCGTCACTCCTTTTCTTGATTGCTTACGATCCTCTTTTCCAGGCGAAATCTGATCTTGTTGCTTCTTGCGAACTACAAACGGGGATGCGTTTTGTTGACGAGTTGGATACGATGTGTCCTTCTGATGGATAGGTGGGCAATTCAGACGAAACGCATACACCTTGAGGAAAGACGTAACCGCAAGCGGGCGATAGTATTCCAGCCAATAGTCGTCTGCGTTATCGACTCTATTCCGTGAAAGTTGGATTTGCCTCTCTAGGGGCGGGAGGGAGCGGGGTTCAAGGTTGTTTGGGCTATACCACTGTATATAATTTCTTCGAGGCTTCTCCAAATATTTACGTGGATCTCCGTGGTGAAGGTAGTAATCTGTGGTAAGGTCCCACAGCATGGGTCCATCTTTCTGGAAGGTATAGTATCCAAGGAAAAGGTTGTAAGCTTCTTGGCGTTGCGAGTCAAGGAAGGAGTTGTGATAGTAACGTTTGAAGCTCTCTACCATATCTCGAGAGCTACTCTGCCACTGATTGATTTTTCGATATGTAGCCATTGTGTTGACGAGATGTGAACCTCCATACTGCATAGCTATTGCATCTCCATGGTTATGAAACATGTGTGTGAAGTTATCAACACAATCTGTATCATACTCCACGGTATTTCCTGAGATCACACCGAGGGCTTGAAGTTGTCGGCCAAGTGCACGCTTCGCAATAACAAACTGCGCGGCGTTGGTTCGATCGAGGCAGTCAATGCAATTAGTACGCGCCACGCCATTTTGCACCTGAGGTGCACCGATCTCATTGTCGCCATTGTGAAAGAATCCCGTTTGCCGAATGACTTTCTCAGCCAAATGCTCCAATGTACCAATGACGTCTTGACCACGGGTCTTTGAAGCCCTTGCCATATCAAATGCTTCATATATGATCTTCTTATCCTTGGGTAGTGACTGGTTGAGGTAATCAACGGCGTGTTTGTACTCGTAAAGGAGCTTAGACTCTCGTGGTGTCCGTTCCCGTTGTTTTATGAGATTTAGCACATACACCGGTGCTCCGTATCTTTCGAAGAGATTGTCGAAATGCAGAGCTGCGGCAGTGAAGAAAGGATCCGGAAGATTGAGGTCGATATCAGGCTTGTAGGACACCCCGCTATTATCTTGGGTCCAATGCAGTGGAATGCTCCCTCGATGCTGTACATATGATGAGAAGCCCGGATTAGAGAACAGCCGTGGACCCGGTGCGTGAAAAGAAGTGGTGAGTGCCTCAGAAACGATCTGTTCTGTCTCCACGTCGTTGGCGACATATCCCGAATCATTTATTCCCCGTTTGAGGAATCGCGCTCCAGCAAAATATCTTGACCGCCGCGCCAGAAGTGTAATATATATTCTTCTACCAAAGACGTCGAGGGATGATTGATCGACCGAACCATGTATGATGGGGTGACACCAGTCATACACATTCTTGAGTGTCTTCTTGGCTGGTTCAAGAAGAAAGTGGTTCCATACGAACATGTCTTGGAAGTCGCGGTTAGGGTGCGGACGGCCTTCATTGAGCGCTTCTCTCTCACGAATAATGTTTTGCTGGAGACTTCGCGTAATATTGTAAGAATAGCTGAAATAAAAGAAACGCGTCAGGTCAATGTTAGTGAGAATGCTGAGAAATCTTGCTTCATCTGGATTCCGGTCTTTCTGGAACCGTGATGTTGCTCCAGTTGTAAGCGGGACCAACTCTGTACCGTCCACTTGATATATGTAGTGGCCTCCTATCATGGCCACCTGCGCTCTCTTGGTAATAAGCAGCATATAGTAGGCTTCTGTGAAGCGGATGAAGCCAAGAAGGCCCCAGGTGCTGCATTTGAATCTCATTCCTCCGGTATGCTTGTTGCCGTCATCAATAGTATTCAGAAGTAGACTCATTTCCCGTTTGTCGTACACAATATCATCCTCGAAGATGCTTAGTATCCCAGGGGGTGCAGTTCGATCGATCTTCAAAACTCGATAGTGCTTGTCCATGCTATCTGCTCCCACCAGGTAGAACCGGGTACTCGTTTCGTAGAGGGAAAATTTGTGCATCCTGTTGATTCCGCCATCGCCGACTGTTTCATAGCTAGCCCCTCTATTCTTCTGCATGGCGGCCGGACTTGACGATCTCTGGAAAGATATTGGGACCGCCGTGTTTTCTTCTTCACCAGAGAATGCTATTTCTTCCGTATCTCCCCGGGGTATTCCCGGCAGCTTCTCCACGTCAGATTCTGGCTTGAATTCAGCCACGGGAACGTTGTACTTTGGACCGAGCTCAGGACTTCCAACGGCCGTTGAAGCTTGGTCGGTGTCATTTCCCTTTTCTAGTGAATTGTCCACCGAACTGGCCTTGTGGGAAGAACTAGATATCGAGCTAGGCCGCTCGCTGCCTTCAGATTTGTGCCGTGAGTTTTCCATGGTTACGGTGGCAAGTGAACTAGGGGTTCATCCAAGTTCTGAGCGCATGACCATTGTTTTGGGAGCTTGCAGTAGTTGTACAGTGCTTGCCCCTAACTCTATGAGTTTAACTGACGCTTCAAGTACTCATCAGTCAAATAACCGATATCACAATAAGGCAAAATGTGGGTTTCTTGTTGCTCCAGGCATTAGAACTAGAGGATTTGATTCTCCGGATGTTCAGGTGCATGTTGTGAATGATGGGTGATCTTGCGCTTTACCGCTTAAGGGGACTTGGCGTGCGTCAATATCTGTCACGTGACACTAACCAATCTCACATCAACATTTGAATGCATCATTGATGCAAGTGTACACGTAGGCGACGTTTAACATTGAAAAATTTTCTACGGTCGAATACACTACTCTGTCGATGGGAAAGTACTGTAATAACAGTGACCTAAAATCTTTAACTTGCCAGTTGTCACTCCATGTAGCGAACAACATCGAAATTCCATATTTCACATGTTTAACCATTCCAATGATTATCCATCGACCCACCACACAACGCACGGCCATCCCCAAAAAGATGCTCTCAAAAATGGCAAAAAGATTGTGCCACAGCAGACACTTGAATTCATGATGATTCAGCCGAGGTTTGAACTCGGGACCTTCAGTGTTCTAACGAGAATGTTAGACTGACCTGGACTCATTGTTAGTAAAGTTTTGATGGACTGTTTTCCAGGAGAGCACCGTACGTGATAACCAACTACACCACCGAACCAATCGAATTGATGTCGATCCGATCGTTTGTTCAATTTATCAATGTACACATGTCGAGTTGGTGGGCATTTCGTGTGGGCGGTGAATTTCCGCATTGGCTCCGTAGAAGCGACATGTTCTAGCATGGTGGTAGCAGGCTCCACATTGGACTTTTTGACATGCGAACTAGTTACACCGCCGGTTTATCGAGCTTTTTCGGGCGAGGCATAGTATGCGTAGCCATCTGACTACATTGGTACATACATGTACCATTCGTTAGATCATGAATTTGAAAGCCTTCCGTTCCTCTGCAGCCACGATCCTATCCTCCAACGGGATGCCAGTGAACTCTATTCGTCTTTTTTGTTCATTCCGTTTATTCTCTCTCAAAAGTGCAAACCGCAGAATTCCGGCAAGCACCCCGACCAAAAGCATGAACCCGGCACAGATTGTCATACCCTTGACATAATACGGCCCATCTTCATTAGGAAAGATGCTGGTCCCCAGCAGCGGGCCCATTTGTCCTATAATATTCATGATGGCGATACCGGCGCCTTTTTTGCTATCGCTCTCCTGGTTGTTGATGGTCCACGTGATGATGATCGTGACTGCAGAGAAGAAGCCTGCTGTAGCGGGGAACAATGCGAAATAACGGATCCAGACACTGGGAAATTGATAATAGCCGCATAGGGCTATGGTGCCGTACCCAAGCGTGGCCATAACGGAATGGAGGATAATGAAGGTTGAGCGGGATCTTAAGCGGTCGGAATAGTATGCAGTAACGAGAACGACGGCAAACGCAAAGAAATAGGGGGGTGCGCATAACGCTTGCGCAGTAATTGATTGGTGACCCATGTCTTGGATGATGCTTGGTAGGAATACGGGCATGCTGCTGAACGCTACATTACAGCTAAAAAACATGAACTGTAGGGATTGTCAGAATTATCCACCAACATGAGGGAGGCCCTTAATGCATAGTATGGGATGTTTACAAAGGTTAACCGCCCCCTCAATCTTTCCTAAGTCTCGCAGTGATGAGACGGAACAATACTTACAGCAGTTAGATAAGACTTGGGGTCTTTTAGAGCTTCAAGCACTTCGCGAAAATTTACACTTTGCCTCTTCCTGAATGATGAGTATTCTTTCTCGTCAGTGTGGACTTCGCCGTTGGATCCGTTCTCCTGTCTCAGTCTCCGCACAGCAATCTGCTGTTGTCTGCTCGTCAACCATGTTGCTTTGCCGGGCGAGTCTGGCACAAAATCCCATGCCCAGACAGCGACCAGCAAACTTGGAAACCCCTCAATCAAGAACAGCAATCTCCACGGTCTGATCGGCCCACTTTGACCAACCTTGGTGATCAACCAAGCCAGGACGCCTGCAAATGACGCTGAAAGTGGGCTCGCAGAGATAAATAGCCCGGTCCTAAATGCCAGCTCATCGCGACGGAAGAAGAAAGATAGATAAAACGGAACTCCGGGCCCGAACGCTGCTTCTCCCACTCCCAACAAGAGGCGAAGGAGAAGTAGGAATTCAAAACGAGTGGCAATGGCTTGCAGTGATGCTATGATACCCCACGATAGAATACATATTGAGATGTAGATATGTGGGGGGACCAAGCGATACATGAGAGCCATCCATTCAAATGCAACTTTTATGCGTGAGCATGCAAATTTTAATGGCCAGAAAATGATACCACATACTATATGTGATATAGAAAGCCCATAGGAGCCACTCGTATTGTTCCGAGGTGAGATCAAGATCTTGGGTTAGACCTGCGATTTTGGCATTGCCGATATCTAGATGGGTTTAGTATACATCTCCACGAAACATTGTCCCTAGATAGTCTTTGTTTTCTCTTTGGTTTGGACCTGCATTGACAGTGAGATGAACAGCACACTCACTCGACCGATCTAAGAAGCTCAGACAATAAAGGAGAGCCATGAACAGCACTAAGCGCCGGTCCAATATTCTGAGTACCCTCTTCTCCTCTTCTGGAGTATAAATTTCCTCGCTTTGTGCTGATCCTACAGAGAAGCGTCTAGCATTGGGCAACAGACTGACATTCTCTGTAGATTGGTTGTGTAGTCTAGCGCCATTGTCCCTCAATGTGTCCTCAATAGGTGCTATCGATTGTAGTTCGAGTGCATCTTCAATGCCGTCAAGACCAGGTATCTGAGGTGAAGTATGCGGGGAACGGGCCGACGACAGAGGCCTGCGAGAATTGTTGTTTGCGTTGGAAGAGGCAGTCGGGTGCATGGCGCCGACAGAAGAGGCAATTGCGATAAGATCAGAGCCCGCGTCACATCAAATCTACCAAGAGAATCGGTTATTGGCCTGACAGTACAACAACATCTCAAAGACCTGAGCTTCATGACATTTCAGCTGAAGCTCGAGTTGCTCCAGACGAACTGATCACGATGACGCGCCACATGGTCCGTGCATTTACCCCAGGTTTCAGGGAACGAGGTACTCAGACTGCCAATAGCTGCATGGACTGGTTCTGTTTAGTTACTAGTAGATATAGATAAGCAATATGAAGTATGATATTGGAATCTACAGAGGGGCAGGCTCCCTCAAATCGGAAGGTACATATGTATGCTGGCTTCATTCAAACCTTGTAGTAGTACTTCGGCACTGAAGGACGAATTCAATCATAGTCTAAGCTGATGTATTGTCTAAAGCCTACATATGAATGATAAAATGTCGATATCTACATATCTTCGAAGTCTGCCGGGTACGCGTGTGGGTTTATCTATCTCTCCCCAAGCGTTCTTCATCATCATCTACTAATTCATATGCGGGCCTAAAGTGAGAAGTGGCATTAGCCGTCGCTGTGCCATTTGTGGATCCGTTCGCGGAGCTCTCTGGAGACTTTTCAACCAGTGCAGGGTTTGGCTGTGTATCGTCGGTACCACCTAGCGATGTATATCCACGGTCGTACAGTTCACAATAGGGAATGTTGAGGTGACGAATGAACTATACTCATTAGCAAAGTAGGTCGCTGACAGGGTCGAAACATACCGTCCAAATGTCTACATAATGCCAATCTATAACAGGGTGTATGCGCATGAAAGCAGGCCAACCATGATCTGTAGGATCAAAATGCGTCAAATGCTCTCCATGCGGATCGGTCCGCCGTGTGCCCACGAATATTGCTTTGACGCTGGGTGTATCATGCAGATAATCGGCGAAGGCAGCCTTCATGGGCTTCGCATATTCCAGTAAAGAAAGAGAATACAGCTTCACACTCGATTCAACGAAGTCCTCGACCTCTTTGAACGGATGCTTCGCTTGTATGTAGACGCATTTGATGGCTGTATCGGGATGGGCGTTGGGGTCGGCGGGTGTGAGGCCTTTCTTGTGGAGGGCGCAGAGATAGAGAATCAAGAGTACGAGGCAGTCTTTTCCGCCATTGTATGCAAGTGAGAGTTCTGACAGTCTGCAAAGGTCGGTAAGCTATGGAGACAGGTGTCATGTATGGACTTTGGGCATGCGTACTGGTAGCGCTCCAGAGCGTCGGCTATGACTTGAAGAGATATTTGGGTTTGGGCTTGCAAGCTCTTCAGCCTCTCGGAGGCATGGTTCTGGTTTAAAAAGGCGTCTACGCGGACGTGGATTCTGGCGCAAAGGTCGGGGAAGGGTAGTGGGGTAGGTTGGACGAGGGGAGAGGCGGGCACGTCAACGTCGCGAGCAGATGGATCTCCAGCGGTCATTGCGCAGCAGCAGCAACGTCGAGAGATTCGACATGAGACGCAAGACGAAAAGTCTAGTCAATTTAATTTGGGTCAGGTCGAGGACGAGGAGCTGGGAAGCATCATGCAGGCAGGGCGCTGTGGCGTAGCGTGAGCCGTAAGGACAGGTGAAGGTTGCCGTCGGGGGGGGAGGGGGGTTATCGATATCGGCAATTTCGTATCAACCCTGCATCTAGCTCCGCATCCATCCGTGCGTGGATGACTGGATCCTCTGCCGTCACGTGGTCATTGGGCTGTTCAATTCCATCCATGGATGTATGTAACATGTAACTTGTGTATATATATTCAAAGTTGATATGTAGGTAGGCACGTATGCATGCAACTAAGGAAAACCGTCATGGGAATGAATGGTGTTGACAAAGAAACAGTCATGCAGTGCACATGGCCACACGAAAAAGCCAATGGCAAAACGCTCCACTCCGACCGTCTAGATGCCTCGACACGCACAAAAAGTGTTTGTAGAGCGCGTCTGGCAACCGTAATCATTAAATGATGGGAGAGGGTCTATGACAAAAGGACGCAATTTGATTGGGTCACGAGCGAGGTCTAAGATGACGCGATATCGGAATGCTCTCATTCGGCAGATCTCCAAACGCCTTTAAAGAAAAAATGTAGTTGCCGCTGCCGCACTCATTATACTTTAGATGCCGATGCGGTCGACTACTTCAACCGCTTGCTCCTCTCCTTCTCCATTCCTCTCATAGCACATCAATTGCAGCTATGGGTTCCCTTACCACTGCTGGAGAGGCTGGTATGTTCGCCCTTGATCCCCCGCCCTGCTTTGTGCCCCTCGTCTACCCCGGACCCCTCCATCTGCGAACCATCTCCGAGGGACGCACCGCATATTTCTTTCGTTACTGACCTTTTGATGCAGTGGCCCGCATCGCTCACCTTGCCAGTGATGTGATCATCTCTGTCCAGCCCTCCCTGGCCACTCCTTCCGAGTTCTCGGAACCTCTTCGTCAACTCGAGCGGAACAATGCCCCTAGCATTGTTGCAAAGCAGCAACCAGAGGTGCTTGCTGTACAGGAGAATGCTGATCCGCTTCTCTCATGCTTCACCCCCATACGCGCTGGCAAACTTACCTCCGTGACCACCTCCTCGTCCATTCTCGTCAAGTCGATACCCCACCTCTACAAGCTCGCACAATACCCCGTCGTTATCCACGTATCGGTACAGCCCGCCGGCTTCCCCGATTTTTCCACAATCACCTCAATAAGGCAGTGCGGATTCACCTTCATTCAGTCAGAATCTATACAGCAAGCTCAGGACATTGCATTGACTGCTCATGCTTTGGCTATCAAATCGGGCAAGGGCGTGATTCATTTCTTCGACCCAAGTGCGATATCCTTTGAAAAGGAAGCTCCACAAGAAGACCAGGAGTTGGTTAAAAATGTTCTCGATCTTGATGCTGCTGCTACCTTCCAGAGGACGACATCGGAGGAAACGTCTATTTATGCAGACGATGGCCGTAGTGCAACCGTCACTCTTGCCCGCAGCCAGGCGGGTGTGAGCAGCGGAACACCGGCCGCCTCTGTTCCCTCTGTTGGCAATGCAGGAACCCTCTCGATACCGGAAAGGACCAGCACAAGGGCAAATTCGACCTCCAGTTCCTCCAGGCGTGAGTCGAGCACAGCAAGTGGCCAATCTGCATCTTCAGCCACGACTGTAGAGTCTTTGGCCTCCAAACCTGTTTCATCAGAGGACATTTACCGCTTTGCCTCCCAGATATGGGCTGATATCAAAGAAGCTACTGGCCGCTCGTACGATGCTTTCGAATACACCGGCCCCGCAAATGCAAACGCCGCTCTGTTCATGTTCGGCGCCGATACGGCCTTGTTCGCTAAAGAGATTGATAATGTGGAGGAATCCGAGACTTACGCAAATGCGGGCATCATCACCGCGAGGATGTACCGTCCTTGGTTGGGTGCTTCACTCGCCCCCTTGCTCCCTCCTTCCATCAAGCGGATAGGTGTTCTTGAACAAGTTCGTCGAAAGACAACCAGATGGGGCCCACTCCTGTTGGACTTGTTGATGTCCCTCAAGTCGAGCGGAGGCAACTCACCCATGATTGTTGGATACCAGCTAGGATATATCGATGAGAAGACCGTGGCGCAGGCATTGCGAGGCGTTTTCCAAAACCTGACAAGCGAATCTCCTGTGCAGAACTTGCAGGTTGGAAACCTAGACGGCCCACAGCCTCAGGATGTTAAACTGGAAAAGCCAGCTTTGGAAAACGCGTACGTGAAGATCTTGGACCAAGTCTTTGGCGACAAACTTCTCATCGCAAATCAGTTAGGCCAGCAGCATGCCGGTGTCTCAAACCATATCTCTTCTAGCCCAGAATATGGTTTCGGTTCTCTCATCGCTCGGAAAGATCACCGCAACCGTTTCATCGAGGAAGCTCGAGCAGCATCTAAGAGCAACAGTTTTGTTACCAAGGCCCCTCTTGAATGGCTAGCCAAGTGGGCTCTCGATGCCCACGATAGCACCAAGGCGAACACGCTGGCGCCCGAGGTTATTTCTCGATTGAGCAATGATGGATCTTCCGCCGCAAATGACTTACTTAGCTCAAAGAAACTTTTCTTCAAGGAGTCTCCTTGGCTTGTTGGATCCGACGCGTGGGCCTATGACTTGGGAAATTCTGGTGTACACCACGTTCTTGCATCTGGCGAGAACGTTAACATGCTCATCATCGATTCCCAACCATACTCCGAAAGGGCAGCTGCAGATGCTGCAAGACGCAAGAAGGACATTGGCCTTTATGCTATGAACTTCGGCAACGCTTATGTTGCTTCTGTAGCTGTGTACAGTTCATACACTCAGGTACTAGAGGCCATGATCGAGGCTGACAAGTTCGACGGTCCTTCCGTAGTCCTTGCCTACCTGCCATATGAGAAGGAGACTGATTCTCCTCTCACCGTTCTCCAGGAAACCAAGAAGGCGGTTGACGTTGGGTATTGGCCATTGTACCGATGGGATCCACGAGGTGACGAGAAGGGTGAGCCCAATTTCCAACTTGATTCCGAACGCATCAAGAGTGAATTGGAAGAGTTCCTTAGGCGTGACAACTATATGTCCCAGTTGATGAAGAGGCATCCGGATTTCTCTGCCAACCTCTCGGGCTCTTACGGCACTGAAGTCAGACAACTCCAGAAGAGGAAAGCCAAGGATGCGTATAGCAAGCTTCTTGAAGGACTCGCTGGAGATCCAATGACTGTGCTCTTCGCTTCAGATAACGGCAATGCTGAGAACCTTGCCAAGCGCCTCGCACGTCGTGGAAAAGCTCGCGGTCTCAAGACTATCTGTATGGCTATGGATGACTACCCGCTTGAAGACCTTGCCGGGGAACAGAACGTCATTCTTCTTACAAGTGTAGCTGGTCAAGGAGAGTTCCCTCAGAACGGTCGAACATTCTGGGAAACCGTCAAAGATTCGACTGATCTCGATCTTGCTACTGTGAACTTCGCCGTTTTCGGTCTAGGTGACAGCCATTACTGGCCGCGCAAGGAGGACAAGATCTATTACAACAAGCCCGGAAAAGATCTCCACGCCCGACTTCTGACTCTCGGTGGTAAAGCATTGGTGGATGTCGGTCTAGGAGATGATCAGGATCCCGATTCATACCAAACAGCATACGCAGATTGGGAGCCTAAACTTTGGCAAGCACTCGGTGTCGATAAGGTCGAGGGCATTCCCGATGAGCCACCACCAATCACAAATGAGGATATCAAGATTGCATCCAACTATCTCCGTGGTACCATTGAAGAAGGTTTGAAAGATACGACGACGGGCGCCATATCAGCCAGCGATCAACAGCTCACCAAATTCCATGGTACATATATGCAAGATGACCGTGATCTTCGCGACGAACGTAAAGCTCAGGGTCTGGAGCCTGCTTACTCTTTCATGATCCGATGCCGATTGCCTGGTGGTGTTGCTACGCCAAAGCAGTGGCTCCAAATGGACGAGATTAGTACTAAGCTTGGAAACCAGACAATGAAGCTCACTACTCGTCAAACCTTCCAGTTCCATGGCGTCGTTAAGGGCAAGCTTAAGCCTGCTATGCAGAGTATCAACAAGGCTCTTATGACAACCATTGCGGCTTGCGGTGACATCAACCGAAACGTCATGTGTAGTTCTCTTCCTGAGCACTCTGGTTTCCATAAAGAGGTGCATGCTGTGTCTCAAAAGATCAGTGATCACCTGCTTCCATCTACATCGGCCTATCATGAAATTTGGCTTGAAGATGATGAAACCAAAGAGAAGCGCAAGGTTGCTGGCGAAGCTGTGCAAGACCACGAACCTTTGTATGGACCCACCTACCTTCCCCGAAAGTTTAAAATCACGATCGCAATCCCCCCGCACAACGATACGGATGTTTACGCACATGATGTCGGTCTCATCGCAATCAAAGGAAAGAACGGCCATCTTGAGGGATTCAATATCCTTGCTGGTGGTGGTATGGGTGTGACGCACAACAACAAGAAAACATACCCACGGACCGGTAGCATGTTTGGTTATGTCGCTGCCGACCAGGCTCATATTGTATGTGAGAAGATTATGCTCGTACAACGTGACAATGGCGACCGGAAGAACCGAAAACACGCCCGACTTAAGTACACCATTGACGACATGGGTATCGACGTTTTCCGCGGCAAGGTCGAGGAGCTTTGGGGCCAACATTTCGCAGACCCCAAGCCTTTTAAGTTTGACTCCAACATCGATACTTTCGGCTGGCAAAAGGATGAGCATGGCCTCAATCACTTCACCTTCTTCATTGAAAACGGACGTATTGAGGATACGGCAGACTTTCCCATGAAGACTGGCCTGGTCGAACTTTCCAAGATCCTCAAGGACAAAGCTGAGTACCGCCTCACTGGCAATCAGCACTTGATCCTTTCCAACGTTGCAGACGAAGATCTACCCGGTGTGAAGGAGCTTCTCAAGAAGTACAAATTGGACAACACTGAGTTCTCCGCTATGCGTCTTTCTAGTTCCGCTTGTGTTGCCTTCCCCACCTGTGGTCTTGCCATGGCTGAATCAGAGCGCTACCTCCCCGAACTCATCACCAAGCTCGAGGGTACTCTTGAAGAAGCCGGTCTGCGCCAGGATAGCATCGTTATGCGTATGACAGGTTGCCCTAACGGTTGTGCACGTCCTTGGCTCGCTGAGGTCGCCTTTGTTGGTAAGGCGTACGGTGCCTACAACATGTACCTCGGCGGTGGGTATCACGGGCAGCGTCTGAACAAACTGTACAGAAGCTCCATCAAGGAAGACGAGATTCTGGAGATTATGCGCGGCTTGATCAAACACTATGCCAAGGACCGCCAGGAAGGTGAACACTTTGGTGACTTTGTCATCCGTGCTGGATACATCAATGAGACAACCCATGGAACGAACTTCCATGACAACGTAAGTTCTATCTGATTTTGCTCTGATCGAGTGAATGCTAACGTGACTTTAGACTGCGGAAGACGAGTCTGATGGAGAGTAGACCAAGGTGGGAAAATGGGGTAAAGTAGATGTCAAGCATGGGTGGCGGCGGATTCATTTTCTGGCGTTTCGACAACTTTTTGTTCCCTACATAGCCTTCTTGTATCATGCGTTATCTCTTTTTTTCTTAGCATGAAAAATTCAAACAATCCTACAATTATTTTCTATGGTGCATATTACCTTCTTTTACTTGGTACTAGAAAGGCGTTTACACAAAGCAAATGCCAATCATGATTTCTATCGGAAAATGTTTCATACGAGTGGATTCGCAAATATGACTTTTCACTTTTCTAGGTATGTACAAGAAGACCAAAATGATCAAAATTCAGCAACAACACACGCAACTTAAACACACCTCAACCCTTAGATCTCCACCAGCCTAACAGTCTCACCTTCGACCTCCCCCTCGTTCTTCTCTGTTTTCTTCTCTTCATCCTTCTTCCCCTTCCCCTTCCTCCACACCCTCTGATCCCTAGGATCAAACCCTCCATTCCCCCACAAAGCCCACTCAGGCGTCTCCATCCCCACGTAATCCTCCGGCCTCCACCCAATAACCTCCCCCTTCTCATCTACACGCGTGCCTTGCACTTTACCCTCGTACAAGTCGTAGAAACGCTCAAAGTCGATGCGAGTAGCCCACTTGCCGTCGCGCTTGAACCGCGTGCTATCTGCGAGCAGGACGCAGCACGAGTGCGCGTGCTCGGCGGCGATGCCGTACGTGAGCCCGCGATTGCGCAGTTCCTCGGCGAGCGCGGTGACAAAGGCAGCGACTTCCTCGTAAAAGGGGACGTTCTGCATGGTCAGTCCGGCGGAGCCTGCGGCGCTGGTGCCGCAGTACGTGACGCCCTTGACTTCGACGAAACCGGGGAGTGCGCGCTCGACGAGGTCGGCGTACCCGCGGACTTCGTCGGCCATGTTGAAGCCTTTGACAAGGGTCAGGCGGAACACGGTGCGCTGCTCGAAGCGGCGGTGGCGAAGGATGTCGAGGCAAGCGCAGAAGCGCTCCCAGAAGTCGCGGTGCAGCGGGCGGTCGATTTTGCGCAGCGAGTCCTTGTTGGACGCGTCGATGGAGACGTAGAGCTGCGTGACGGGGATCAGGGAAGCGAGCTGTGCGGGGTGCTGCGCGTTGCAGACGAGGAAGGTCGAGATGCGGTTCTTGTGCATGATGGAGAGGAGCTCGTTGATGTGTGGGTAGAAGATGGGTTCGCCGACGAGAGAGAGGGCGCAGTGTCTGATTTGCATGGCTTCGGCGAAGCGCTCTGCTCGGACACCGGGGACGCCTTTCATCATCTTGATCTTTTTGTAGTGTGCCGTTGTGATGCCGTCGAAGATGAGGTCGGGCGCGTCGGTGACCCAGCGCCATGTCGTGCCCACTGGGTTGGTGCCGTGGCGCCAGCAGAAGACACATTTGTTGGAGCAGGAGAGAGATGGAGTGGCTTCCATGCAGAGGTGCGACGCGATGCCGTAGAATGAGTATTTGTAGCAGGAACCTCGGCCGCGAAGCGCGGATTTTGTCCACCGGCAGATCTTCACGCCTGAGTGGCTTCCAATGATTGTATAGCCTTGCTTGGTAAGAGCGGCATGGGTTGGAGAAGTCGTGGGGACCATTTCCTTTGGAGCTGGAGCTGCTTTGGCCGGTTTGGTGTCGGATTTGTAGTTTGTGAAGTCGATGGGTATAGGGGAACTCGTGGAAGAAGGATCCACCATGGAACCCAAATCTTCAATCTCATCCACACGAGCATTCTTCTTTAAGCGATTGCCGCTGGGGCTACTGCCTTCGCTGTCACTGTATTCCGCAGCCTCGACATCTTCCTCGTCACTCTCAGCTGGATCTCCACTGCCTGGTACTCCTTCTCCCAATCCTCGCCCCTCCGCGATCTCGACGAGGGCTTCTTGAACACCAACTCTCCATTCCACAAGTCGCTCTTCAGCATCGCTCTTCACATCTCCCATGCCAAGCGGGTACGCCCTTTTCCTGCCGGTCAACCTCGCCATCCATTTGTCGACTTCTCTTGCCTGACTGCAGAAGCCCTCTTCCTCTGTTGGCCATCCCTCCTTGTCGCCGAAACCAAAAACTGAGTATCCGAGTAATCCGCTCAATGGCGATGTATCGATTCGGAAATCATTGTGTGTTTCTTGAAGGTTTTCGAGGAACGTGCTGAGCACGGTGTCGATGTTGTAGGAAGGAATGAGTATGATGTAGAAGTGCTTGATGCCTTCTTCGGTCTTGGGCAGAGTGATAAAGTAATCGTCGTATTCAATATAAGAGAGATCGTGAATTTGCGGTTGTAGGAAAGACGACG
The DNA here is from genome assembly GCA_023627715.1 of Periconia sp. R9002. Lineage (NCBI taxonomy): Eukaryota > Fungi > Ascomycota > Dothideomycetes > Pleosporales > Periconiaceae > Periconia > Periconia sp. R9002. The sequence goes on along the minus strand of JAMAHW010000036.1, from coordinate 212,794 downwards.
CCTGATCACATCCCAAGGTCCATTCTGTCAAAACCTTTCCAAACACAGAAGCGTAACGCTCCGTTGCTCCGGCTAGCGATTGGAAGAAGACGATTGGTTGTATTTTATCGACCTTGTGATCGAAACTTGAAGCCGGCGCTTGCGATTTCTTTGAAGTTTTTCTTTTTCCCTTCACTGTTTTGGGTCCTCTCTTCCCCTTTGCGATCTGTGCTTCCGGTACAACAATGATATCTTCAGCATGGTTGTCATGATTCAATTCGGGAGTAACCAAGGTTGTATTCTCCGGCAACCATTCGGGGCGTAGCTTGATATCTGCTTTCTCAATCGGAGAAGAAGGTGCCGGTGACCTTGATATCTTGGTTCTTTTGGCGCGCAAATAAATGGTAAGATGTACCAAGGCAGCGAAGGATACAGCCGACAGTAAAATGGGTACTCGATGAGTATGCCATATTAGGAGAAGTTCTGCCGAAAGTTAGCCTCGATTTCGTCTAGGTTTCAATTACAATTACCAGCTGGCAGTTGGTCTAATGACCCCTTCGAAGTCATGGCTGGCGATTGTTTGTTCCAGAGGTTGTCTGCGCGGAATGAAAGTTCAGATGTTGGAAGTGTGGGGTGTGTGGCGGGGTTTAGTGCCAAGCCGCGCCGCAGCTTTCTCTCGTGCTTTGTAGAATTCGATAATCTACCTAACATAAAAATGCCTCATATATGAGCAATTCATAGCTCTAGAAGGTAATACTGCCTATTTTACATTTAGTTGTATGGGGGAAAAAGATATGTATGAGGCTACAAATTTAAGATTCATTTCATCTTGTCAAATCTTCCTCTGTACCGTGCAATGACAAGACAGGAAGCAATCTACACTGTAATTTCGAATAGTCTGCAATAATCATTATGTATTTGGTAGAAGTATGTGTCGTTCCAATGATGACTTCGTAGGCTGTTCGCCTGAGGATATCATAAACCTCATATCTAGAGAAGGTGTTGCAAACACCAAATCCACCTTTCTGTCCTCCCTACGGGTATTCATCACGTAGCTATATTACAGTCCCCAACGCCGTTAATGCATGTATATGTACGCGCGGAATGCTCCCTGATGATCCTGCTATGCCATGCCACTATGCAGATATCTCGATAATGATTAAACTCCTTCAATCTCAAGTAGCTCCACCAATGTATTAGTTCCAATCATCTGTATCGGGAGTTCTGGAGTTGCGTTTCCCGCTCTTAGATCCGCTAGGTCGACCTCTCTTCTTGGGCGTGTTCGCAGACGTTGCGCTTGACTTCCTCTTCCTACCGCGGCCGCTGGTAGGCATCGTTTGGTTCTCTTCACCTACTTCATCCGGTGTCATATAGCCTGTCTCGTCCTCCCCATCGTCTTCTTCGTCGCCGAAACGTGCGTCTTTATCCACCTCGAGCAATTCAGAAAACTCGTGGCAACGCTTCACCATTGCTTCAGAGCTCTCGAGAGAGTTGAAAATTGCATCTAGACGTTCCCAAAGATCTTTGCCAGATGCAAAATTGTTCCGCGAAACTGGTTTTTGATAGTCTTTGTGTTGAATACGACCAGACTGATTGTGCAAGTTGTATGCCCTTCGAATAAAACTTCGAGTTTCCCACATCATAAGGAGAATCATGCACGCTCGAGCGAGTTGTAAAAGCCGCGCTTCAGAGACACCAGACCGTCCTTCTTGAGCATCGGGTGCAGGGAGGGGTAGTGCAGAGTTAGGTTCAGAAGTAACGGGAGCGGTAGGAAGAAGTGTGGCTTCGGCTTCGGTTGATTGGGCTGGCTGGGCTGGCAATGATTCCTGGACAACGGCAGGTGGAGCATGTGGCGCTACGATTTTTGACATCTCCGTGTCAATCGCAATACCCACAGAAGGCCCGGTGAGTTTCATGACTATATTCTCAAGAGAATTGGTTATGATCGCGACATCTTCAAGTTTGGATACGTCGAACAAGGCCAAATTTTCGAGGCAGAATCGTGCATATAAAAGTGCAGTTTGTCCCACTTCCGGATCCTCCAATTTGGCTAGGTCGAAATCAATCTGCTTACAGAAATTGTCAAGAAATTTCTTCAGCGTCTTTCTGTTTCCACCCTTCACGATACTGAACGCTTGGAGTAATTTGGGCTTGTAAGACGCATTCATCCCGTGTGAATCATCATAGACCTCCCGTTGATAATCGAATGCCATTTTCACTGCAGCCATGTACTCTTTTTCAAACATGGATTCATGAGCATCATGGATCTTCTTATGTTCGATGGATGCAGCTTGGGCGATTTGGGTATTAGGCGACGTCCCCAAAGCAATAAGCGCAGCACCACACTCTTTGGGATGTACTAGACCCTGACGATTCACGCTGGTGATTATGTTGGTTGCCAATAGAGCGAGTTCTCCCTCCGTCTTGAGTGCAATCTCAACAACTTCCGAGAGGAATGTACGAGCGAGGTAGTTAGTCGTGACTTGGTTATCACCAGCTACAAATGTAGTGCCCAGTCGAAGATTACTGTTAGGGGCTTGTTGGCTGCGAGGTGCACCATCATCGCCGTTAGGACGTCGCTCAGCTCGAATGAAGAAATCGTGGAATTGGGTTAAAGCGATCCGCTTGAGTGAAATAACGTCATTCTTGAAGACTAATTTAAAAGTCGTCTCAACGTCTTTTCGCCGGAACAATGCGGGTGACCCTTGGCAAATTTCGCCCATGCTGGATAGCGCATGGTCACGAATAGCCATCTCCCACATCTGTTTGGTAAAAGGTCGTACCGCCTCAAGTAAAAGAACAGATGGTGCTATGGTTCCAGGTTTGAGAAGGTTCTTCACGCGTTCTTCGGTGGTCTTTTTAGCGTTCACTTCTGCCCTGGCCTTTTTCGCGATTGCAGCTCGGAACACGTCGGCATATTCATCCTCAAAGCTGCAGACTTTCCCAAATGTACCGACTAGGATAAGGTAGGATACGATCTTACCCTTTGCTTGCTCGATCTCTTCTTTTGAGACCGACGAAAGCGGTTGGAGTTGGGTGACTGTAGAAGATACTACCTGTATCATCTTGTGAACACCCATTGTGGCCAAAGGACTAATCATCCAGGAACAGTGAACAACGTCACGTAAAGTCTCTTTCCCCCCTGGATTACCTCGGGCTACCCAAGACGCAAGCTTGGAAATGACTTTGCTCAAGAGTGACCACACTTCGTCCGCAAACTCCTTCTGCAGATTTGGGATGCAGGGAAGAACGAATCGGAATATAGTGACCGTGGGTCGCAGAATATTGAGTTCATCAATAGTGCCAGGATTCCTCACGTATAGTTTCAGCAACTGAAGCTGGTTGGCGCTGAACAGCTTCGGGCAGACCCTTGCTAAGATGCTCAATGTTTGGAGGACATGCTCCTGTGAACACCCCGCGGCCAATAAGTCTGGGCTAATCACACCTTCAACCAAGTCTGAAACCATATCAGTACATATGCGAACATTGTTAGCCACGTTCGCAGACTGGCTAGCCAAAGCTGTTGTAAAGAGTTTCTCAAAAGCCTCGAGGTGCGCGTTCTGACCCTGGATGCGTCGCACTGTCTGTACTAGCAGAGAAGCACGCTCGACGCGTTTGAGTTTGGCAACACTCTCGTCGGTTTTGGCGTTTCCAGGAAGTGGTGTCAGCCATATATCCTCAAGAGCCTGGCGAGACATATCGGAAATGGCCTTCTCGTGGTCTTGAGACGGCAGCAGTAGGGAAGCCACTATGCTCAGCTTATGGTCACCGGACGAAGTCATCTGATATACTTTCTTCAAAAGATCAATGGCCTTCTTTTTGGGACCATTCGAAGGATCGGTGGTCAGACTGAGAATCCCGGATAGATAGTGACGTTCATGGGCAGGATTACCTTCCCAGCATTTAGCAATTAGTGCGACGGCATCTGCTCGAACGAGAGGTGAGTTATCGCGAAGCAGACTGATGACACCCATGATCAGCTGTTGGGGAATGGTTTGGGCATCTTTGTCCAAGAAAGACGCAATGTTTTTGATAGCTTTTGACTTGAGCGTAGCTGCATTTTCCCGAGTGTAATGAATCATAGTATTGACAATCTTATCAAGGTATTGACAGAAAGCGTCATGGAGAGTGATAAGACCGGCGGCAAGTCGGCTTTGCATTTCGGAGACGTTTTGAAACTTGTACTCTCTGGACAGCCACTTGGAGTCCATGAACATGGTCTCCAGACGGCCTTGTAGTTCACCCAAACCTCTGTCGTTTGCAATGCCATCATCACCTTTGGGTTGAAGATGTTGCGCCACTTCGTCTAGCCAGAAGGTAACATAACAGCCTTGTACAGAAAGAAGATGAGGATCAGCTTGAATTGCGTCGACTTTGAGATAATCGGGTAGGGACTCGATGACTATTCGATAAGGACCATTGGGTCCGAGTAAATCTTTCTTCTCGATCCCTTTGTCTAGAGCATCGTCCGTCAATTGGTCTAGTTTGGAGGAAAGATCAGATGGCGCGATCTCAAGCTCTCGTTTCAAGCGTTTCAAGCGAAGTTTGAAGTCAATAATACCGGAGCCCATTGATCCCATCATAGTGAGGGCCATATCTTTATTGTTTCCTGAGTTCAGGATGCCTATCATGCATCGGAGCAGCTGCTGTAATAGCACAGTAGCAGCAGGCCACTCGGGTGATCCAAGAACGTTGCAGAAATCTTCAACAAACATGTCCAGCAGATTCCGGAAAGGCTTGTCCCCGGATTTCGAAACGTTCATAGCCCTCTCAGTCAATACGGATGCGATTCGACCAGCGATGGCTCTGGCGTTGCTTGTTAGTAGTTGCGCAAGCGACCTCGCGGACATATTCCCGATCGACTGCGATTTCTTTGCCTTTTTCTTTTTAGATGGGGTTTCCGAATCATAGTCGCTTTCATCGTCATCCGCAGACTCATCCTCTTCAGGGGATGCTGCGCGTTGCTTGTGCTGATTATGCTGGTTCGTGGATGCGACTTGTACGAAGCGCATAAATAGTGCAGAGACTGTCATAATGGGCGGGTCCCGTACCGACTTGAATTGTCTCGCATTGGTGCCTTTGTCGGGAAGTTTTTCGAGATTGTTGAGAATCTCTGTAGTTATGGAATGTTGATGGTTGGCATGGGCGGCGAACACTTGCGTCAGGACTTCCATAGCTGCCTGCCGTAAGGCTTCATACTTCTGTAAACCAAACACCGAGTCTTTCTCAGAATCGCTGTTTTGCTGAACAAGTAAAGCCAGTGCGAGATATTCAATGGGATTTACCGCGTTGTGGGTGAGCGACATTTTGCTTATTAGAGGAGCGAGAATCTTCAATACGCTGGTGCATGAGAGAATTATCAGTTTCAGCTTGTCCCTGAGGCTAGACGCGTGGTTAAAGAGCTCTGCATTCTCGCCGCTGCGTCTAGACTCTAGCACAGGGAGAATACAGGATTGAATCACTCGTTTCAATGCATCGACAACGGTAATCACGAGGTCCTCAGGGGTGACTCGTCGGTCCTCGGGCCCTTCCAACATAGTGGTAAGAACTAATTTGCAAGCCTTCAGTCCGGACTCTGTTATTCGAATATTGTTGGACCAAGCCTCCAGCTCCATTTGGTTGAACAGCGATGACTGATCTAGTGCAGTAATGGAAGGCTCACAAAGCGTATGGATCAGTTTTATGGTGTCCACGGAAACGGATGCGAAACAACCAGTAGCCTGTACCGACATGACTCTATCATATAATCGGTCGAGAGTAGCTGGCCGCATTACGGTTACATCGGAATCAAGGCACGATAGTTGTTCAAAGTCTTCAGAATCATGATCATTCTCTCTCTGAGCATGCAATCTCTTTGTGATTTTATGCAGTCGTTCGATCTTCTGTTCGACGATTTCACGTTCTTGTGGCATTAGCGCAGCAAGAGCACTTTCATGTTTCTGTTCTACCGAATGGTCTTCTGCCGGTAAATTGTCATATCTGAGGTATTCTTCCCGGCGAGAATTCGGTCCCAATGGCTTGATAATCACCGCTGGCCCTGAGCGAGGACCCTGACTGCTGACGGAAGGGGTCGGCGTGACAGAAGACGATTGATGAACGCCGTTCTGTATATGAGGCATACGGTTTGAAGACGGCTGCACTTGCTGCGAGGGTGTTTGAGCTGCTGGCCGCGGTGTTGCTTGCTGAGAGTTGACGCTTGGCTCTGATCTTATTTTCGTTTGTGCAGGAGGTTGAGCGCCTGTGGCTGCTTATTGTTAGGGTACGTCAATGGAAACGGGAGCATGTACTTGCGTTGATAATGAACATTACTCTGTTTGAGAAGCATTCTTGCAAAAGGGCTGAGAGTAGCAGGTTTAGTAGGAGCGCTGCCATTGGAGAGACCAGATGGACTATCTGGAGGAGGTGTAACGAGCTGCGACGTGGTTTTGAAGCGACTGGAACAATGTGAATGATAGTACCAAACTTGTTTGGCTGGTCGTACTTACAACTCCGTCATATCCAACGGATTCCCGAGTAGATTACGAAGATCGCGGAAAGTATCCTCGAGATGTTGGGCAGTAGACGAAGGACCCTCCAACTCGCTGTTCAAGATTCCCACAGCTTTGTTGGCGGCGTTCTGTTGGTCTTGTGAAAGCGTAGTTGGAGGAGTGGGTGGCTCGGCGATGGGATATGGAATTATATCTGCCAGTGGTCTATTAGCTCATCATAACGAAGTAAAAGAGGGTATGGTAGAGGGTGTTGTAAGTAAAAGATGATTGCTCACCGGGAGAAAATGGCACCACCGAGGTGAAGGGAGAATACGGCAGCGCCTCGTCCACAGTGGGAGGTGGCCGGAATGGCAGTACTCTTCCTCCATTACCATTGTGCCAGTTGTTGGTGTTGTTGGTGTCGAAGGCCGCCATGTTGTTCGCTTTTAGTTGGGATGCTTTGGATGAGGCGTTAACGGATCGCTGCTCGAGGGAATTCGAAGGCAGTTCATGCAGAGCAGCCGGTAAAAGTGTATCACGGATACAGTCTTCGTTAACATCGCCAGGTTATCATCTTTACGCGACACACAGGAGTGCAAGCAAACAGTGATAGCTCGCGTTTTCGTCGCAACAACAATTCGTACATATGGTCGGGATGCGGGATGCGTTATGCGCGAATGCGGTCTCCCGTGATTTGGCGTTTGGTAAGTCGCAGCCGCCTTACCGTTCTGGGCCTAGGTCATATCATTCGTTCTTGACAATGCCCGCTAAACTTTTCCAACTGCTTGCATTGCATTGAAATCAACTCTGTCGCCTTGGAATACTTGACCAGCCACCACCTGCACAGTCTGTATCAGGGTTCTAGATTTTCTCAAAAATGGCAGCAATCGGCTCTCTCGTCTTTTGCACAGATTGTGGTAACTTGCTGGACGGCGGCGGCGGCAAACAAAATGCTATTCTGACTTGCCGTGTATGCGGCGCACAATGCAAAGGTACATCACCCTCCTGGAACATCGATTGCCATATGCATAGGCTGACAATTACGTTTAAGACACATCGTCCAAGGTTATCGAAACGCATTCCAAGCCTACCGCATTCCCCTCTGCATTGCGTGCGAAGCGATCCGAGGTGCAAACCGTCACCGAAGACGACATGCAGACCCATGCCATCGTCAATCAGACGTGTGAAAAGTGTGGCCGGGAGGAGGTTCGTTACTACACACTACAACTCCGCAGCGCGGACGAAGGCTCCACCGTCTTCTACGAGTGTGAATGCGGACACAAGTGAGTCTAATTTCAGATGTTGCTTTCTCCAGCTTGCTGACCAGTATCTTACAGATGGAACGAAAACAACTGAGCTGCAGACGAAATCGATTCTTTTATTCATTCCAATCCTGTATAACCAAAACGCCCTACCATGCACTAACAGCTCGACCTATCTTTTATGCGGTGACCGCTTGAGCCTGGGGCACAATTGCGTATTCTACCTCGCCGTTCTTCTCGAATTCCGCCATATCAAGTGCGACAATCACGCTATCTCGTACGACCTGTTCTGGATCGTTCAAGAATTTCTTGAGCGTATCCTCCACCCCGTCCTCATCACCCATACTTCCAAGTGCTTCCGCAGCCTCGTGGCGCACCATGCTTTGTTCCTTGGTGTTGCTCAAAGTCTCGACAAGACTGGGGATGGATGCTGGATGCGACAATTGTCCGAACACAAAGGCAATCTCGTGGCGAAAAAGCGCTGAGGGATCCTCAAAACCCCGAGCCAAGGCCTGAACAGCAGCCACGGCGGTTGGAAGATCTGGGGGCGAGGCAAGGTCTCTTAATGCGAACATGGCTCGATAGCGCTGGAAAAGGTTGAGCTCGGTATCAAGCAATGTCTTTTCGAGTTGAGGTATAGAGGGTTTTTCGGAGGTTTGTGCGAGGGGTGGCGCCGGATCAATTGAGGCGAAGTCGCTGCTTCTGGGTCAGTAACATGGCCTCAAATATAATGCTCATTGTGTCACCTTTGCTTCAGCAGTTCCTTTTGCTGGCTATGTTCCCACTCTATCCTGTCTACCGCGATTTGGCACGTTTCTCTTACTTCGTCAGGCTCTTGTGCACTATCTCTCAGTTGCTTCAGCAAGGCGAGACTGCCTTTGTCGCCTAGAGCCCCCAGAGCCTCTGCTGCCTCGTGTCTACACATGGTGTCCTCGGTCTTATCTTCCAAGACATGTCGTAGTGGTTCCACCGCAGCCTCATTACGAGATTGGCCGAGACAGTACGCAAGCTCGTGCTTTAGCAGTGCAGAAGGCGAGGTAAAAGCAGCGGCAATAGCCTCGATTGCAGGCACCGTCTGTTGGGTCGGCGGCTTCAGTGACGCGACATATTTGAGAGAGAAAAGAGCCCGGAAGCGGCGAGCAAGCGGTTCTTGTTCGGACGTGAGGATGTTACGAAGTGTCTGCACTTGGCTATCCTGTTCGACGGCTTCAGAAGCTGCCATTATCTACTCGTGAGTTGAAGGATGTGTCGAAAATCAACGAGGTGAAGCTTGGATACGGAAGAGTTGACGGGCAAAAAATGATTGATGCGTTCAGTTCTGCGGGTAGATTGGCGGGGGTTGTTTCCTAAAATTTGCGATGATCAGATAAGATTGTGCACCCCACCACCACGGGCATAAACGGCTCCTTCCTAGTGCAGGTGGCCAAGCCACAACAACAGACAGGGGTCTCACCATCACCCTCACTCTCTTTGACCCAACTAAGAACAATGAAGTGACCTGCACACACCAACTCTGTCATGCTCTCGTGAGAGCTTGCTCCGACAGCAGTCTTCGAATCGGCGCCTACTTTTCTACGACCGCTACACGGGACCTCGACAATCGCACAGCATAGCGGCCCTGCGCGTATTGTCCGCGTCGAGTCCTACTTCTCCATTTCCTTCCGGCCATATCTCCCCTTAGGGGGCGCACTACACAGCCCAAACATTCCGCGTCCTGTCTCACCATGGTTACGTTTCGTGAGGTTACTGGGCGCGTCTGGGATTTCATCAGCCCCCGGAAAACCCAAAAGCGTCGCGATAAGCCTTTCAAAGCGCCGGCACCCGTCCGCCCTCGGGCCACGTCGAGTCCAGCGGCAGACACCAAAGTTGCGCAATGGAATGACCAGATAGCGACACCGGGTTCTTCGCACGCCGCCGACGCGACCGACGCTGTAATGCTGCCTCCGTCGCCTCCAATGTCCGTCCAGCCTGCTCCTTCCGTTGAGCCAGCCATGGAATACGAAAGTGACGATGTTATTCGGGCGTCAGTAGAGGAGTCGCCGATTGGTGGCTCCGTCGACGATGCTTGGGACGCGAATGAGGATACTGTTTTGGCGGATGATAGTGAATTTCTGGAGCAGCGCAAGAAGACTGATGTACAGAGGGAGAGAGTGAGACAGGAAGTTCAGGGTCGCGAGTTACGTGAAGCAGGCTGGCCAGAGGACGCAGTCTTTTTATTCCAGAAACTGAACATGCGTGGCTTCGAACCACTCATGCCGCAGGGTTGGGCAAAAGACTTTGAGAGTTTACCCTGGGACCTTTTCACTCTCAATGACAATATAGCCTTCATCAAACCAGATAGTGGGAGTGATTTCCGAGGTGTGTATCCATCTTTTCATTTAGTCATAGACTCGGCTGACTTATTCATCAGCTCAACATGCTCTCGAAGAACTCTTTACAGTCGGAGGTCTTGCTCGTGATGCTATATCCACAAAAGCGCCTATGCGTACGCCTGAATTTCACATTGGTGCCGCGATACAGAAATACAATCGTTGGGCTTTGAAGGATGTTGAGATCGACCGCACGTGGAAAAACATATCCCTGTTTCGCGTGGTAGTATCCAACATGAACACAGCGCCCGCCGTGAGCGAACACAAGATGCTTAAGAAGCTCGGTAAGCTGCACGCTCTCTGGCGCGATGCGTTGTACACCCACGCAATGAATACTGCAACTGGTTCCCCAGCACCGGAAGATCCACCTACACTCTACGGCGTGATCGCATCCTACACTGTAATGGCTTTTGTTAGCTATGTGCCGCCGACCCAGTCAAAGAACGGGACACCGACCTTGCGCACGATTGCGATTTTCAACTTCGGTCAAGAGGGCTACGATGTGTGGAATTCGCTTGCCATCGCAATTTTTGTCATCCACTGCCGGAACCGAATGAAACAACTTCGTGCCTTCTTGCCTGAGCCCTTACCTGTTATCGAAGAAGATCCCGACCTATAGTTGTACGATAGAAATCACCGCCTGGATTTACGCTCGACTCTGTCCAGAACGATACCGCAAGAATGACGGCGCAAGAAACAAAATCAAATTTCAGAAAAAAGACCTTCACGGACACCGTGAAGGAATGGCATGCTCTTCCAAGTACGATACCCCTTTTCGATACCCTTTTTTCTAGTTGCTGCTACAGCGCTCAAATTACTTGAATTTGAGATGCAGCCTGCAGTTACAGCTATGCAGTCCATTTGAATGGACAATCTCGGGCGATCAGATACCAATTTCTCTTTCAACTGTCTCGTTATTCCATTGATCTTGCTCGGAGTCTTGGTGGAGCACTCTATCGACGAGTAGATCTCGTGCGTTTCCTTGTTAGTTCAATGCAAATCAACTCAATCCATGATTCATCCCCTTCTCTGCTGTGTCCGTGAGGTACCGGTGCAAGCCACCCACCAGAACTACCGAATATCGTAAACGTCCAGTTACGAAGTCCGCCCTATTGTCAAGCGCATTCCTCGTATCGGTTGTTGCCTTGCTGTCAAGTCTCGGCTTCTGTCCAGGATGACACAATATTTGTGGGGGCAGCTCAGCGCCCAGTCCCCGTCGGTTACCATGACCCGCTCCTGAGTGGTCAATTCCAAAGCTCTGCCATACGGCGACTCGGTTCGGGTTATCTGTCTCACAGCTCACGCAAAGAATCGTGAACAAACACGACAGCAAAGATTAGAAATTCAAGATGTTCGGGTGCAGTGTTGGCGTTGTTAGTCATGGCAAGGTATGTTTTTGACTCATCGTTAAGGCGAGGATATGTATGTTTTTTGGAGGAGACTGAGTGTATAAAGGCTCGAGGTTCTATCTTCAAAGCTAATTTCCAAAGACAGCGTCGAAACTTGCTTCTCGTGTCTCTTCCTTCTCGAAAACAACGATCGATCGAACTGTTTCGTTAAAATCGTTTACGGTAAACTCAGTAAATTCAACGCCATTATTGTTATCATCCAGCGTCCGGTTCCAATCCACCATCGCCAAAAGAAGCGCCACGTTCTTCTATCGCTCACAACGACACCAAGGTCTTAGAGCGAGAGAGATGAGCACCGCTGCCGTCATGGAAGCCCAGAATGTTCGTGCTCAATACTTGAAATCTCTCCACGAGCATGGAAATCCCCTCATTCTAGCTAATGTATGGGACGGTTTATCAGCCAAGGCCATCGCAGCACTGCCCTCTACCAAAGCCCTTGCAACGGCGTCATACGCCGTCGCAGGCGCCGCAGGTGTCGAAGATCAGGAGCTCACGCTTGCCGATAACCTACACGCCATTAGAGGCGTTGCAAAAGTAGCCGCAGCGTACAACAAACCGCTCACGGCTGACCTTCAAGATGGATACGGCGCAGAGCTGCAAGGTGGCGTGAGCAAGTTGATTGAGCTCGGCGCCGTCGGCTGCAACCTCGAAGACTTTTCACGCGAGCGAAACGAGCTTTACGATGTCGACGAAGCGGTGTCGCGTGTCGAGCTCGCGCTTCGCACAGCAGCCAAACTTGGTGTTCCAGATTTTGTAATCAACGCTCGAACCGACGCGTTGCTCGTAGGCGCGAGCATCGACGAAGCTATTGCGCGCGGGAAGCGTTATCTCGCTGCGGGCGCTACGACAGTGTTTATCTGGGGCGGGAGGGCGAGGCCTGGTATGCGGACTGCGGAAGTGGAACAGGCCACGAAGGAACTGGGAGGTCGGTTGAATGTCAGTATGGCGAGAGTTCGCACCGGTGGTTTGGGAGTGGAGGAGTTAAAGGACATCGGGGTAGCGAGGATCAGCGTGGGTCCGCAGATTATGATGAAGACAATTGGAGCAGTAGCAGAGGAGGCGGAGAAGATTTATAGGGGAGAGCCTGTTGAGAAAGACACTGTGATGTTGTGAGGGGGTGTGCGATTGAGTATATTGTGTAGATTAGCGGATTGAGAAAGTGATATACTTCGTTCGCTACATATTCGAAGATCACTCCATCGGCCAGTACTCGTGGATGCCCCTCTGTGTTTTCCAACCTGTGAACGAGATGTCAATATTACGACCCAAGAAGAATAAGAACTAGTCTTAACTTACGCTGGAACCAGCAGCAAAAAGGAAAGAAGAGCGTATTCACAGCTCCCCAAGCAATTAAGATACCAAAGTCCAATCCAATGCGAGAGTGTAGGTCAAACAATATGTGCCTGCTCCCCTCGACAACTATCCACAAGATAAGAATCAGCGATGCCGCAATACCCATGCTCTTGAGGAAAGAGGACTTACCAGAATGCAAAGGCCAAGCATAGCCCCAACGATAAAATTCCGGTGCGATCTCAATATCATAGAACGATGTCGAAACATTCGTAATAACCCAGAAGATCAACCACATGCCCATCCACGGCTGCCCCACAATCATAGCTACGTTCTCGCACGCCAGTCCCAACGCAACCATACCCCAAAAGTTGAGCATCCAGTAGACTGGGAACGTGCCATGGCCGTACGCCTATATTGCGAGTAAAAAGTCAGCGAAATTCATGCAGGGAGGTCGCGATACATGATCAATGCCTCAAAACGCAACCCCACATGGTGTCTCAATAACATACAACAGGATTTCTGTCCTCCATCCGCGTTACCTGCGTCTCGGAGGTGACCGGATTCGTCGTCGTAAAATTGATTTGCATCGCAAACGAGATGAACGAATACGCGAGCGAGAGGAAGATATATGCCGCCATCGTCGCGCACCAGCGCCAAATGATCAGCTGCCAAAACTTAAGTGGAGGATGCCCCTTCGGATTCACATATTGCATGTGAATGGGGAGATAAAAAGAAAAGGAGAAGAAGGAGATGATGATGAGATAGATGAGGCCGATACTGACGGCTGGGATTGTCGTGTACGGGAACAAGGGTCGTAGGTTGTATTCTGAGAAGCCAATAGCTGGGTTCAAAGCTTGGGGTACGGATTGCATGTTTGCTAGGATCGTAGGGTTGGAAGATGCTTGTTGGAGTGCGGTTTGGGCCCATTGTCGGCCCACCATGCTTTGTGCTTCAGTCATGTATGTGCTGAGGATTGGCAGTATGAAGTCGAACCTAGAGGCGCGGTATGAAATCAGCGTATGATTCTACAAGGTTTAGGATAACATCAGGAAAGACATACCAGTTAGTGTCGTCTCGTGAGTCTTGATATACGAGTTGACAAGCACCCAGAGGATCGTACGACGCATTCCCGTTTTCAACAGCAGAGTAAAGAAGCGAGGTCGCGTTAGGATTGATAATAATGGCGGCCCATGCATCGAAGTTGTATACAGCTTGTCTGACATGGAGTGGGTCATTATTGAATTCCGCCGGAGATCGAATTTCAAAGCCCAGCGTCGGCTGCTCAGCGTTGACCATTTGCTCTGTCATCTGCGTAATGGTAGGCCCCACCAAGGGTGTGTTCGTATTGTATGGTGCTTGTCCGTCAAAATCTACAACGTAGACTAGCAGGTTGGGCAAGCGGTTCTGCACCTCGAAAAAGACGCCCCAGTAGATGGATAGTACGCTCAGTATGAATGCCATCAGTATCGCGGTGGTGATGATCCATTTCACAAATGCGCGCTTCCGAATTTGATTCAGGGACGGGTCCCAGAAACCGACGGGACCTGGTTGTGAATCTTCGTGAGGCTTCCCATTTTCACTGTCGGTCCCCATGTTTCTTGTAGTGTTGTCGGTGGGCCTTCACTGTTAATGTCCTGTGGATGTTTTGGGCGTCAAATAGGGCATCGACCTGTACAAACTCTAGACCCAAGCGCAGAAGAATTCTTAAAAACGAGGAAAATATGATGCTAAATCAACACGACATTTTGCTTGAGTCTCTTTATTGCGTTGCCGGAGCGTACAGACCCCTGTGCATTTTTTCCTAGTGTATGACGTAGGTTGTTGATGAAAGACAAATCGTGACGTTTACACTTTGTTTAGATCGTTGTTTCTTGTCCAGTCTGTGATCGACGACTAAAAAGACACAACTTTCTTTAACTTTAATGTATAGAGTGTAGTAAGCTCAAAGAGCGGCTGCTTGGTGTGCTTGGTTGGAGATCTCGCTGGTATGAGCAGCGCTAACATTGAAAAACAAAGACTCCTGACTGGTTGGTGGACCCTGTGAACATTTGAAGATTTGGGAAAATCCGACTTTTATTGCTTGAGTAAATCCATCACCGCACGTCACAAATATTACCAAGAGTACATTCGCCGTTCTTTTCGCGCCTACTACCATTTCTGCAGATGCCTCCTTAGCAGTTGAACCCGTGTATTCCACTCGTCCTCTCTTTTGTTCTCGTCCAACTCGCGCGCTGCGCGCTGATCTGTCGTGAGTAACCACGAACTGAGAGCTTTCTCTTTTGCGATGGAGTGCCTTTGCTTAAACTCCCGATCCAACGCTCCAAGCATTCCCAACGCTGGTTTTTTCATTGACTTTTTGTCGATTGATCTAATCCAATTGCGTTGTACACAGGGCAGTGCAATCGTACTCATAGTTTCAAACAACCAAATCCAAACAAATTCAGTTGAACTTCTTGACAAAAAGTATCGGTTATGTATGTCATGCATCTCCTCAACCTTGAATTTCCAGTCAATATTTCGCATAGAACGCTGTCCGCATTGCAACCACCATGTAGCTAATGTACAGAAAGTTGAAAAATGTGCTTGACAGCGTTTGGGACCGACGTTGTAGATGTTGCCAAAGTTCTTGGTTTGGTCCCATGATGGACTCCAGGAGATTGGGAAACAGGGAATCAGCATGGTCATATTACGGTTCTGCGCCAAGGAATCGAGGTCTATTTTCGAGACACAGCTGATCCAATTGGATGGGTGCGTCTTGAAAAAGAAGATGTAGGCTTCAAAAGAGGTCTGAGTGTAGAAATGGTGGGCGGCTTCTCTGCGGATTAGTCTGGAGACGCGGGTTATTGCAGGCCACCTGTTAGGGGTCGCCATGACACTGATGGGAAGAGGCCCTTGCGGAAGCACGTAATTATAAATGAGTAGGCGTATCTCTGCCGGTAACATTGCTAGAGGGCATATTTTTGCGGGGTCCGCAGGACGTATGGCTACCGTGTTGAGGTCAATCTCTGGAAGAGTAGAGCTACGACGAGATTGCCGTTTTGGACTGCGTTTCGCGTTTGAGGCTACAGTCCCCTGGGCATATCGTGGTGTGACTGGAGGTTTATACATCGTGACTTAACATTCGTACCAGAAGGCTGAAGGTTGGTTGTAGGATTTATGTCACGAACTTGGCAGGCTCAAGTGCTGGTAGCGAGCTGCACATGTGGCGTGAACAGTCTGAGATATGATGTGAGAAGATAGGACCATGAAGCGTAGCTGCAATGAACTCTGAGGTGGGGAATTTTAATGCAAGAAGTATTGATACACATACTATGAAGATGGATGCAGACATCAATATGTGGGGTGATTTCAATGTTGGCACTAGTACCAAGTACGACAGCACTTAGCTCACACGTGACCACGTAAAACCGTGTTCGCGTCGCTGGCGCCACACTCTTTCCGTAGTCGCCGCATACCAGCTATCGCCGTCATCCAAGGTTTGTTAAACCATAATTTTCTAAATGATTAACTGTCAACATCCTTGGTGCGACGATGACTGATTCTATGGAAATCACACCTTCTTCGCCCCGCGGCACAAAACGGAAAGGTGACGAAGCTCTGCCCCTTCCCGCGCCGCGACGCATAAAAGCGCTCGCGCAAGATGTCGTGAACAAGATTGCTGCGGGCGAAATCATTGTAGCACCAGTGCATGCTCTGAAAGAGTTGATCGAAAACGCCGTGGATGCCGGCTCGACTGGACTAGAGGTAGTGATTAAGGACGGAGGGTTGAAGTTGCTCCAAATTACCGATAACGGGCATGGTATAGATGCAAGTCTCATGAGGCCACTCAGGTGTTCCGTTTCTTGCTGACACTCCGCTAGAAAGAAGATATGCCAATACTTTGTGAGCGTTTCACAACCTCCAAATTGAAATCTTTTGAGGATCTCAGCTCCATCGGCACGTACGGCTTTCGTGGTGAAGCGCTGGCGAGCATAAGTCATATTGCTCATTTGAGTGTGACAACGAGAACGAAAGAATCGAGTTGCGCTTGGAGAGCCTATTATGCGGATGGGAAGCTCGCCAGTCCCAAACCAGGCCAGAGTGCTGAGCCCAAGCCCATCGCTGGGCGACCTGGAACTCAGATAACAGTACGTCACTTGATGAATCATTGTGCTTCTTGTAACTGATCAGTCTCCAGGTTGAAGATCTTTTCTACAACGTTCCATCTAGACGGCGGGCCTTTCGCTCCCCCAGTGAAGAATATGCCAAGATTCTTGATCTTGTTGGAAGATACGCAGTTCATTGCTCAGGCGTTGCCTTCTCTTGCAAGAAACATGGCGGTTCTGCGACAGACATCACTGTTCCTGTTGCTGCTAATACTGTTGACCGTATTCGGCAGATCCATGGTAGCGCCCTTGCCAACGAACTCGTTCACTTGAGAGCGGAAAACGATAGATGGGGCTTCAAATGTGATGGCTGGATCAGCAATGCCAACTACAGCGTCAAACGTACCACCCTGCTTCTTTTCATCAACCATCGTTCTGTGGAATCACAAGCGATTAAAAAGAAGATCGAACAGACATACGCCACTTTTCTCCCTAAGGGAGGTCATCCTTTTGTGTATTTAAGCCTGGACATAGAACCGCAACGTGTAGATGTCAACGTCCACCCAACGAAGCGAGAAGTCCATTTTCTCAACGAAGATGAAATCATTGCCCTCATCTGCGAAGAAATTTGTACCGGTTTGAGTAAAGTCGATACAAGCCGTTCATTCATGACCCAATCCCTTCTTTCCAACAATCCAAAAATTCCCTTCGCCACTCCCATGAAACCGACCGCACCTAGCACGCCATCCACGACTGCATCCAGACCTGATCGTAGCACCGGCAAAGCGCCCTCTAAAACCACAACGAAAAAGCCCTACGAAAACAACCTCGTCCGAACCGACTCTTCTGTCCGCAAAATCACGTCTATGCTCCAAACCCACCCATCTACGGACAGCGACCGACATACAGACTTCCAAGACGACTCAGACCAAGAATACGAAGTCGTCGGCAAAGAACCGGGAGTTTGCCGCCTTTCGTCGATCAAAGAGCTCCGCACCGAAGTCCGCGAGGCAATGCACAACGAACTCACCGACATCATCGCCACACACACCTTCGTCGGCATCGTAGACGAGCAGAAGCGCATCGTCGCTATCCAGGGCGGCATCAAGCTCTTCCTCGTCGACTACGGCATGCTCTGCAACGAATACTTCTACCAAGTCGCGCTCACCGACTTCTCCTTCTACGGCGCCATCCGCTTCAACAACCCGCTCAATCTCCGCGAGCTCCTGCACATCGGCGCACAGCAGGAACAGCAGAAACTCGAGAATGCCAACAATGCTTCCTCCGCCGAGGAAGATACCGAAATGGTGGATTGGGACGAAGTGGTGGACAGCGTTTATGAGAAGCTAGTCGATAGGAGAGCGCTCATTTCCGAGTATTTCAGCATGGACATCACGCCGGACGGTCTCCTCTGCACGATACCCCTCCTCGTCAAAGGGTACACGCCCTCTCTAGCTAAACTCCCCGGGTTCCTGCTGCGGCTGGGACCGTATGTCGATTGGGAGTCGGAGAAGGAGTGTTTCCAGTCGTTTCTTAGAGAGCTTGCGGCGTTTTATACGCCGGAGAGTTTGCCTTTGCCTCCGTCGTTGCCTCACAAACAGGATGGAGCGGAGGATAGGGAGCAGGAAGCGGATGTACAAGAAGAGGAGGACCCGGAGATTGCCAAAAGGAGAGCGAGGGTTAGGAAGGCGCTGGAGGATGTCATCTTACCCGCTTGTAAGGCTAGAATGGTGGGCACGAGGGGGTTGTTGAAGGGGTTCTTGGAGGTGGCGAATTTGAGAGGGTTGTACAGGGTTTTTGAGAGGTGTTGATGTGGGGTTTCTCTAGGGAGGCGAGAGTGTGAAAGAGCGTATCACAAGTGTGAGTAATGAGTGTTTTGTGGCAGAGAATGTTGTAGAATTATGCAGGTAGTAATTCTTGATCTTCGATATCATCCCTTCATAACTCATTCGTATGCTTCTAAGATGATGAATGTGTTCATGTACATGCAATAAAGATAAAACGCTGAATATTCATAGGAAAACGCCGCCCATATGCAAAAACCGTATCCGTAACCATATGCAAAGAAAGATGACAACGGCATCCCCCGAACCAAAACATGACCCTCACGAGCCCTCTTCTCCCAAAATGTCACCCTTAATCCCCATCTCCTGCCCAACCCTGCGCACAACCCCCTTGATCGCCGCACAGGCCGGGCTCTCGGGAAACGCATCGAGGAAACTCTCCCCGTAATCGCACGCTTGGCCGATCCTAGGATCCAACGGCACGCTACCGAGAAATGGAATTCCTTCATCTTCAGCCAACTTGCGCCCGCCACCCGTGCTCGCGCGGAAAATTTGGCTCTCGTGCCTACACCCAGGACAGACGAAGCCACTCATGTTTTCCACGAGACCCAGTATAGGGATCTTCGCCTTGCGGCAAAAATCGATCTCCTTGCGCACGTCCAGCAGTGCGACTTCCTGCGGTGTGCAGACGAGAACTGCACCATCGACGCCACTGGTCTTGAGAAACGAATTCACTGATAAATGTTCGTCGGAGGTTCCGGGCGGTGTGTCAACGACCAGTACGTCGGTGTCCCCCCAGCGGACCTCGCTCAGGAACTTCTTGATGAGACCGTTCTTTTTGGCGCCACGCCAAATGACAGCGTCGTCGCGGTTTGGCAGCATAAACTGCACGCTCATGACGCCCAGGTTGTCTTGCACCCACACAGGCTCCCACCCCTCGCCACTGACATGTATCGTCTCGTCCTCGACCCCGAACATCTTCGGGATGCTAGGGCCGCAGATATCCGTGTCCATGAGCCCGATGGTAAGGGAGGGATTCGATGCGAAGGCAAAGGAGAGCAGCGTGCTGAATGTGGATTTACCAACGCCGCCTTTGCCAGAGAGGACAAGGATCTTGTGCCGCACGGAGGAGAGGCGGTCCGTTATGAGAGGGATGTCTGGGTCGGGGCCTTTTGGGGCGGAGGCGCAGATTTTCTGATTGGGACATCCTGCACAGGAGTCTGCGACACCTGCTTGTGTGGATTCGGGGCCAGGGCAGTGTTCTATGGGGTTGATTAGTCCTGTGAGTTTGCTACATGGCGGAACGGGGTATGTACCTGGTTCTGGTGCGACCAGTTTTGGCGCATTCTTGAGAGGAGCGTCGAGATCGACTTGTGTCGGTTCTTCCATTAAAGGTGCCATTGCGCCTATGTGGGTTGTGAGTGTCCGGAACGAGAGAAGCTCATCGAGAAAATGGGAAATGGTAGATTGGAAATCAATGCCGCCACTTTCCAGCCTTGGCAGACGGCAATCACCCCACTAGATTCCGAGCTCGGAACTGTCTAGTGTGGAGCACTTCATGCCAGTTACACGTCGGTGAGGATAGCCATAATTTTTTAACAATTGTGATAATTCAAATGGAGTGATGTATTAATGCACCCCGAGTTGATCGTCTATTTCATATACTCTTATCATTGGAATGCACATCGTTCCATCGATGCGTTGCCATCAAATCAAGCTCAGCCTTTGCTTTTTCACTTGTCCAACTTTACCATCACATAGGGAATCTCAACATCCTCCTCTGTGGAATCCTCTGCTGTCACTTCAAAGATGACATTCTTCTGATGTTCCGGTACCGGCTTCTTGCTGATGAATTCTACAAGCTTGCTCATCCTGTAAGTGTGTAAGCATACTGTTTTTCAATCGAGAGACTACGCAGGAGACTTACTTCAGAGGCAATCTATCCTTAAGCTTCGAAGGTGGATAGAACGAAGCATACAAAAGACTCACACCAGAGCTGACCATCTGAATGCTGAGACCCTTTTCTTCAAAGTAATCGATGAACTCTTGTAGGGTGATATCGTCGACCTCGAAACGATCCCACAGGCGGTCGATTTGAACTTCCTGCCCTTCTTTGCCGATGTACTTACCCTTGGGGCTGGCGATGGGCTCACTGAAACCGAAGAAGGGCAAAGCAAGGTTGACGAAGCCATTCTTGTACTGCTCGATATCTGTCTTGCCGTCGAGGATCTTGTACAACTCGAGGTTCACCAAACCAGTGACCAGAGCAGTAGTGGTAGCAATAGCAGGAATGATCTTGCCAGCAATGAATTTCGTCTTGTGCTTGTCTGCAGGCTCGATTTTGTAGTTCTCAGCGCGCAAATTACTGGCTGCTGCGATGAAATCAATGTGATGGTTAGTATCATCGTCCTTCTCAAACTCCACAGGCTGGAGCTTGAAGCCAGCAAGGGATTTGGGCGGAGGTAGCGACTCGATAATTTTGTTCAAGGCTGCATTGTCATCTCCGCCGCCTTGCTGGGCATTGGGGTCAGGATCGGAGTCATTGGCCTGAATCTTTACCGAAGGGTCCGGCTTGAAGTCAGTAATGATCATATCATCCATGACTTTGATGTAGTGATCTTTGCCGACGTTCGGAGGGGTGATGCCATAATTGAAGGCGTGAAGGATTGCCGCGGCTTCCACGAAAGTGAAATGCGTAGAGTTCGAAGGATCAAATTTCGCTGGGTCAGGTGCGCGCTTTGGTCCCGACCAGAATAGCTGACCGGACCCCGTTGTGGAGTCTTTCGGGAAGTTGTACAGCAACTGAGCAATAGCGTGGTTGTAGCTCTTCTCAAACTGCTGACGAGCCCAGATAATACAATCATCGAAAGTCAGAGGCTTCTCAGTCACCAAGAAAGCCTGGAGGGTCTCCAATGTCTGCTTCTCGTTTCCAGATTGCTTCAAAGAAGCACCGAGATAGTCTGGTTGGGTCAAATAAAGGTTCACGATTTCGGGGCTCTTGACGAAAAACGTGTCGAACATCTCTCGCGCCCAAGCAATTGTGTGCTCAATACGGTTGGGGAAACTCCTCAGCGTGCACATTGGGAATGACTTTTCTGGTGGGTCTTGCGACGATGAATAAGATTCAGTGAGGTGTGGTAGGACGACCTGAGTGTTGCCCTTGGTACCAAGTGTGCCGCTATCAAGAAGCGGCTTGCGGAAGAATACACAACGTCGGTCAACGTACGTTCGGGCCTCCACATTGTCCAGTGCGTTCGTGACTGCGTCCAGGTTTTCCCAAAATTTCTCGTTGAAAATGTGCTCCGTCTCCGGACCAACCTTGTCTTGTAGGGAGACAATTTTGCCGTTCAGGTCAGGGTTCATGGCCTGTACAGCCTTCGCTGCAGCGTCACTCTTGAGTTTGCCTACGTCTGCTGGCCTAAACAAGAACTGGCGATTCAGGTTGCTCTTCTCGATTTGATCGTTGTCAGTGACCCAGATCTGGCCCTTGGGACCAACACCCAGACCCATCATGGCCCAATTCTTCAGCATTTCGCATCCAATAGCACCTGCACCGACCAGAAATTCCTTAATATTGCCCAGCTTCTCCTGATACTCCTTTCCAAGGACGGCGATTTGACCATCGTATCGAGAGTTGATGGGGGCGCACTGTTCCTCCGAACGAGTAACAGATGTAGGCAACGACTCTAGCGAGTCGAAGTATAGGAACTGGACGATGGGATGGAATTTACCAGAGACCGACTTCAACACCTCTTGAGCTGCCATACCACCGAAGAAAGCCGCGATAGGGCTCAGATCTCCTCGAGCTTGATAACTGAGTTCCTTGAGGAGTTTCTCGTCCAGCTCGACCTTGTCTTCGCCCTGCCCGGCAAAGTTCTGCGCGAGCTTAAGCACTTCAGCGGCATCAGCCTCGTGATGAGGGCGAGGGAATTCTCCGTTGTGGCTTTCAGCAAAAGCATGTAGAGCTTGAACGCCGATATGTAACTGTTGGGGACGGTCGAACTTGGCGAAATCCGAAATCAGGTGTGTTGGGTTCTTGAGTTGTGCGCTAAAGGGCTCAAAGTCAATAATCTTGGGCATCTTGACCTGAACATATTGGCCGCCCCCTGCGTATTCACCCAGTCCGGAGACATCGCCAATGGAGAACGTGTACGGTCCCTTGACCTGGATTTTACGAGGAGCGCATCCGTTAAGACCCTCCATTCCCTTGACCTCGGTGAAAGTCACAAAATCGCCGTCTTCCAGACCATGGCGTGTCTCATCATGCGCGGACACCAGTCCGTCCTGATCGATTCCTGCGATGATACCGCTATTCACGTTCTCTCCGGTGGGATCACCAACGGTGAAGTTCTTGCCAAAGTCGGTGAAAATGGTGCCAAAGAGACCGTATGTGTCTGTGATGACTACATAGATACCTTTGTCGTGACAATAATCGGCAATTTTGATCTGATCCTTTAATGGAGTGTCTGTCAAGACAACGACCTGGAACTGTTTCAACTTAGACAGGTCCGAAGTCAGATCGCTTCCGGTGTATTCCTGAACGGGAGTGTAAGGGTTGAGCTCCGAGACACGAGGCACGGTGACAGTGGCGCGTGGTTTGCCAACATCTTCGGGGTGCAGGAAGAATTGCGACGAAAGATCTGCGAGAACAGCGGGCTTAGGGTCGTAGAGAGTCAAAAACTTGACACCGGCAAGGGCGATGTTCTTTGCTATTTCAACACCCAAGCCACGGAGACCTGCAACCAAGACGTTGGAGGAACCCATGCGCTTCATGGCCTCGTGACCCAGCACGTAGAGCTGCCTGCTGTACAACGACTCGTCGATCTCGCCATCCTTGTTTTTGAGCTGCTCCGCGGCGGCAGCGGGACTATCTATTTGCATGGTGTCCTTTTCCTTCCAAATTCTATCAGCAAATGTATACACAAACGTACACAAACGGTGCTGTGGGTTGTTGACAGAGAGATGTGACAGGTGTGGCGTGCAACCACCAAAGTGTTTACAAATACACAGAACCTAGTAGGTAAACGATTTTGAAGGGTAACAAGCTACATACCGCCATGGTTTTCTTGTGTGGACCTTCCTGGTCTTCACCGGAAGCTGAACACCTTCTCTTCCCCAGTTTGCCGGCGGTTGTGCAGCCTTTACCGCGTTGCTGGTCGCGAGCGGAACGGTTGGAGGGGTCGTCTGCGGGGCGCTAGGATGGCAGGCTGACGTAGATGGTCACTACGAGAAGGAAAAGCGTTGGAGAGAAGTCGATGCCTGTGAAAGGACGGGTATATAGAGCGTGGTCAGAGGTGGATGGGGACGGAAGAAGTGAAGTCAAGCAAGCAGGTCAGGTAACGAGCTAGCGAAGATGTAGTTATGTACCTAACGGTTTGTCATAGCAAAGTGGCGTGCAGGCGTGGATGGCTATGAGCTTCGAAACGAGCTAGCGCATGACTTTGGCTCTTGGCGCCTTCTCTCCTCCAGGCGCCCATCAGCAAGTGTGGAGGACCCCTGGTATCCTACAATCTTTTCTACTCTTTACATCACGTCCCCGGTTCTGGGTGAGCTGTTGCAGGCGCAGCCCGAAGGCAAATTTGTTGTCGTATTTATAATCCTCTGTCTGCAACCCAAACTACTGTTTGTACCCATGCCCCGTTATTTACAAGTCTCGTCCAAAATTTCATACCTCGCTATTCGTCTCATACAGAACGTTCCTTCCGTTGTCGGTCCCATCATTACCGCATAATTATACCCCATTCATCGCCAAAACGCCATTTAAAGAGAAAAGGAAGAAGAAAGACTAGAAACCTCCATATGCCGGGACGAGTAGGGATCTCCCAATCCATCGCCGGATGCTAGCGAAACTTTTTGTACACGAAAAGAAGGAGAGGCGGGTTTTCTTTCAGCGACGTGACGAATGACGTGTGTTTCGAGTCCGTCGGTCATCAGAGCTTGCGCTGCCTGAGTTATTGGTTAGTAACTGGCGATGCGACGGGTATTATGATTGCGACTTACTTGTGCTCGTGTAGTCACTATAAGAATAGTAAGACGAGCTGATGTCGGTCTTTTCATCGTGTCTCTGATCGTGCTTCCGCTTCATGCCCAGCACAGCTGCAAGACCAGCGAGACCAGCACCTACACCAAGCAGGTTACCCATGCCACTACTCTTCTTCTCCTTGGGTGGACGAGATGGACGGGACGAACCCTGGCCATACCAACGACCACCCCCAGCAGCCGCGCTTCCGTGACGGTGGTGTTCTTCAATGTACGTCGACTCCTCATGCTTCCTCCTTCTCCTGCCGCCCAAACCAAAGATGGCCAGGACGCTGTCGAATGCGGCCTTGGCGCAGCAGTAGAAGCAGATGAGCAGTAGGAGGATGATACCAGCAATGACACCAATGACGATACCGGCAATGGCACCACCACTCAGGCCTCCTCCCCCGCCTTGCTCCACGGGTTGTCCGCTCGCGCCGGTGGGAATGGGCGTGGTAAAGGGGACTGTGGTCGTTGGAGAGCCGGTGGCTGTGATCACGATCAGCGTGGAGCTCGTAGGACGTAACGGCGCAGACGGGTTTACGATACCGGAGGCTCCAGGTGTTGATCCTGCGGCAGGCTTGCAAACACCCGGCGCAAAGCAATAATATCCTCCATCACAGCAAGTCGAGCCGCATCCAGACTGGGAAGCAGTACAGCTTGCTGTAGGCTGGGGCGTAGCACCCGCTGGCGTAGCGCCGCCGCCAATGAAGCTGCTGTAGACTGAAGTGCGGGTCACCAAGTCGGTTGCAGTATAGTAAGTAGTGATGAAGGTCCATTGACCATTGTTGTTGGCTCCTCCTGCGCCGGCTGCGCAAATGGCTTCGTTGTTCGCGTTGGTGGTGCAAACCTCTGAGCTTGAACAGCAAATGTTGCCGTACCAGCCGCAGACGGTGAAACCTTGGCCACAAGCCTTCTGCCTCCGCTCCAGTTGGGTCGCATTCTGTAGCTCGGGGGTCTCTTCAACGGGGTAGGGTTTGGCGGCGACGACGGGGATCAAGGCAAAGGCGAGCAAACCGGTAAGGGCAGCTGCAGGAGCTTTAGAACCCCACATGATGGAACTTGGTTGTCTGCTGGAAGGGAATTAGGAGGAGCGCAGCGTAATGAGCGTGTAAGAGAGACTGACGGCGAAGTGCAAGCCAAGTTGTTGAGCGGTGAGCGAGGGTACGATGTACAGGTAATGGACGGGTAGGCGGGGTAATGTCGAGAGGTGATTCGCTGGTGATAGCGATATAGCTTCTGATACCCTCTCAGTTGAGTGGAAGCGACCGTGGGGAGAAGAGTCCCGTCGCAACTCGGTCAGCGAGGGAACAGCAATATCTCGAAAAGTATTTTGGTGGTAAGTAAGTGTGCAGTAGTGGTATTTGGGATTGGGGAGAGGAAATAGTCTACTCAGCTTCGTCTACATGCACGAATGGCTGGGAGGTGGTTGGGGTACCTGCCACGCCTTTTTCTCTCCGTCGCTGCCCAGCCTGTTTCGACTGCACTTTACTTGCGGGATGCACCGGATCGATAATAATTCACGATCGCACTCGAATTTGATGATGCGCTGTTTTTGTTGTGTGTATGTTTGCAGATGATGGTTCTGACCAAGTTTGTATGGCTAGGTAGGTACGCATCTCACTATGTACATGGCCTCACCACCGCCGCCTACAACAAATAAGCGACACCTTTTGGCCCAGCAACGCGCAGGGACCCCGTCTTCTTCCCCAGCTCCGTCACCTTCCTTGAATCACATCGCCTTTCATTTCCTCAGTTTCCAAGTCGCACCGCCCTGACACAAGCTACCCTTGCTTGCGAATTATTGGAAGCTCCACTGACCTTAGTTGTCGAGACAATGCCCAACCATCATGGATTGATCTAAAGCCCCATGCTTACAGCTTCGAACTCGCCTTTCCAAGGTCATATTCAGTAATGAGCGTGGCTGCTGCCTTCTGTCCCACAAGGTAAGCTGTCGCCTGCGTATGATTATTCGTGACCAAAGGGCACACGCTACAGTCTGCTACACGAAGCCCTTCGATGCCTCGCACCCTAAAACGGGAATCAACACAGGCGAGCCCGTCTTCGGCCTTTCCCATCTTTACAGAGCCGCTCGCATGCCATACCGTCGTCGCCGCTTCTCGTATAAAGTCGTCTATGTCCGAATCCGACAGACTGGTAGGCGCATACAATGCCCTCTTGATATGCTTCTTCACTTTGGGGTTTTCGAACATCTTTGTGTATGTCTCCCGGATAGCTTCACGCATTACCCGCCTGTCGTAAGGATGGGTAAGGAAGGCTAGGTCGATGACTGGTTTGTGTGCCGGGTTGGGTGATTGCAGTGTGATTGATCCCTCAGAGAAAGGATTCATTAACTCGGCGATCGCGGTAATGTAACTACTATCCTTGGGGAGCACACCTTCTGGTGGCCAGCGTAAAGAAGAACCCATGAGCTCGTAGGATGGCACTGTGTCCCGTGAGAGATATTCTTGCCATCCTGGGTCGAGGGTCTGAAATTCCGGATATTTCTTATATCCTGGGAGCTTCAGAAAGCCACCCCAGAGAACACTGTGATGAAGTGCAAAGTTGCCAGTGCGATCCTTATCCCACGCAGCTTGGGCTTCTGCAATCATTTCTTCGTTGCCTTCAAACGCCCATCGATCGTTCTGCTCTCCGTCTGTTTCAACGCTTAGAAATGTCATGACGTGATCCCGAAGGTGTTTGCCTACACCTGGCAAGTCCTGGACGACATCGATCCCGAGCGCTTTGAGTTCTTCGGCCGGGCCAATGCCATTCAATAGCAAGAGCCGTGGTGAATCAAACACACCGTTGCAGATGATGACCTCCTTTCTGCATCTTGCTAATCGAACTTAATGATCGCTGATAGTAGGATGGGAGAATGAATCAACTGACCTGTGCGCCCATCTGCAGTTTCAATGCCTACAACTGTCGACAGGTCAAACAGCAACCGATGGACCATAGCCTCCGTCCAAATCTCTAGGTTTTCAGGCGCATCGACCAGGTGCGCCGTCGCGCTCGTTGTCCTTCCATCTTTAGAGCTCGAAATGGGGAAAATCCCAATTCCCATAGGATCACCGCTGTTCAGATCTAAATTGATCTTCTCCCCACTCTCTTCCGCAACGGCATGCATAACGGGTTCAATACCCTTCTCCATGATGGGCGGCATGCATATCTTGACAGTTCCATCCGTGGCATGCGCCTCCGGGTCCGGTCTCGCCAAACTACTGTACGCCTTCGCACCCTCAAACTCATACGCCTCAATCTTCTTGAACAACTCTTTACAGTATTCCCAATCCCAACTCGGGTCCCCCACAAGCTCCGCCCACCAATTATAATCCTCGGCCGATCCGTACAAGAAGACCTGGAAATTCAACACCGAGCTGCCTCCCAGCCCTTTCCCCCGCACGTACGGGATGACGCGGTTGTTGAGCTGCTTCTGCGGTGTCGACAAATACCCGTAGTCCAGGTCGGGACGCAGCATCGGCGCCATGTAGCGGTAGAAAGGTGGTTGCAGTTCATCCCCTGTAGGATTCGAGCCAGCTTCCACGAGGAGCACTGAAGGGCGTGCGGGGGAATGCGAGAGTCGATGAGCAAGGAGGCAGCCTGCTGTACCGCCTGCAATGATGTTTTAGAAGATGTTGCTGTAGTATATCACATAGCGCCTTCTTGTATATACATACCTCCTACGATAATGAAATCGTATCTCAGCTCCTCGTCCATCTTGAACCACGAAATTCAGTAGTAGTAAATGTAAAGAGCAAACAACCCAACCAGCTTCTTCTTCTGCGTCTTGCTACGGCGCAAAGATCAACAGCGAGCAAATGCAAGTTAAATACCCTCAGTTGAAACTCAATCGTATACATGACCCTCCATGTACATTTATAGCTTGTTCATACCCTGCATAACCATGTGCGTGTGTAACAACCCAACCGACCAACCGACCCAAGGACAGCACCCCCATATGCAAGGGTCGTGCTCACATTCAAGCAAGCTAATGCCAAACTTAATCTACAGCACTTGAGTACTACATATGCATGCATGCAAACGGGATCTGGCTCACGCAGTGGCTCACCAAGTACCCCACTCCACTCCACTACACCACTCTCCTCTTAGCTCAGTCAGTAATCATATCCATCAATTGTATGCATAGTAAACAAAAAAATAATCCCCCTGGAAATCGAAATGAACCGAAGCAATGTCACTCCCTGTTTATCACTCTCATTTTTCCTGGTAAAATGTCTGCATTGCATCTAGACCCTTCGAGCACCCCATGCAGGGACAGCGCGAAGCAACTTTATCGATTGATATTTGGGACAGTGGAGAGTTGAACCAATTACACTTTGGTGTACCAGGGCCTGGGCGCGCGGGGTAGCGTTGGATTCAAGGATGGATGTGGGGGAGGGGGGGAGGGGTAGATACAAATGTACTCAAGCTGTAGCATTGAGGTATTTTCAGGGGGGAGGAAGGTAGGTAGTGTGTGCAAGATCTTTGGTTTTTTGGTTTTGTGGGATGCGATGTTACATTCTCTTATCAAGATATCAATTGATGACTAGTTGATCGAGGAAAACACTGAGGTCTTGCGAAGAATAGAAGCCGGACGAGTGAATACCAGCACTGGCGACTTTCTCTAACCATGATAGTCCTATATCGGGGGTATCAAGTCAGCGATAGACAAGCAGTATTGATCAATCAATGGTTACAATACAAGATCCCTAGTGTCTTAGGATCTCACTTCGCGATAAAAAAAAATCACAATGTACAATGTGCGGGCGTCTTTATTCTGGTCATGGGTGTGTATTGTTCAGCTGGAGGTGACTGTTGCTTACGTGCGATTAGTGTATGATTAACGAATGATTATTCACGTGGAAGCTTGAGTGTGGAGAACTTCTCGTGTTTTTGGGTTTACAGGTTGTGTGTATTGCATGAAAAATAATAATCTAATTGTTGCGAGGTATTGATTACTCGCGGTGTCAACGGAGGATGAGCTGTCTTGAGTGTTGCATAACTTCTTGCTTCTTTTATGGATTTTTTTATGCTGATGCAAAACCTGTAAGACTGTTTCTTCGAATTGTACATGTACAAACACTTAAGAGGTGTGCGATGATTCACCGTGTCTAAGGACGTCTTTGTAATATCCTCACTGTGTTGATCTCACGAGTATTTGGATTACTGTCGTGACGAAATTTCTTCTTTTTTGACACGTACTAGAAACCCTACAAAGGTGCCATGGCACTCTTCGTAGACTTCTTAGTGCCGAGTTTCGTTTGCTCGTGG
The DNA here is from genome assembly GCA_023627715.1 of Periconia sp. R9002. Lineage (NCBI taxonomy): Eukaryota > Fungi > Ascomycota > Dothideomycetes > Pleosporales > Periconiaceae > Periconia > Periconia sp. R9002. Next base: position 182,854 of record JAMAHW010000036.1, on the reverse strand, counting down.
ACTAGCCTACATTTTATGCCCTGTACTGCTAGCGACTCAACTACCTCCGCAAGCGATATACATTTCGTCATCAAGAAATCATTTGTTTGCACACTCTCGAAAATTTACATCACCGAGGTTCCCGAACATTGAAATTTGACAGCATTTACCGTTTCATAATGCCGCAAGTGACGATCCCGGTCAACACTACCGGCTATCATGGGTCACTCATTAGCCAGTGTGCCAGTTTCGTACGTCGCAGGCAACACATGGGCAACACTCGTCACCAAGTTAACGAGCGATGAGGCTTCGATGATTTCATTATTGCAACTGTATGTCGATGGAGCAGAATATGAAATTTGTAATGGCCATCGCAAGATAATACGAATTGTTAGCGGTATGACACTAATAGCTGGTCGATGGACCAGAATATAAGGATATGGAAGTATCCTGTCGGTTTTTGCTTTTGTATTTCCGTACCAAGTAGCCTAGAAGAACTTAACATCATGGGGCCCTCAGTACGCATCCGAGCGGAACCGTCGCGTGGAGAAAGTTAACATGACTAGGCAAGAGAAAAAGCACCGATTTACACTCTCCTCGATGGTCGCCCGGCTCCAGATCCAACTGCTTCCGTCGTGCTTCGTGGCTCAAAAGTAAGGGGTGGAGCTCTGTCTCTTTTGGAAGATACCCAATTGATTGAGACCCTTGCGCACTTTCCGCGAGAAAGGATACCAGAACGGTGAGCAAACATTTCAAGTTGATTTCATCGTTTCATGCACTGACATACAAAAAGTGTTGTCCATGCGAAAGCTGCGGGTGCTTGGGGAGAGTTTGAATGCACCAAAGATTTATCGGATATTACTACCGCCAATATCTTTTCAGAGGTAGGCAAGAAGACGAAAGTGCTGATGCGAATTTCAACCACGGCCGGAGAAAAGGGTTTCCCGGATACTGTGCGAGATATTCGCGGCTGGGCAATGAAGTTCTTCACGGAAGAGGGCAACTACGATATTGTCGGAAACGATCTTCCTGTCTTTTTCATTCGCGACCCTGTCAAGTTTCCATCTTTAAACAGAAGTCACAAGCGACACCCTCAAACCAATGTACCTGACTCGACTATGTACTGGGACTTCCATAACAACAACCAAGAAGGCGTGCACTGTCTTATGCAGCTTTTCGGTCAGCGTGGTATCCCCGCTTCTTTACGCAACATAAGCGGGTTCGGTGTACACACATTCAAGTTGGGCAAGCCTGAGGACGGCACGTTCAAATACGTCAAGATCCATTTCAAGCCAGATGCTGGCCACGTGAATCTCAAGAAAGACGATGCAGTGCGACTAGCGGGAGAAGAACCCGACTATCATGTCAAGGACTTGTACAACGCCATCGAGAAGGGCGATTATGTAGGTGCTAGGAAATAGAGAGTGTATTAACTAATCTAGTGGCTATATACAGGGGCAGTAGGTATATATACCTACTAGCCTACTGCCTAGGCAGCAGCCTAGGCAGCGGAATAAATACTCTGTAAATAGACATAATCACGTAATAGGGCTATAACTAATAGCCCCCCTAGTCCTAAAAAACGTAATTAATATAAAATATAAAACAAATAAAATAAATAAAAAATAAGTCCTTAATTACTATCTTTAATTTTATAAATATTTAATAATTAACGTATATACTTAAAAATTAGTAACGTAAGTAGCTTAGTAAAAACATTAGTAGGATTCTCTTTACTACTTACCTAATAAGTTATTAAAGTACCTTTATTAATATAGTAACGTAACTAATAATACCTAATATTAATATATTTTAACTTCTATAATATAGACTTATTACGTAGTAGTTTAATAGTAGCCTAATTATTAATATAAATAAGTACCTATAAATAACTAAGAGTGCTAGAGTATAACCCTCTATTTTCTAGCCCCCTATCTTTTAGCCCCCTATCTCCTAAAATTTTAACGCGTAAGTTATTAAAGAAACGTATAGCTTATAGTACTTCTATACTATACTTACTAACTACTATATACTTAGCTTTATACGTAGAGAGAGCAGTTACCTTTTAACGTTATAAATACTATAAAACTAGGTTATTACTTATTATTAGTATATACTTAGTAGTAGATTATCGCGTATTTAGATAGTTATTATAATTAGTATTAATATATATACGTATAGTAAGATCGTCCCTCTTCTTATACGTAAGCCTATTATTAGGTGTACTGCGAAGAAATAATATAATATAATTAAGACTATCTATATTATTTTATAATAGGCGAGAGTTAAAATAACTATATAAAGTAATACTATAAGTAAAGTCTAGTCTTATCTATATTAGTAACTAAAGATATAAACTAAACTTACTCTAATATAGGTAGTAAAAAGGTTTAGGCAGTTTAGGGCTATCTTTATCTATATATAGGTGCTAGCTAGCGTTATACAGTAGTATAGTAATAGAACTATAAGTCTAATTATATTAAGTAAGTATCTTTTTAATATATTTACTCTAGAATAATATAATATTACTATTAGCCTACTTTATAACTTAAACGCTAAGGTAGACACTAGTTATAATATTATTTATCTAAAAGTACTTACGTAGTACTACTTTAAAATTATTAAAGAGAGACTTAATAGTAGTAAATATAATTATATTATTTATATAAATACTAAGGAAGATTTGCTTTTTATTATAAATAAAAATATATAGGTTATAATTACTAACCTAAAAACTAAGACACTCTAGTACTATTTTAAGAGTTTAATACTATAATTATAGTAATTATTATAAACTATATAACGCTTACTATAGACGCTATATATAGCCTTTAGGTAACTTAATAAAAGATAGTAGCTAAATATATATTTCTTTATTTAGTATTAAATTTAGAAACGCTATAACTACGTTAGAAACTACCTATATCTACCTAAGAGACGTAGTAATAGCAAATAATATACGTAGAGTAGTAACTTTAATTATTAGTAACTATATTTTATTAATATTAACGCCGTTTTTCTAGGTAAAACTACGTATAACTAATTTAGCTTTAAACTTATCTACCTTACTAGTAGGAGTTAGTTTAATCTTAAAAACTAATTAATAGCTAATAACTTATACACCTTTAGGTAATAACGTAACTTTAAAGACCCCTTTTTTTTTAAGTTATTTAATCTCTAAAATTATTACACTTTTCTATTATTTAGCCTTAGGTGTCTTTATAGCCTCTTTATATAAGTTAAGTATTATTAGATCTTAGATATACTTAGGCGTATTTACAGTATTTACTTTAGCTTTTAACTTAGCATCTTTCTATAGGTCTTTTATAAAGTTAATATAAGTAGGGAGTAAAGCTATAGCTACTATTATTATTAAGTCGCTATTAATAAAATTATCTACGTATATATACTCTAATAAGCTAGGACTTATAAACGTAATAGTTACTATTATTATAGTTAGTTATAGGGTAAGTTTAGTAACTATATCCTAATTAATATCGTTATTATTAAACTCGTTACTATTATTTAATTTAACTATCTATATTTAGAAGTAGTAAATTAGAGGTAGTCTATTATTATATTATAAGTTATTAGCCCTCCTTATTATAAAAGAGGGTTCTTATTCTCTAATCTATTTAATACTCTAATAGTCCTTCTCCTAGGCTTCTAAGATACAACTATACGTATAATAAGGTATAAAGATTTTTATACACTACGTTCTATATAGTTACTTTAAGAGACGCTTTTATTTATAAGCGTTATATAGTATATAGTTCCTTTTACACCTATATATACTAGTAGCTTAGTATATTATATATTCCTTACTAACAACTATAGGCTTATCTTTTCTAGTATATATATTATATATAGTGCCGTCGTTACTTATATATTAGTAGTACTTATTATTAGTAATATACTAAGTATATAGTCTACTATAAAGGTATATAATATATATTTTAAAGTATTAAGTATACGCTAGTCCTTCTTTATTTTAGGGATTAATATTTATAACTAGTATTTTATTAAAGTAGGTTATACTACATTTTTAATATATATTATATAGATTATTACTATCGCACTAATAGGCGCATAGTTATCTAGAAAGTTTTATTTCTTAATATAGTTATAACTAATATAAACTGTATCTCTATTTAGGAGGTAATACAGCCTTAACTTTTAATTATATAGACTTATAAGTTAATACATCCCCTTATTTTTAATATTATTAGTATAGGGTTCTACTTAAATACTTACAGCATTGTCTAGTATATTATCCGCATTAACCCTAAAACATTTATAATTATTTAGTAGTTAGAAAGTAATACGCCTAGTTTTTATTAATATACACTTTATATTAATTTTTAGTACGAAATATATAAATACGCCGTCTTAGTATATATTAATAGCACTTTTAAGGTTTAGTCCTATCTATAGTTATACTATTATAATTAGATTTATTAAATAAAATAATAAAATACTCTTATAGTAGTATTTTAGGAATATAATTATTAGCTAATAGTAGGTCTTTAGTAATATCTTATAGTGCTAGTAGTAGCTAATTTTAATAGTATTTATTATCCCTAAAACTATTAAATTTATATAATATACATAAATAATTATAATTATATAGTAGATTCTAGTCTTAGTATTAATTATATTAGTATTTATAAAATTCAACGTCTTATAGAGTTATACTACAGTAAGTTTTATACTATACTTTATATCTCTAGTAAACGCCTAGTTATAATCTAAAGTAGTATACAATATTACAAAAATAGTACACACTATATATATTTAATAGTATTTTAGAATTAGGAGCTAATATATTAAGATGTATAATAGTATTATTAGCTATAATAAAATAGCTATCCCCTAGGCGCTTATACGCTATATAATTAAAATAATATTATATATATAGATTATTACTATTATAAATAAAGTTCTTATTATAATAATAGTAATATTAGTTATTAAAAAGGTTAACGTTCTATAGATTAGAACTAATATATATTTTATTTTCTTTATAATATACTTAGTATCTACTTTTAGGGCTAGAAATATATTTAATGCCGCGTAGGTAGTATATATAATATAGGTTTTCCTTATTAGGTTATTACTATAGGAGAGTTTACTACTAATAGCCTAGATTATATATCTAGACTACTAGTCTAATAGAAAGAATACCTTCTTTTTTAGCTATCTAAAATTGTTTAGTAATAGTAGTAGCATCTATAGAGATACCTTAAAAGTATTATTTAATATTATACTTAGTTACTTTAGTAGTATTTTATTATTTATAAGTACTAAGAACTAAATTAGTATTTTTATTATTTACATCTTATAGTTAAGAGATACTATAGCTTATAGTAGAAGGCTTCTTATTTAACTTTTTACGTACTATAAAAGTGTACTCTTTATTTAAGTAATTACTAATAGGCGTAGGTGCTCGCTCTAGTATAGGAGGATTAGTAGGTAAATAATATACGTTACTATAAAGTATAGGGTTATTAAATTTTTATATATTATTTATACGTACTAATATAATATAAGTAGCGCACTACTTATCTAGATTCTAAATCTATATAATAGACTTACTCTCTAAGTATAGAAAGTAACTTAGGGTAGCGTAAAAAGTATAAAGCTTTAACTCTTAAATCTTAGGTAGAATAGTAGTATAGACTTAAGCGCTATACGCTATATCCTTAGAGTAGTTAGACGTAATATAATTAATTATTTTATAGAGTATTTTTTTTAATTTATAAAGTACTTTATATAGCGTATACTTTTTTAGCTAAGATACTTATTATATAGTAAAAAGCTATAGTTTTTAAAAGAGTAATAAGTTCTAAATTACCTCCTCTATATAATTAATAAAGTAGTAAACTTAAGGCTAAGGTAGAGTATTATCCTAAATTATAGTAGTAGTACGTTTATATAGGGTGTAATTAGCTTACTTAACTTAACTATTTTACTAATAAGTATAGAGTATAAATAGCTCTAGTATCTTACTATTTTTAGCCTCCTATTTTTTTATTTTTACTATATAATAGGTATTATTATATTATAAGACGTAGACCTTAACTATATTATATACTTTAAACTAAGTTACTATTTTAATAATAATACTATTACTACCTTTTTTAGTTTTAAGAAAACGTATATTACTACTATAAAATATAGAGTTAGAGCGTACTATAGCGTATTACTTACTTTATATACCTTTAATAGAGTTAAAACTCTATAGATTAAATACTATAAGTACGCTAAAGTTTATAAATAGTTAGCTAGATAAGTTATAAAGTATATAGTGTAGGGTGCGTATAGTATTACATATTAGATAAAGTTACTATAGATAAGTAATAATCTATTTATTAGTAAGTAGAATACTTTTACTTTATTTTAGTGCTAGACGTATATTATTAAGGCCTATATATCTAAAGTAATAATACTATTACTATATAGAGTTAGAGAAGTTAACTATAATAATAGTAAAAACGCTATTACTATTATTAAAGTAGTTAAAGTTATTAAAGATAGCGTTACTTATAGTAGCTAAAGTAGCGCTAGTAGATAGGTTATAAAAGATAGTAAAGTAATATAAATAATTTTTTTACTAAGTAAAAGTAACTTCTATACTATTTTAGTATATATATATACCTTTAGTATCGCTAGTAAACGTAGTTCTATTAGTATTTATTAACTATCTAAGTAAAATAAGATAGTATTATGCGCTATTTATAAAAAGTATATTATAAAGTATTAGTAGTATACGTTTACTCTTAGATATATAGACTATAGCTTAAATATTACTACGTCTTTCTAAAAGTAGTTAATTATTACTAGTTAGGTTAATTATTATAGTTTAATTAGTATATAAAGAAAACTAGGTTCTATTATTAATAATATAATAACTAACTCTAGAATCTATTATTTAGATATTAATATTACTACTATTACTACCTACCTTTATTTTACTACTTAAGTTTTCTATACTATCTATTATAATATTCTTTACTATTATATAAGGCTTAAGCTATACTACGTTAACTATAAATAGAGAAGTAAATATAGATAAAGACTTATAGTTAATATTTATACTTTAGAAAGTAGTAACTATAGGAATAGAATTATTATTATTATTACTATTATTAGCGTTATTAAAAGGAGTATAGGTATAGTAAGTAAAAGTAGAAAAGACCTTATTCTTATTTTTATAAGGTTTTTTACTTTTAGGCTAAACGTACTTATTATAATAGATACTATTAGCCTAATTATTTTTAAGCTTATAATACTTAGCTTTAGTATATTTAGAGTAATTATAGTAATTATATTTAGTTTAGGTAGAGGCTAAAGTGCCTTAAGAAGTAGGCGTTAGGGTAGATAGGTAGTTATAAAATATATAGCTTTATCTACTATAAGTAAAGTACGTTAGTTCTACTAATCTTTAAATTTAAATAAAACTATAACTTTATCTATAATATAGGCTAGAGCCTTATTTATAGAATCTACTATTATTATTTCTATAAAACTAACTATAGAATAAGCTATAACTACTACTATAACTACGTTTTTATCTTTATCTTTATTCTTAATTCTACTAGTTCTACTTATAGTAGTAGTTATGCTTATACTTAATAATATTTTTATATATTATAGTATAATTATTCTTACTATAGTTACTAACTTTATTAATATTATATTTATTTAGGATACTAGTATATTACTAGTCTAAACTATTAAGAGTTTTAGTAAAAAGTAATCTATAGCTTATTTATCTAACTTTCTTATAGTTAAGCTATACCTTTTATATAGTAACTAGGTATTCCTCTATAAGATTAAATTTCTTACTACTAGTTATAGCTAAAATTTAATTAAACTTAGCTATAACTTTAGCGTTAGTAGGCTTAGTAAGTTTTATAAGCTTATCTTAGGCTTTCTTAGAACTTTCTATTATTTTAGCTATAGTAGTAATATTACGCTAGAGGCTAAGAAATATAATTTTACTAAAAACTTAAATAGCTTTATAATAAACCTTCTAGTAGTATTTTTATTATTAGTAATTCTCTATAAATAACTACTTAGCTACTTTTATATAAATTTTAAAAAGTTAACTAATAATATTACTACCTACTACTTAAGTAAGAGAGTCTATTACTTTAGGGCGTAGTATACTTACTTATTTAGGAGAAAAAAGTAGAGTGTCTTACTTTTAATTCTAGAACGCTATTTTAGTATAAAAGCTAATTTTAGGTTCTATAGGCTAGTAAGAATAATTATTAGTCTAAGATTTAAAAATATTATAGCTTATACTAAGTAGTAAAGCTATCTTATAATACTACTTAGTATAGTTATTTTTACTTTTTAGGATAACTTAGAAAGTAGGCTTCTACTTTATAGTCTTACTATTTATTATAGTAATAGTAATATATAATATAAAGTATAAGTATAATATAAAGCACTAGTATTAATAAAACACCCTTTCTTCTAATATATATAAAGTACGTTAATAGTGCGTAGAGTATATTAAAATAGCACTTAGAGGCGTAGATAATAAACTATAAAAGCCTATATTAGACTATAATTAAGATTAGAGTTACTAAACTAAAGTACGTAGTAGTTATATAGAAGGCTCTATAACCTATAGGTACTAAGAAATAGAGAGTGTATTAACTAATCTAGTAGCTATATATAGGGGTAGTAGGTATATATACCTACTAGCCTACTACCTAGGTAGCAGCCTAGGCAGTGGAATAAACGCTCTGTGAATAGACATAATTACGTGACAGGGCTATAACCAACAGCATATTTGCTATGCGACAGGATTGCCCCGCCAGCTCGCAGCCCCCGTCTCCAAATCCAGAAGGTAACAGTCTCGGCAGATGGCTTCCAACTTTCAGATGCTCGCTGCCTTTGTCGTATAATAGTAACATGACCCTCAACCCTATCCCACCTCCCTCCTCTCCTCGCCGCCACAGATGAGCAAACCCGTCATCCTGCTCGAGTTTGCCAGTGAGAGGGAGGGGCATTCGTATTTGTAGTCCGCCCGCCTTGCTCGCTACGTTATTTGCGGAGAAATTGCTTGCAAAGTCACAAGCTACATCTTCCGCTCCTCGATTTAACCGCATGTCAACCGGAGCGACCTGCCAGACGTTCCGAGCCGTCACGTAGATTCGATCCTAACGCAGCTTCTTTCTAGCTTTGCAGCTTAGCGTCAACTGTTCCTGATGGCTCTATATCTTCCGCTGTTTCCCTCAGTTGATATTTTCTGGGTCGATTGAGATCTTCATCATCAATCGTTAAGATGAAGGTTTTCTCCATCTGCGCGCTTGCTTCGTTGTGTACACTTACCGCGGCGACCATCTACGAAAACGGAAGAGAACGACAAACACAATTCATAGATACCAAAGTTGCTTCCTTCAGTTCAAACGCTACGAAATGGACAACATATGGGCCAAACGCAACGGAATTATCGTACAAAGGCCGATGGGATAGCCAACACATTTCTTGGTGGGCGTAAGTTGTTAAACATATATCATGAATAGCCACAAAAAAAGAAAGAAAAAAAAAACAATTATTAGTCTTTACTACATTACAATACCTACCATGTACCAAGATTCATCCCATCGCCTCCCTACCCATTCACTGACTGACCAATCTTCTTGACGCTCAGAGCCCCAGGCCTCAAGTTCGTCTTTACCGGCGAAAACGTAGCCATCACATTTGGTCCTCACACGACCAACACCGTCCTTGTGGCCTATCGCGTAGCCGGTTTGGACTGGCAACTTTCCAACATCACCACTAATGCAACCCATCAATTCGTCTCTTCTACGACCCCGGGTCTCAACGCTACGCTTCCGTCGCAGCTTCCCCTCGTTTTTGAACTACGAGTCACCAACTGGGCCTATGGCGTGCAAATCTCCGCTGTTCATTTGGCCAAGCACGAGAAGTTGATCAAAGTGCCAGAGTTCTCGAGGAGGATCGAGTTCATTGGAGACAGTCTACAGAGCGGTTATGGTGCTACGTACGAAGCGTTTTCTGGATTCGGATGTACGTCTCTTCCACGCCCGTCTCTTTTGCTATCTGTCACCCCAACTTCCTCCCCCCCTTCCTGCCCCCAAAGAATTGGTATTCTGTGATATACGAGAGAATTGGCAGCAGCAGCGGACGAACCCTCCCTGATCTCCAACCCGCAACTTCTGACAAAGTCCAAAACAGATGCCGTCGGCGCCGGCCTGGGCGAGACCGAATTCAGCGTAACCGCATACCCGGGCATCTGCCTTCACGACGCCAACTGCTGGGGCAACCCACGAGGACAAACCTTTCAATGGTTCCATACTTCCGACACGTCGCCACGCGCGCTCGCGCTATACAACTCGACACCCCCTCTGTACCCCTTTGCCTCGCAGCCGACGCCCACCGACCTGGTCATGTAAGCGCACCGATAGCTAAATCCACCATGCCCAACCTCGAAGCTAACAGAACTACCAGCATCAACATCGGCACAAACGACAACAACACGGCTAACCCCGTCCGCGGCGATTCGTACTACCGCTCGTACCTCTCCTTTGTGCCGCGGGTGCACGAGACGTTCCCGGACGCGGAAATCGTGCTGATGGGGCTCTGGGGCAATTTCGTGCGGCAGGGAAACACGTGGGTGCAGCAGGCCAAATTTATCGACGAGGTCGCGCGCGTGGCGAGCGAGTTGGGCGCGCAGGGTTTGCCGGTGCATTATTTCGATACCAAAGGCATTCTGCAGCACGGGGACATTGGACCTACGTTTCACCCCAACGATGTGGGGCATGTCAAGGTCGCGAGCCATTTGATCAGGTATATTAATGTCAAGTTTGGCTGGGAGTTGAAGGCTACGGGGCCCGAGGTTCAGCATGAGACTATGTATTGGAATGATCAGGTGAATTATTGAGGGGAGAAGTGGGATGATGGTAAAAGGAGTGAAGGCAATATGTGGAACATACGTATATACGTGTGGTGGTATGTAATCATCATCAAATAAGATACAAATACAAAATTAGAGCGGCAAAGAAAAAGCTGGTTGTATAATCAGATGGTAGTTATATTCAAGGTCTACATCTTTGCATGCTTCGAAACATGATTGTCCATCAACAAAAGGATCCATGTAGATGGAAGTATTTGTTACTCAATTCGAGTGTAGTAGTGGGTATCATCTCCTTCATGTCTTTTCCTCGTTCCCCCGCCCCCAACCGTGCTAATACGAAACAACACATTACGAGAATGGAAAAGCTGGAAAGACAGGGCATCATTCCTTCCATGATAGGCCGTGACAAGATAAATGATACACGAAATGAAACACAAGAAAAGGAAAAAGGTGTAGGTGGTATAAACAAGATCCGTCCGTCGTTCCGTCCATCCGGCCGAGTTCACACGCTATGCACAATATCAAACATGGGTAAGAAATATAAACAGAAAGAAAGAAAAAAAAGATGAAAGAGGAAGAGAGAAAAATTCAAAGCGCATAATTTTCCGCGTGCAAAAAGATCTCGTCTCTCCTCCCTTGAGCATCGCTCCAGATGCTCCTCTGCATCTCAGCGACCGTCTCACTGACCGCCGTGCGCATCCCCGCAGGCCCGCAGACGAATACGCACGTGCGCCGCCCAAAGTCTCGCCCCATTTCGCGGAGCAGGAACCTGAGATCGGGGCGGCCATACTCGGTGCTCCAGCCATCTTTTTTCTTGACGGCCGCAGGCAGGAAGGCGAAGCGCATCAGGTTCTTCTGGAACTCGGTGGGCGTTGAAGGGAAGCCGAAGTCGAAGCCTTGGATGGCTTGCGCACCTGGTTCGCCGGAGGTAGTCGGAGACGAGGGGTTGTGTTGGAGTACGGAAGGGTCGAGGGCGCCGCTGCCTGCAGTGGAGGAGAGCGCGGTGGAGATATCGAGGGACAGGTTGCGGTCTTGACGGCGGGACGCAATGGAGCGTGGGTGTGGCGCGATGAGATCCGGGTTGGAAGAGTTTGGAGTTGTGGTGTGGCTGCGATTTACGGGTACAAGGTGTGCCTGGGGAAGAGCGGTAATGCTGTCCTCGTTCTCGCGACGCAGTTCTTTCTCCTTTTCGGCGTCGCCTTGCGCCTCATCACGGATCAGAGCGGAGTGCCGTTTGGTGGAGATACCCGAAAGCCGATGATCAGCGATGTTTTGAAACGCGTCGTTGACTTTGTCATGGAAGAAGAGGGAGACTGGACGCGTAGGTGTCTTTGCAGAGACAATAGTGCCTGCCTGGGTTCTCTTTGCACCAGTGATGTAAAACTGGCACTCCACACTCTCCGGAGGTGCAAATTCACGGCAAATGCGGAGTTCTTCTTTAAACCACTCCATGGTCTCCGGCCGCTTCAATGCCCAAATTACGCGCACTTTGCGTGTGACAGCTTTGCCGTCGCGCATCTTTTTGATCAGGGAAAGAATCTGTGAGATGATGGCTGTGATTCCGGAACCGCCAGCAATGAGGACAACGTCGTCGAACGCTTCGATGCGTCGCTGCATACCACCATAAGGCCCATCAATGAAGGCGCGATAAGTGTGCCAGGGGCCATGCTCAAGAGCACTATTGAGGACCTTTTTAGTGAAACCGCCAAAGGGACGGAAGACAAGAACCATGTCTCTGTATCCCTCACCATACTCGGAGGGGAAGTCCTCGCTGCAAAGGGATGCGATAGTGAACGGGTGGTTTTCGAAAACGGAGATACCTGGCATACGCAAGTACACGTATTGTCCCGGGCGCCACCTCGTCTTGGTTGGAATTGTAATCTTGATAGCGTTTTCCGGCATTATCGTTACGGCTGCTTCGTCACCGATCAGCCACGACATGCGAGTGGGGTTCGTCCAGTTGAGATAGAAGACCCGCACCGCGTAGGACGTAAGCCAAATGGCCAGAGTTGCGAAAAGATAGTTCCAAGAGGTGAGATAGTTGTTGCAATGCCAAAACAGCATACCAAGAAACACTATTGCGACAGGAACGTGGAGGGTCACAAAAAGCTCATACATCCAGTGACGAAGAGGCTCAAGAGAGTGGACACAGAGGAAAGCGAGCGGTACAAGAGCGGCGACTCCTACTGTCGGTTAGTCATGTTGTAATCATAGTAAATAATGATACGCACCAGTTCCATAGGCATAGAATCCATCCTGCTGCTGAAATAGCGATTCGAACACACGCCGGCCGCCGTCATCCCAGACAGGAGTAATATAGTATGGAACCGTATGGATGATGCTGAGTATTAAACAAAGGTACGCGCCCCATCGGTGCAATACATTCAGCCTTTCATGCCCGATTCCGGTGATCAAGGTAATGATATTTGCTTTCATCGCCAATCCGACTATCCACGGCATTAGAGCGACAGCCAGCATCCCAGATCGAACAGCAAGTGGGGGCGAGCCATAGGAGATGCTCTGCCAAAAGAGGGGTTGTGGGATAAAGCTGTAGCAGATACCTACAGCCAAAGCTGCCACGACAATGAGACACACGGCTGCGGAAGGGAACACCAGCGGTCTCCAGCCCTTCTTGATTTGTATTTGCCGAAGTGGTCGATAAAAAATGAACCGGAAGAGTGCTATGCAAATGTTGATGGGCCTCAGGGAAGAGACACTGGACTGCCCCTTTGGGGCGTGTGGTAATGGACCCTCACGCGGAAAAAACTTCATGGTAGACTTGTCAGTATATAGAACCGACAACTCGTAGTCTGTGTCTGGGGATGAGGTTGTCGAGGACTTCAATACCTCTTCTTGGTGGAGTGCCGTCCGTATCTTATCCGTGAACAAGTGATAGTATCGCAGGAGACCAGCGAACACAAGTAATGGGATGCAAAAGTAGACGTATGCTAGCGCATATTTGCCGCTCTCTTTCCATGGATCCCGCGTGTTGGCCTCTATCAAACCAGGCGGGCTCGTCGAGTTGGAGGGTATGTTGATTCGGCGCACAAGTGATGAAATGCTCTCTGTTATCTCGCGCTCCGCCAGTGCCAGTGCGCTTTCCAAGTGCTCCATTGTCTCTCCGGCGCGACTTGCCAAAGCTTGTGCAACTGCAGGCATCTCAAAGTCCTAAGAGTACGGTACTGGCTGGCGACCTGTGGAGAGCGGAGCTTTTGTTGAACACTCTAGCCAGCAGAGGTCCAACTCCAGAGTGATGACGGGCCTGAACAGGGAGGTATTTGAAACTGAGTCGCCGGGGGGTTGGGCCTCGGACCTTTTCTACATGGAATACGACGAGGAGCTTGCGGAAACGGTGACAATGCGGTGTGGGGATGCAGCCAACCCTCTATTTGGGCAGGATGCTGCGGTACGATTCGCTAGTTGCAAGGTTGGATCCTGTGCAATCTTGTTTCGATTCATGCGGTGACCAAGTTCCTGCTTGTTGATCTTGGATGTTGTTTGTCGCCAACTGCAATGGATGGCGACGAGAAAGAATGAAAATCAAATGGAGATGTGAGGTTTGGATGAACAGTGCTTGAGCCAGCTCGATTAGATTGCGGGTGGATGTAAGCCCCGTTAAGAGCAATCCTCTAGCGGGACGGATGGAGTAGGATGTGAAGGCAGGGTCAAGGGTATAATCATGGTATTAACCCGTGTGAACCAACAGCATTTGACATTCAACCGCTCACTTGCATTAAACGGAGAGGCGATTGGGCTAAAATGTGATAAGTCGGCTGGGCAGGGAAGCCAGAGAATACTGACGGACAAAAAGGGAGGGTGATATCACGCTCCCTGCTCTCTTTGGCGAGGGGCTGGTCAGGTATTGCAGAAGGGCAGCAGCAGCAGGGCTGTGAGTGGTGGGACCCTGTGTACGAAGCCTATTGAGCCTGAGTTAGTGCGGATTGGAGCGGGAGGCGTCGTCGATTGCAGCGGATGGATTCCAGACCTTGCCTCCATCCATCTGCTGCTCACTCGACGCATTTGGCTCCCATCTCCCATCCTTCTCCTCCGCAATCTATGTCCCCCGCGACCTTGGGAAGTCGACACGGCGATGCCATGTACTGTAGTTTCTTCTGATGGCGGCGGACTGGGCGACAATCGAGGATGCGCCACTCCGACTCGAACCGGATCACAATCAAGTCAAGATAACGAAGAGGAAGGGATTGCTGCCCCGGCCCCCCGGTTGCCGTCTTCGTTCGCATGACACTGGCATTGGACGAATGGCGACATATCGTGGATGGCGTATTTTTCTATGGGGTTGACATTGTTTGCATGCAGCTAGCTGCACTGAGAGCAGACAAGAAAGTGGGGTTTGGTGGTGTTGAGGGTGCAATGGTTGGATGGCAGTTGCTGTGTAGCCGCTGGCCCCCCTGAATTCGGCCTAGTGGCAGAGACAACCCTTTTCTACACCACCAATCACTCGTGATCGGCACAGTACTAACAGTTGACCAACTTGACCACATGGAAGGAAAAAACGAAAAGAGCGATCCTTCACACTTTTATCCCCATGTGGGTTATATCGCGTTGAAGCATGTTGCCAACCTTTTTACAATAAAAACAAGACAGTGTCGCTTCGACTATCGCGCTTCCATCCAGTCCCCTACAACTCACATGTACAAGCGTACAAGCGTACAAGCGTATAAAGGGTAGGCTACTGTTAGTTACATACCTACATTTGAGTTAATCGATGCAACCTTAACCACGCGGCCCGCAGAAGGGTCATTTAGCGCCTCATAGCTCATATCACTACTTTCCCCTAAATCAAAGACATGCTTCCAAGCGTCATCAGTGTATTCCTAGGAAGGATCGTAATATCCTATCCGACAAAACACATACATGTAGGTAGTCACACAGGTGCACACACATACAAACCCAATTGCATCACACTGGCATGGCCCATGGCTGAACCCAATGGACCCCGTTTCGAGGCCTGGACAAAAGCCTCTCATCTGCCACAACAATGCGCACCCTTCCGCCCGTACCTGTGCCTGTGCCCATGAGAGCGGTCCATCGGCTCTGACCCGACCATTTGCATCTCTCGCCTTTTGTCATGTTTCCAAACACATCTACCCCACTCGTCGTCGAGACCATTTAGGCGCCCAGTGACCCATTGCCGGACCCCTACACTGCATACCCGCCAGCCCTACGTCGTTTCCCGCGAACTTAGATCATTCAGGCACAGCTACCTCATACGCGCTCGGCCAGTCCCCGATATGCATGGCCACGGTGTTCCTGCAGTGCTGCATTTCCTATTGCAGCGGCCTGGAAGTCGTTTGGGAAGTGGACCGAGCGCTAAGGTATGTGCGAACGGCTGTTGCTGTGACATGTAGAATGGCAGGGCGCGACTTGTGCGTAGCGAAGATGCACGGAAACCGAAGTGCATGAAATATACAGTAGAGGTTGTCATAACCTCGTGCTCCAAGCGCCGAAGCTAGTCGACATCTGTGATTACTTTTTTTCTGGGTAATCGGCATGTAAAAGGGGGCAACCAGGCCAATACCGAAGCAAAAGCTTGAGTACTTCCTTCGTCCTTGATTTCCTTGCTCGGCAGAAAATAATATCTCGGGGCATTGATGTGGAGCTGACCTAGGTATCCGATTTGAAGGAAGTGCCCAATCATGTTGCCCCCTAAATCGAGGGCACGTTGTGTGACAGTGATCATGCTCGCTTGCATGCAATGCAATATATCTTCAGCGCTGTGAAATTCCGATTCACAGTCAGCTTATCTTTATCGGTAGTTAAACGTGGGACCAGTCTGCTTGGATGTATTTTCTGGTTGGCTGTAGAATAATATACAGGTCTAATTCGGTCACAGTTGGGCTAGCCAGATCTATGCTGAGTGAATGCTGGTGCGAATGAAGAGTTCCTAGGACGGTGGAATGACCAATTAATACTACTTTGAAAACGTGTGTGCACCGAAAGATATTGTTAGAATTGACGCTGTCATTGTTCTTGCAGTCAATTGCCCTTCTGTAACCCCGCGATCTCACTCTCCATTCTCTCCATTTCTCCTTTGATCCACTCCTTCCGCAAGGCCAGGTCCTTCATTCCTTTCTCTCCTGCTTTGACATATAACTCTAGAGCCCTTTTCGCTAGCCCCTCGCGATCTTTCAACCGCGACTCACTGCTTCCTTGTTGCGCTTTGAAGTTTTTGAGAGCGACAAGGAAGGGTGCGGGTGGGGGATGGGTGTAAGTGTGAATGCGAGCTTCCAGCCCGAGAACTGTAGCACGAGCATTCAAAGCCTCGGATCTCGCTTTTGTGTGTCTTGCAAGAGCACCATATTGAGTTTGCTCGAGAATATGAATCAGTGATTTTAGCAATTGTCGATGCGCAGTCAACATGTCGACGGCCAGATTGGACAGGTGAGTTTTTGCCTCTGCTAATTCTTGAGGCAGCTGTGAGACGGCTTCATCTTGCAATTTTTCTGCCCTGAATTTTAATTCATCAACAGGTGGTGTCTTCATGGGATCTGCAACCGTGCACAGCAAACCTGCCACAACACTCAGTTGGACAGATATATTCTCCGAAATGATATCGATGTTCGAAAGAAAGGTTTCCTTGTCAGCTGCGATTATTTCTTGATCCGTATGAGGGATTTGGTCCCTGAGTTGTGCAGTAATGAGCTCAATAACAGAGTGTAGCTCCGGAGGTAAAGTTGCTGATTTCTGGGAAAGCGTTGATAATGTCGAGATGAGAGTCATTATTTCTAGAAGTCTAATCCTAGACGAATTGAGACTCTAAGGAGTAGTTAGCTCTGGCGACTAGTGTTGACCTCCCAAGACAAAGAGAATGGACTTTCTTCATCCTCGTGCGAAAAATGAGCGATACGCGAAAATGGGTGGACTACCGCAGAAGTGGCCTCAATGGAAGTCGATATGGCACGACTGCGGCTGAGCATATTTGGGAGCTTACTTACTGTTCGTATCCCATCATGCAAACGCTGCTTTTTGATGTCTCGGGTTGAGCCATCGGGGTTTAATTTCCGCGCACAGAGGTCTTTGTATAAGACTTCGAAGTTGGGATTTCGTTTCAGTACGTTTGGGTCGGAGGGAGGTATCATCGTTGCTACTACCATCAATTGCGCTGAACATGATAGTAGTGGGTGTGGAGGTTATAGAGTGTGTTTGTTTCTATGTTTGGCTCGAGCGTGTGCGCTTATTTGATTGGCTCAAAACGTTCCACGCTGAACGTCGACAAATGTACCGCAAGAGATTGGAACGATTAAATACCTATGTATGTGCATAGCCATTGCCAGTTTGCTACATAAATTATAATATGCTAGCTATCTTTGCAGATACTTCAATGTTGAGTGGTAGATAAACTCACGTGACTGTACGAAACTCACGTGCATCAGATTTGACCAGGCTCAAAATCTAGAGCGGAGAATGACTAACATAGCATCATCCTGGAATACAACGAAAGTGAGCTTGGAAATGGCCTAGAAAGAGCTCTGAACTGAGATCCGCCATTGTCTTATTCAAAATGGTATATATTTTAACTAGAATTACAATTTTCATAAATCTTCCGGCGCTTTGGCGGAGTGGTTAACGCGCGGGCCTGCTAAGCCCGTTCCTTCGGGAGCGCAGGTTCGAATCCTGCAGGCGTCGCTTGAAAAGCCCTACTATCGTAGGATACACGGCCTTACTTTTTGCAGTTTTTTTGCAATCTCTCGGTCACGTGTCTGGTGTACACGTGCCCCAAGTCGGATCAAGCCTAGCTCCGACCCTGGGTAGCCCCAATCGGGCCTGCCCTTCTACCTACACCTACCTCCCTAGCGTAGTATTTCACTACTATACCCTTTGTAGGTGTATACACTATACACAGGTACCCTTACATCTTCCTCCATTCATTTTTGGACTCCGCCGTTTCCTGCGTACCAGCAGGTTATGCGGAGTTGAAAGCGAACAGTT
Source organism: Periconia sp. R9002 (assembly GCA_023627715.1). Lineage (NCBI taxonomy): Eukaryota > Fungi > Ascomycota > Dothideomycetes > Pleosporales > Periconiaceae > Periconia > Periconia sp. R9002. The sequence goes on along the minus strand of JAMAHW010000036.1, from coordinate 164,031 downwards.
TGTGAGTATAGAGCACCATTACCTTTTATCCTCACTCACCAGAACCTTGTCAGTATATCCAATCTTGCAGTCACATATATTCACCTAGTAACATACTGTGACTGAAGCCATATTTGTGCCAAATCACAATTCGTTTTATGGACGTAACTGTCGTAATCAGGGACACCATGATCTGGGCCGTTAGAAATGAAACTCCCTTTGCATTGAACGCCACCCGATAGTCCCCAGACGTGTTTCCGCAACTATGTCCTTATATCAATGTTACTACTAATCACGTTGACGAGTCTGATCATCATAAAATGCTTGATGGTGAGGCTCCAGTATACATAGCTCTGCATGATGAGCCTTGTCACACGTCCTACTGAAATATCCACTGAAGACTCACCGATGAATTCATTGCAGATAATCCACTACATTTCTTGGTTCATTTCCCCGTGTGCCTGATCCATTCACCCGCTAGGTATCTGTTTTGTATCATTTCGCGACTTCTCCTTTGCACCTCGTCAAGGACTGGTCCTCCGACCGAATTTGTTGCCGTTTGTATTGTCGATTAAATTGTATCGTCCGGTAATTTGATTAGATGCCGCGTTTGTGAATGATACTGATTCTTGGCAAAGCTGGTGAAAACGTACATTTGTAGCAAACGAGTAGTAGCTCTGTAATCGCGGATGTTGTAATTTGGTGCTGTGCTGCATTTCCTTTTTGGCACAGTTTACACATTAAGTCAGACGTCTATGTTGTGTAATTTCAATCATCTACGAAAGGCATTTTTTCGAGTCGCTAGAGGCGTTGTCAAACACATCATTCAAATCACTTCGATGTGGGGTCGGTCGTGTGACCCATGAGCGAGGGACTCAGCACTTGAGGACAACTATTGTTGATGTTAATTCGATCTACTTTGCAAGCGACGTGTCGTAGAGAATATTAGTGTCATCATGCGAGGATTTTGTTACTGAAACATGTTATGCATGATAGTTGGGTTGCCTAGAGTGTGGAAACAAGAAGATGCGGATGGAATTCTTGGTTCACATGTTGTTAGCAAAACGGAAAACAACATGATCAATCAAATGTCAATAGCACAGAAGGACTCACCTTGCAAGTTTCCAAGTACAAAGCTGTCGACGAAATGGCAGAGCTCACTATAGAACAAAAAAAAACGATTATACATAGTACACACTGCTTAGAATATCCTCCTTCACAGTTAGTCAGAGAAAGCATTTCTTGAACTCGTTTGCGCACGGACGCTACGCCTACGTATCCGAGCCGCCGCAGCGGCGATCGCCTTGACGTCTCGCGCAGTCTTCACTCGTCAGCTACTGCGTCCTCCTTTCACCACACTGCCACCATTGAAGCCGCCATACACAGCTGCTGGTTCTTGATCAGGTCTCATGATCATTTACACAGGACCTCATGTCCCAGGTCAATAGCTGTTAGACTCGCGCCCTCTCCCCCGCCGAACCGTGTCCATTGCCGACCAACCTCGTCACTTATTCATAGCCCGGCGCTGCGACCTACTTCACGATGCCGTCCATTTTGTCTGACGAAGACAAACAGACTGTGAAACGCACTGTCCCAAAGGCCAACAACAAAATACATGCGGTTGGCGTCGCCAAATTATATATCGCTTATCCCAATAGACAGCGATGGACCTACACTGGTTTACAAGGTGCTGCTGTGCTGGCCAACGATCTGGTCGGTAACACATTCTGGATCAAGCTGGTCGATATCTCGGTACGTATAACTTCTGATTGAAAACAGCCTGACCACGACTAAATGGTAAGGCAGCCTACCGGCCGTGGTGTGATATGGGATCAAGAAATCTATGATACCTTTAGTTACAACCAAGACCGTGTCTTCTTCCACACCTTCGAACTCGAAGATTGCCAAGCTGCGCTATCGTTCGCCGATGAGAAGGAGGCAAAGACATTCAAGAAGAAGATGGATGATCGTGAGAAGAATGCCCACAAGAATACTAAGAATAAACCCTTTGGTGCCGCCATAGGTGGTGATGGTGCTACTGCGAATGGTGGCAAGAGTCACGGCCTTCTTGGAGGAATCTTTCACAGACATACCGCACCTTCTCAGCCAGCACAATCCATTATTCCGCCCTCCAACGTTACGTCGCCTTCGCAAACCAACTTCTCCAGTGCACCAAGTTCACAAAAGTCGGCAATCGATACATCGGATCCTTCATGGAAACCGCTGTTGAAAGAGCTTCTGGCCATGGGTATTACCGAGGACCAGATAGAGGAAAATGCCGATTTTATCAAGCTTTATATTGAACAACGCAAAGTTGAGGAGAAGATACAAGCTGAGAACAACGACAAGAAGTCACGAGCTCCACCACCGCCCCCTCCAAGCGCCCCTCCAACGAGGACACCCATCAGTCCCCAGAATACAGGCACTTCAACTTCAAAGAGGGGCCCTCCACCGGCGCCCCCACCAGCCCGCAGGACGAAAACAGATGCGCCTGGACTCAATCGCAACTCTTCGTCAAGTCCTGCACCTCCCTCGCCTCCGCGCACAGCAAGTCCTCCGCCTCCACCTGGACCCAAATTCCGTGCTCCACCTCCTATTGCAGACGCTGGTAAATTCGCAAACCAAGCACCGGAGCCCCCTGCAAGAGCTCGCGCGTCGTCGAATCTCGCCAACCCAGGCCCGCCACCACCCCCGAGACCTCCAAAAACACCAGTGGATGATAGCGAGAAAGCCGCTCCTCCACGTTTCGGTGTGCCGCCCCCTTTCGCTGGGAATCGTGTCCCTTCAGGCCCTCCCCCACCCCCAAGCCGTGGACCGGTTCCTCCACCCCCTCCAGCGCGAGAAACGCCATCTGCTGCTCCTCCTCCGCTCCCTCCCAAGAGTTCACCAGTCCCTCCTCCATTGCCGCCTCAGAACAATGTTCCACCCGCTCCACCACCTTTACCCCCTTCAACGTCGCGGCCCGTACCACCAGCACCATCGAACTCCGCTCCACCGCCTCCACCACTTCCTTCGACAAGCGCTCCGCCTCCGCCTCCTCTACCGTCATCACATGCTCCTCCTCCGCCACCGCTGCCATCGTCGAATGCTCCACCTCCTCCACCGCTTCCGCCAACAAGCAATGCACCATCTCGCGCTGTTCCTCCACCTCCGCCTTTGCCAAACAGTGCTGTTCCTCCCCCACCTCCGATGCCACCTGGGTCTGGGCCGCCGCCTCCTCCTCCCATGCCTTCAAGCTCCGGGCCACCCCCACCACCTCCCATGCCAGCCGGCGCAGGTCTTCCAAAACCAGCGCCTGGCCGAGACGGCCTCTTGGCCGATATTCGTGGTGGTGCAAGATTGAAGAAAGTTTCGGACTCAGAAAAAAGGGACCGCAGTGCGGCTCTTGTTCCAGGGCAAGAACCAGCATCAGCCCCATCTGCGGGTGGTGCAACTCCAGCAGCAGCGGATGGTGGTTTAGCCGCCTCCTTGCAAGATGTACTGGCTAGAAGAAAGACGAAAGTCAGCCATAGTGGTAAGCAAATGTTGTTCAAACATGTAGAGAGTGTGGCTAATGAATTTCAGATGACGAAGACGACGGTAAGGATGACTGGTGAAGATAAGTGTGTAATTAGCAAAATGACAAAGTGGGTATTTGTAACATCTGTGGGAACACCGAGATAGACAAGTTGCTTGCACCTGGTTTTCAAAGACGCCATTCATTAAAGAAACTTGAAGGTTGCAGCACACGGCTCGGTGGCGAGTGCCTGCGGGTAAGAGAATCGGATGTGGTTGACAGCGTTTTATTAGAGGTGGGATATTGAGATGCACGGTGATATACAGCTGTGAATATCAATTGAGTAAGTAAATATTGTCTTTATTCGTACTTTGCCCTCGCTCTTTCCATCGTTTACTGCTTTGAGTATCAACTTCAGATGGCAGACTGTGACTGTGGTTCTCCATATATCCTAAGAACTAAGTAAGAAGTGATACCTTGAAGCACATCCACATGAATTAGCCCAACCATCGATTGCTCATGGTTTTAGGCTGTATATCCCATCGTACTGCGCTCTTGTACATGGTTTCATCAGTGTGCTCGAGACTCCAGGATCATTATAGTTTCCGCGAGCCATGAAAAACGCGTAGTGCCTTGAATGATTAACTTTCTCGGACAAACTCACACAAGACTCTGTCTGATTGAACCTGCTACCGCTCTTGCAAGCCCACCGACCTTAGTTTTGCAGAGTCTAGATATAATACGGCCGCAAAAACCCTCAAGCATCCATTTTCTTTATTCACTCTCGGACGTAATCCTGAGGCTCAGCATGTCGCGTTCGGCTGTGCTTGCGATGGCTGCTACCGGTGCTTGCTTCGCCCGGGCATTGGGGCTTGAGGCGCACGGCTCAAGTGGGCTGATTGGCGAGCCATTAGGGCCGTCCACCACGCTGGTCCACGTTGATACACCTATTACGGCCGTACGCGCGTAAGGCACACCGCAACGAGCGGGCTAAACACTGTTATTTTGGACCGTATACCAGCCATCCAGTAAACGAGAACCGACAGTAATGACAAATACAAGGACAGTACAAGACTAAACCTGAAATGTCCTCCGTCCTTCACCCTTCAATGGGGGGCCAAAATATCATCTTCTCCCATGCGGCACAAGGTTTCAAATATAAGCTCCGTGAACCGGGACTGACGTTTAAACTCTCTGCTGAACCCCACTCGCTCCAATAATCAGTTTATAAGAGTGGCTGGACGAAAATGACTACGCGACTGCAACAACCCACTGCGTCTCGATCAACTATTTCATTTCACGACAACGAGAGCGAGTACGCGCAATTGACTGAGGAGAACCCCCTAGACGTCACATCGTTCAGACGACACCCACCAAATCCTTCACCCACGGGACATCAGGTCGAGATCAACTCAATGAATCAAAATGTGGAAGAGCCACCACCGCCCTACCAGGAGATGGCCGATCCATTACCCAGCGCGGCGGAGTTACCTGCGAGATTACCAATGGAACTGCCTGTAGGAAACTCGAATGACGACAATCGATTTTCGACAATTGAGTATAGTGCGGATAACAGTCCTCAATTGCTGGTCCACGATGAAGAGCCATTCCCTCCACCACCGCCACCACGAAATCCCGCACGATTGAATTCAGGCTCCTGGGACGTGCGCTCCAACCTGAATCCTGCACCTCTGCGGCTGCGCAACGAGCCGTCGCGTGAAAACTTGAAAAGAAAGCCAGTGCCCTCATCCAAGGCATCTCAGTCCCAAGCAAGCAGTTTCTCCTCTAGCAAAGCCCGCGAAGCAGGATTCGAAATCGAGCCAGCACCTTCCTCAACACGACCCGGCCTATTAAGCAGTGAACCTAGCGTAACGATTCTGCCTTCGAGCAAAGCGCTCACGCATACGCGAGAGCCAGGAAAGGTAACTGCCTACTTGATCCCGTTCCCGAAGCCAAGGATAAAGGGCGTCAAACCCGAGGACATCCCCGAGCGCTTTCTCATTTACACTCCGCCCATTCCACCACTTTCCAAGCCGGCGCCCGGGGAGAAGGAAACGCACTGGCACAAGACGCAGCGCCAATGGCAGGAAGAAGTACGCAAAGCCACCATCCAGAGAGCGTCCAAATCTTCCTGGCAGGGACTCAAAGCGGGGACATCGAACCTAGTTCAAAAGGGAGTAAGCAAAGCCAAATCGACGAGTCTGGAGTTCCTGGAGCGTGCCTCGGGCGACATGGAAGCCTCCGAACCCGCAGATGAAGATGGCAAGAATTCAGACGGCAAGAGCATGGACGCTGGACCAACTCGGCAGTCGCGAACCGACTCGGTCGAGCTTCCCGCGGAAACCGCGACTTTCGCAACAGCCGAGCTACCAGCAGACATGCCATCGTCGTCGTCGAGACTCCAACCGGACAGCGCACCCGTCTTCTCCAACACGACCAACACGGCCGCGGACAACGACCCTAAACTCAAGAGCAAAGTCCCAGACAAGGACAAGGACGCAGATAGCTCCAAGCCAAAAGCCCTCTCCGACCTCACCCTCATATACCCTCCCTCACTAGCTCTCACCCCGGAGCAGATCCGCGCCGAATTTAGCGAAACCCTGCTCCGAACCGCAACCAGCTCTCGAAAAGATGCCCTGCTCGCTTCTACGCTGGTGCCACTGGCCGCGGGGCTCGACGCAACGCTCATCTTCACGCTGGGCGGTTTCACGCAGATGACGAGCACGTGGGCGTACTCGTCGACGCGGGGTGCGCTGGAGAGCAAGAAGATGACGAAGGCGATTTCGAGAGGAAACTTGGTGGTTCGAGATGATGGCGACGATGCGTCGTCGACGACAAGTACGAAGGCGGCGAAGGAAGCAGAGGATGGAGCTGCGTCGCGGGGGGAGAAGAATACTCACTCGCCCCAAGCGTCTACCACGACACTATCCACTGCCACCTCAACAGCAGCATCTTCAATACCACCACCACCGTCAACACCAGGGCGTCCTCCATTCAAAAAGGACAAGGAAAAATCTTCGTCCTTTTCTCTCGAAGGTTCCTTTTCCAAGATCTACCCCAGCAACAGAGACGAGAAACCCAAGCCTAGCACGTCGCTTCACCTCCAGCAATCACCACAGATTCTGACGTTCCAACGGTACCTGGACCTCGCGTGCCTGAAGGCCTCGTTCGCGTTGTTCCCGCACGTCGAGGAGGTGTCGGACGACGTCAACGAGAGCAGCGTCCTGGATGCGATCGGGTGGAAGCCCTCGCCTGTGACGCGTGCGGGGGGTGTGGTGGATGGCGGGTTGACGACGGCCGAGGAGGAGAGGTATCAGCGCGAGGAGGCGAGGGAGGATGTCAAGAGGATGGTGAGGAAGGGGGCCGCTGAGTGGGTTACTTGGTGCAAGGCGTTTGCGAAGGAGGGTGCGGGGGGAGGTGAGAAGAAGGGGGGCAAGTGAAATGTTTTGGATGTAGTTTGTCAAGGATAGTTAGTTGTAGAGGGACGTTTTTTTCTCTTTCTTTTTTCAAAATTGTTAAACATGTTTTGATGTTTTCGCCGCTTCCAGAATGCAATGCATGAATCAAACCAATAATGACTTATCGACTTACGACGCTATATTCACACATGTGCAGTGAAACGTACAAACTGCGAGGGGTGACTTTCTTCCCATCAATTTTTTTTACAATATGACCTTCTCCGCCACCACTTCGTACTTCTCATCCACGACCTCGCCATGCTCGTCCAAAACCTTAGCAGCCCCCATCTTGCAGATCTGTACCCGGTCGATGGGGACGTCTCGAGCCCACACAAAGTCTGCGTACTGGCTCATCAGATCCCTGGCGTCGAATCGCATCCAGCTCTTTGCGTTGGGACCGTGCCCGTCTTTGCCGTCGTCTAGTGTAGTCGGTTGGGTTGAGGAGAGTGCTGTCGCCTCGCCAGCATCACTACCACCTGTTACTGATGCAGTATCGTTGTTATGTGATATATCGACACTCGCAGAATCGGTCCCCCCACTTTGCTTTCCTGCATTTCTTGACGACCTTTTCCCCTTTGGCTTCGCATAGATGGTATTGATGACGGTAGCATGCAATCTCAGATCCCTCTTATCCTCCACCATCAAACCCTCGCCCTGAAACCTGTCCCTCAGGGCCTTTCCAAATGCGAGGAGACGCTGACTAGCACCGCGTGGCTCGGCATACAGAATGCTCGTCTGCGCGGGTTTTTGCATCGGGACCAGGGCTTCAAGCGAGATGCGGAGCGGGTGGCTGGAATCGGGCCGCGGGGAAGCGGTGCTGGGGTCGTCGTCGGCTGTGCCGCCGTGAAGGAGTTGTGCGAGATCCAGGTCTGCGAGATACTGCTGTGCTTTTGCTAGCTGGGTGGCGTCCAGCGACATGACGCCCAACGTCAAGTGTAGCGTCCCGAGAGGCCTGACTGCTTTGAGGGGGACAAGGCCTGATTGCGTCAAGTCTTCTTTCAGCTTGTCCAACGCGAGATTCAATTGCGGACGGCTTGCTTCGTTGACGAGAGGAAGGCACAGAAAGTGCGTCAATTGGGGGTTTTTTGGTGCATGTTTGCCCTTGATTGGTCCTCTTGAGCCTTTTCTGTTCTGGCCATCCCGGGGTGGTGATTCATAGCGATTGAGGGCGGTAGAGTTACCCTGGAGTGACGTTCGTACAGTGGCTTGAATTGCAGTTTCAAAAGTCAGTTTGGTATAGATGGAAATGCTTCAACAGCTCGTAAATATCCTCACGCCACGTGGGGTTCTGTTGGTACTACTACCCTATAACTGGGATATACATACTGTTGTCGCGTAACTTTTCGCCATCGAGGAAATCGTTGTATTCACCCCTGACTTTCTTCTTACCCATGACAGACAAAGATCTACGGTAGCGTGATAATAAGGTCGACGCAGAGAGACTCCTTAGACCAGGATGCCGTGTAAGTCTTAGGTACATGGATTGAATGACCGTGGTGTAGGTAGAAAGGGGCGAATACCTTGACTTGCGGTCAGGTTAATTACAGCCGACCAACCAATAACTTAGCATCCAACTAGTGTGAGGTGTACAGGACAGGTTCCGGGGGGCGGGAGATGGCGCGGAACACCATGTACTGTACCACTGCGAGCTTGTGAGAGGGATCGTCAGGTACAAAGACCAGAGATCAAATGGTTTGGGTATGGTGAGGCTGAGGTGCGAGGTTCAGGGAAACATTGGACCAATCAGGCTTCGTGCGCCACTTGATACCCTCCGAATGGGAATGACGTATGGCGGGGTTAGTGGCGGGGTCCTACATGCTACCTCCGTTACCCTTTGCGCTTGGAGGTTTGGCGTTCAATGGGAGTAGCTTATGCGGACAATTATAAATTGGATCCCAGGTTTGCCTGGCAGCTACGCAAATGGGTAGCGAGGTGGTATGTACGGAGAGAGAGGGTTGGCAGCCTCAGTTATGGTAGCTGCTCGCTCTATCGAGAGGCCGTGAATATCGAATTGGAAGGAAGGACAGCTCGGGTCCAGGACAAGATAAGGATGTAGCAAACGAAGAAGATACACATGCGCATGAGCGGGCGACATAGCGTCTGACTGACATGTGGGGACGTGACGGCTGCATGCTCCCTGTTTTACAAGTTGTACAAATTGAAGAGCCTCCTCCCCCACCGGTAAACTCATTGGTTGCGGCATGAATACAGAGGGGGTTATATTGGGTTGTTTTCCAGGTGCCTACCGAAAAAGAGGGTGCGTGGGAAGCCCTACGAGTAACCTTTTCCCACGCAAACAATGCTAGCAGCAAACAAGCGCTAACCACGACTGGGTAAAACACATTTGGAAGACGCAATGATTCAGTCCATGCTCGACTAAGCCGAACTCCTCGACAGCACAAGCTATCGATGACATTCGGCATTGCATCCGAAGTGAAGAGAACGAATGAAGTGCAGGGTGGGGTGGAATAAGTGCTTTTCCCGTGGTGGAAGACTGGGGGGTAAAAAGTGGGCCACCGGAAGACTGCGAATGAGCGCCATTGTCCAAACAGCATGCTGTTCGTGCACTCGACGCTCTGCTGCCTCTGTGGTGCCCGCTGCGCTCAAGAAAAATCTATAGTCATCTCAGAGAGAAAGGCGGGTATAAAAGCATGCATCAACCAACGGCTATCTATCAAGCCCCCCCTTCGTAGAATTTCTTGAGAACCTTCTCCACCTCCTCGAACTCCGTCTTGGCCTGCTCAATCGTCTTCTTCAGCTTTTCCAAACCTTCCTCTTCCGTAATGTCCTTGGTGCCTGTTTCATCCTTCTTTTCGCCGTAATGTTGTATCTTCTCACACGAGTCCTTCACTTTGGTCAGGCCAAGCGTCGCCGAGGAGCCTTTGAGGAAGTGACCCAGCTCGGAAAGGGTTTTGAGGTCTTTCGCTTCGCTGCGTCGTATTAGCGTGGTGGAGCAGGGTGCGGGAAGTGCAGCGGGTGGCACTCACAGGCTGGTCTCCATCTTGCCAAACGTGCTCTCGGCCTGAGAGAAGAAGTCGTACACAATGCTCTTGCTGAAATCGCGCTCGTCCTCGTCGTCGTCCATTTCGAGGATTTGCTCGAAGGTCAAGGGATCGATGTTATCCTTTGCGCCGGGGATGGCCATGATGCCTTCTTCGCTGGTCGTGGGGGTTGCGGTCTTGGTGGGTGTCAGCAGCCGGGTTATTTAAGCGGCGGGGAGGGTACGTGAGGGAGGGAGCAGGAGCAGGGTGGCTGCAATATGAAGGGCAGAGCAGGGTAGTGCAAGTGGCTGAAGCGGTGGTACCTGTAGACGAGGACAGGTTTGAAGGTGCAAGCAGCAAGCAGGCACGGGAAGGTGTCAATGAGGGGCAGAGTCGAGACCGACAGGTAGGTAAGGTGTGTTATGGGACAGGCAGAGGTAGAGGCAGAGGCAGAGACAGAGGTGGGATAAAGGACAAGGCAAGGCGAGACAATGCGGCAGACATGACAGTAATCAGGGACGAGGCAGGAATGAATGGAGGGGTAACGGAGGTGCTGTCAGATACGATATGGTAGGTAGGGAACACACACACCTTGTCATCATCGCTTCTGGCCATGTTTTAACCGTGCGTGCCCACGCGACAGAGCTGGGCTGCACGCTGGAGAGAAACACGGGAACGCGCGTTTAGAGGGAAAGAGGCGACGGCGGGACGGGAGGAGCAAGCGTCGAGTCTGCGCAACGCTCCGCGAAACGGGAGAGGAACTCGTGATGGAGATTTTTTTTTCTCAGGCTCGAAGGTTTGCACGCACAAAGAGCCAAGTGTGCCCCGCTGGGTTTTGTAGCCGGCACGAAGAAGAGCACCCACTTGCTGCCGCTCGATTGGGAAAGGCCGATATGTGGTTAGAATGACGCACGGCACGCACAACGAGGGAGATGGAGGGGGGAACGCTGGAAGGGTCGGCCCGTTATTTTTTTTTTGTTTGGCGATGGTGATGGGGGAGGGGAGGTTTTTTTTCTTCTTTCTGTCGTTCTTTCTTTCTTTCCTCTTGTTCTCGTTCTTCTCTCACTTCGCTTCTCTTCTCGCTCTCTGGTCCTATGTTCACTCTCGCAATCAATGTCAGACCTGGTTGGAGCGAGCCTGCTGGGCACAATGGGTCAACAAACGACAAAAGAAAAGGAAAAAGAGAACAAGGGTCGGGCAGATGTCAAGTGTCAGTTTAGTGGGAGCTGCTCAATGCGGAAATAGAATGGTTGGAGGCAGGCGGCCATGGGCGAGGGCTCCTCTTATGCTCGACCCAGGCGTTGCCTTGCCAGCCAGCGCAGAAGGTTATTAGCTAAGTGAACGGGGATACGCCAGTGACCGTGGCCCGTATTTTATCCCCTCCCCTCCCCCCCAGCTGGTCGATGCACTCTCTCTGCAGGGCAGGCAGTACTGTACAAGCACTTGCACGGAGGACCTTGCCGAGGGAGTGGAGACTGCTAGGTAGCTACCTCTGGTACTGTGCCAGATAACTCTTGACAGTACACGGTCGGTGAGATAAGAAGAAGCATCCAACGGTTGATCCCTCCACCAGTGCTGATCGCGGCCGCCGTGTGCTACCTACTGTCCCAATGTGACCATGGGTCGGCTTGCCTGTCACCGTCTGCAAACAACACGATTCCCAAGTACTAACTGTGTATACATACTCTACACAGCAGTAGGCCATACGTGATCAAGGGTCAGCCAAGCTGGGCGGACCGTGAAGCATCCATCCATGGCGGTCAGAGGGGAGTGAGTCTCCTATCTATTTGTATATCAATCAATCGTGCATCCAACTCTGTCCCCATCTGCCTCTTCCGAGGACTCATGACCTCCCGTTGAATCATCGTGACCCCACCGAGCACCTCGCACGAGGACTGGCGTCCCTGGCCCACCGACACGGCAGGCCGGCCGTTCCACCATGTTGAGTGTGCGGCTGTGGTTCAGCAGTGTCGACGGACGACTCCTCTGTCCCCGCCGGGAGAAACGTGGTGGAGAAACAGGCAGCCGGGCCCATACAGTACAGAGGCAATGGAGAGGCCGCCAAGCAGTCTAGAAGCGTTCCAAAGTGATGCTTTCCGCTGCTCGGTGTGGGAAAGGAAGGGTAAGACGACATGGTGTGGTCCGTCTCGTTTGGGTCCCACGAGGTTATGAAGACGGAGGCACGGTTTTTTTCGGCCGCACTACGTCATGTTCGTCACCTTGCAGGCCCAAGTCCATCCCCCCCGTATCCCAGCCCACCGGGCGCTTTGGCAGGCCCTGCGTCTCCCACCGCGTTTATTAATAAGGGCTGCTTTGCGCGCCTTTTGGCTTCGTCTGAAATCTTTCCTCTGCAAACAAATCAACAGCGCCAGATGCTTCGTCTCGTCGTCGGGCCGTCGATTCGCACCGCGCAGTCGCTCCAAACCCTGCTCTTCTCTCCACAGCATGCTTGCACGCCGATCCCTCACCCCAGCCGTCATTATGCATATCCAGTACGAGTCCCGCCAGGCCAGGGCTTTCCTGACTTGTTAGGGATCATCTAGCCGTGCAGCCCAGCCATCCCGCCCGCCCCCAGTTGCTTGACATCCGACGCTTATCCGGAGCGCTCCGAGCCCGCTGTACTGCAACCGCATAAATCTTCTTTCCTTTGCTGCTGCTGCTGCTGGCTGCCCTGGGGGTGGAAATGGCCCATTCAGTGGTGCTCGCGCCCGCGATCCCTATACCATTCCCCATGTCGCAGGTTACGAAGCTGTTTCCCGCGGATCGGTCCTCGCTGCCAGCGTCAATGGATCCCCTCCGCTTGGCGTGGTTCATACTGTATGTACCAGAATCCGGTATTTTCGCTCCCAATGCGTACGCCCTTCGGGGCCACTTCTTCCAACCGTCCCACGGCTCCAGAGAAACTTACCCACTAAGCTTTATGCCGGTGCCAACATAATCTATCAGCCGTGCCCACTCCCTTTCGTTTCCCTCGGGAATCTCTGTTGTTTATAATCAATACTGCTGTATGCACCATGCGCACACACGACCACCAACTAAGTGGCCCCATGTGACCACCTCCACCACCCTGCAATCATGCACACAAAAACTTGATCCATGTGGCAATGATAGACGACGCCTTCATCCCTTGACGTAACATAGCATGACGGGAAGAAGCAATCCACTGTCGGGGGTGGGGTTGGTTACAGAAGGGCGCGTCATCTTTTAGGCTTCAGCTTTGATAATGGCAACCGTATTGGACGAATGACAATGTGTTATGAGTATCAAATTTTTTTGGGGGGTGTCGCCGACTATGTACAACCTGGCTACCTGAATCGATTCCAAGTGCCGTACTCGAACAAAGTGAATTACAGTGTATGCTACGCCGTGGAATTTCCTGTCAAATCTGCACGTAGTAGACATGATCCTAGACCAGGTGTTTTGGTTTTGTAATTTAACCAGTGACTTTGTAAATGGCCTCGGCAAGACGCTTGACATTGCCAGTTGTGATGCCCGCAACGGAAATTCGGCCATCCTTGGTGGCATATACAGAGTGCTGTGCCATGAACTATTAGCGGCCATTCCACTTACTTCGGTATATCTGCGATGACATGTGTGGTAGGAAACATCGTCTACATACCTCTTTAGCTAGGGCTTCCATCTGCTCAGGCTTCAGACCAGTGTATGCGAACATGCCAATCTGCGAAGTAATGTGGCTCCAGTCATGCTTGCTGCCTAGCTTTTCCAGGTTCTCCTTAAGGAGAGCGCGCATGGTGATGATGCGATCAGCCATGTCCTTGACTTCTCCAAGCCATTGCTTGTTGAGAGCGGAGTCATTCAAAATCTCAGAAGCGATGCGCGCGCCATGAATGGGAGGGTTAGAGTAAAGGGGTCGCACAAGAATCTTGATCTGCGAGTCAACACGCTTCTTCTCCTCGGCAGATTCGCAGACAACGGAGAAGGCTCCGACACGCTCGCCATAGAGACCCTACGGCTAAGTCAGAATGGTCACGTCCAGCTTGGTGTATTCATGACAACTTCTTACCATGTTCTTCGCAAAAGACTGGGCAAGCACAGGACGAAGTCCCTCCTTAATGAAGTGACGAAGAGCAAAAGCGTCCTTGTCCGTGTTACCACTAGCAAAGCCCTGGTAAGCCATATCAAAGAAAGGGAAATGATCACCCTCCTTTACGGCGTTGGCAATGTCCTTCCACTGCTGCTCTGTTGGGTCCACACCAGTTGGGTTGTGAGCGCAAGCGTGCAGAAGGACAATGCTGCCCTTAGGCATGGCTTTGATGTCTGCAACCATGCCATCAAAGTCAAGACCAATCGTGTCCTTGTTGTAGTATCTGTACTTCTCAACCTTCAGGCCGGAATCTTTGAAGACAGCATTGTGGTTTGCCCATGACGGGTTCGGAATATAGATGGTCTTTGCGTTGGGATAGAAGCGCTCAAGGAATGCACCCCCGATTCGCAAGGCGCCAGTACCGGAGATGGTCTGAGTGATGACAACGCGGTCTTCCTTGACGGGAGCAGACTCGGGGCCGTAGGCAAGCTGAAGTGCAGCCTTAGTGAAGGCAGGCACACCTGTGATGCCGGCGTACTCCTTATCCAAGTTGGACTCGACAATCTTCTTCTCCGCCTGCTTCACAGAGGGGAGAACAAATGGCTTGCCTTTGTCATCACGGTATGCGCCGACGCCTTTTCAGAACGTGAGTAAACAACCATAGATCGGACAAAGGCAAGTAGCTAGACGTACCCAGATTGATCTTCTCGGGATTGCTATCGGCTTTGTAGGCTTCGGTGATACCTGAATTCGGTCAGTATACTGCAGGGAACCGCCGATGGACCCTTTTACTCACCTAGGATGGCCTGTGGAATAGGAGCGGTGAGTCAACCGACAGCTTGCTCCGAACACGTTTCTACTTACATCCTGTAAGAGATCAGTAAATTCCCAAGTGAAGCACTCATCCAAGGGCGTCAATGACTCACTGGAGGGCCTTGAGGGACTTGCGACCAGGCAGAGACAGCCCTGACGCCCGTCTTGACGGTGAACTGCTTGGTAGCAGCTTGACGCAGGGCAGCTCGGGATGATGCGGCAATCATGATGAGGAATGAGTCAATTGACGCAGGGGAAAAAATGAAGAGATTGAGGAAAGGGATGGAAGTCGGTGTTGGAGATAGGACAAGGCGTCTCGGATGTTGATGGGGTGATGCTCTTACTCTTACCCCAGGTCTCCACGTTTGTTTTTAAGAGGACGTGCGTAGACTAAACAGCTGGGAGCATGGGCCATGCCAAGACTAACTAATTACACTAAAACATCAATATCTTGAGGATCCCCAACCTTAATAATTTCTCCATTGTCCACTACAGCGACTAGATCGAAATATTGTACTGTTTTCGGTGTATGTGTAATACACAACACCGTAGATTCAACAAATCGGGTCAATAGTCGCTGATATGCTTGCATTTGGGTGCCTTCATCAAGCCTATCGCAGTTAGCACACGTCACTTTACGCCATTATTTATGCTCCAAATAAAGCCTATATAGGGCAATACTTACTGACTTGCTGGCTCATCCAATACGATGATTTTACCTTGCTGTAGAGAAGCGAGCGCCAAAGCGAACTGCTGTCTTTGACTGTGGGACAACATTCCATCCACCACTATAGTCTCAAGACCTTCTTTGTCCCGAAATATACTCCATATCCCAGCTTCCTCTAGAGCGGAGCATATAGCACTGTCGCTGTTAATGCAATGTATGTTCATGTTCTCGCGCACACTGGCCTGCAACAGTAAGGGATCTTGTGGAACTACCACTACGCGCGATCGGAGAGCATCGCGGCTAACTTCCGAAATATCTAGTCCATCTATGTGAATAGACCCTGAACGGACATTGACAAGGCGGAGAATAGCATGCCCCAACGTGGTCTTGCCACTGTAATAAGACCATTTAGCATCTTTTGCCTCTGGAATTCAAGGGCACATTTACCTTCCAGTTCGACCACAAACAGCAAACTTGGTCCCAGGCTTGATGTCAAGAGATAAGTTAGAGATGACAGCAGGGGAATCATCCCTGTAGCAAGCGTCAGCTCCATTGATGTACAAAAACTATCAGATATCACGAACGAATACGCTAGTTCCACATCTTTAAACTTGATACCACCCTTATCCGGCCAGGAAATAGGCGGCAAGAGACCTTGGGTAGGATTTTCTGACTTTGTTTCTGTTGTAAAATGTCGTATGCGTGCAACAGCACCTAGGGAACTCTCCAACGAGGTCCACGTTATAATTAGTTTTTTTAAAGACTGCCCGAGTCCAATTGTATTGACAAGCGCAAGCCCCAGTCCACCACTGCTTGAAGATCTCGTGAAGATCGCAATGGAGATAACAGTGATAGTCATTGCGGCTACCAGTAAGTTTGAGACGAGATTAAGGGCAATCTGCGCGCTATAAAGTAGATAGAATGGTTGTTGAGCGTGTCTTATAGCAGAAGTCCCTCTTTGTTTGTAGTGGGAAATCCACCTCAATGCGCGTATGGTTGCAATACCATCTTGAGCTTCTAAAAGCAGAGATGTCAACGGTGATTTCGATTCAAGATCGATGATCCGGAGTTGACGAGAAGTTCTGAGATACACGTATTGAATCACCATCATAGCTGCAAGCAGAGAGACTACAGCAACACTGGCGTACTTGAAGCCAATAATAATAGTCACGCATTGACCCAGAAGCTGGAAACACGCGAGGACAAAGCCAATCAAAGAAGAGGGTAGCTCCCGGTCGATCACTTGCAAGTCTTGACTGAACCTTTTCCATTTCTGTCAGCATATACTAACAGAGACAAGAGTTGGGCAGACTGAAAAAGGAGAACATACCGATTCTTAATCGAACCATTATCTGTCGCTCCAAATAAGGTGATAGGGGCGCTGTCTGAAATCAGCGCCATTCTCTCTACGGTGGCTTATAAATTATGCAAGGTTATAACTCAAGTACCTTAAGGTAGTCGATACAAGTCGAGTGTGGAAAGTTGTCGACATCCGAGGTACGATGCGCAATATAAAAAAGCTCCAAGCCCCGAGTAATGCAATTCCCGTGAATAGGCTGGATCCAAAGTATACACCAAGAAAGCTCGTCAGTGTTTCTCTTTGGTATGCGAAGTCGGCATCGGCCCAAGTTTTCAGAAAGTTCTCTAGCGTTGGATCGAATATTAGTATCCTATTATAGAATACCACGTAAATTGTATACGTACGGGGGTAATTAGTGAATACAATGAAGGCAGCACCCAGGCAAGCAAAAATAGACATATTAGTCCAGCCAGTGACATGAAAGAGATACGGGTAGAGTCCATCGCTGCTGACAGTTCCTCGTGTCTTTGGAGGGAAGATGCGCTCGTTCTCACTTGATGTCTGGTTTCCCCATGTGCGATGAACAACATCGCCTTCTTCATATGCTCTATAGCTGTATAGGCTTGGGTTTTGCAACAGAGTTTGTTCCTTCAATTGCTGTGGAACAATGCACCCCTGTTCATTCAGAGCAATAACGCGAGTAGCCCATGAGACGTATTTTTCTACCATCCCAGTATTAGAATTTTAATTTAACTTGAAACATCGGGCCTCTTTCACTTACTAGAATTTGACGCAAATACTACCGTAGCTCCTCGACGACGAAGAAGGCTGTTGCTCCCAAAAAGAGTCCGTAGAATGCTACTTTCGGTCCTAGCATCAAGGCTGGTGAAGCAATCGTCGAGCAACAAAATAGAGCTTTCAATATATAATGCTCTTGCTAATGCCTAACATCACGCCAGTTTTAGAATTTGTTATATCGAGCTGCAGATTTTGCACTTACAATACGAGCCTTTTGTCCCCCACTAAGTTTTGATCCATTGTTGCCACAATGAAATGCATCGCCTCTATCAAACTGCCCTAGGTCATGGTCAAGAGAGCAAGCTTTTACAATCTCTCGATAACGTGACTCGTTGAACGTAGATGCGCCAACTATGTTTTCTCTGATGCTTGCATTAGCAATCCAAGGCGCTTGCTCGCAGAATCCAATATGCCGTTTCAGGACTAGGACATCTCCATTTATGTAGGGCACTTCGCCGAGTATAGCCTTCAGTAATGTAGACTTTCCGCATCCAATAGGCCCAGTTACTAGATTTAAACCAGGGCGGAACTCTGTGCAAATATCCTGGTTAACCCATTCGTTCTTTCCCCATTTTGCGTAGACGTGACGCAATTGGATCGCAGGGGGAGTTTCACTTTCTGAATAGGATATGTCATTGTTTTTGTGAGATGCACCGAAAAGGGCTTCATTTCGTTCCCTGGAATTCTGAGAGTGTGAGACAGAACTGCGGTAGTCGTCATAATCGTGATCATGCGTGGCCAAGAATTGCTGTATCCGCCGTAGACTTTCCAGCGACGTAATGACTTGAAAACAGGCGGAAAATCCTGAGTTCAGGCCGGAGCTCACAATGTTCAAGTATGCTAATGACGTAAAAACGGTGCTAGCATCAAATTTCATACCCTTCTGACCAACGGAATGAAAGGCAATAATCCCAAGACTTAATGCAGGACTTAGCACAATGGAAATACGCGCTGTGTTTGGTAAGTGACCAGCCTTATTATTACGATTCTCGCGGCGACCCTACTCACATAAAGATTCATTCAGCATTAAGAGAAATCGAAAGCCGCGGGAAATCCGGATTTCTTTAGCTCTTATGGCTGTAAGCATGGTTCGAACAAAGTCCCCGCTGCCTGTGATTTTAATGCTCTTAATGTTGGAAAGTACTTGCGTTGTCTTCGCAAGTCGCTTCTCGACAGCTTCAACCCAATTTCTTTGATGTTTACTTGCTTTGTGTGACAGAAGGTTGTTACAGTAGATACATACTACAACGTCTTTTAGTAAATATATCTTTGTACTTTCTGGGAAGTTGATGTTCACCTAAGATAAAGCAGACCGTTGCAACTACAGAGGGTCCTAATTCCTTCCCCGCAAGCCAGAGCCCAATACTAACAATCACAAAGTTTGACCAAGTCTCGTGAAACTGTCGAAAAGACACGTGTACGCGTTGCACGTCAGCACTGATCAACGTCGTTATTGAGGAAGCCAAGTTTGCACTAGCATTGTGCTTCAAAGAATTTTGGTAGATTTGGTCCAAGAGGCCTCCACGAATGATGCTGACTGCATGTGCCATTTTCTGTAGATATATCGTCGAAGAAACCTATGATCATAGCTCAAAGTCAGCCAATCATAGGGTACGGATGTAAACTATTTTGAAAACGCTTACAGCAGCTCCAACATAAACAACGCAGTAGGCGGCAATTAGACTTAGTCCCTCGTGATTCTCTTTTGACAAAAAGTTGGTAGCTCTCCTTAACAAGAAAACTTGCGCGAACGTCAATGCAATGTTACAAATGCAAGGCAGCATAGGTGCAAGAAGCTCGGAGCTGTGGCGCTTCACTATTTGTTTAAAAAGCTCATTGGAGGTAGCATTCGACCCTATTTATATTAACTCAGCCTTCAACACAATTCCGTAGCTTCAAACTTACCAAAGGAATGTTCGCTAAGGTGGTTCACTGAAAGTCCAGTGCTGATAGACGGTAAATCTTCAGGCTCCAGTGAATTTTGGAAGCCAGCCTTGAACATAGGAAATATCCAAACCATCGCTGCTCTCTCAAAGATACTGCTGGTCTCTTCCCTAGTTGCCGACCGTTTCGAAAGGAGAAGCGAGCGCTTTTTCTTAACCTCCACGATGAAACCACATACATTCAGAACACAGATAATGACCATATTGACAGCTAGGGCACGACTTCTTGGCCATATCGCGTGGGCCTGTAGTGCAGTCATGTAACTAGCCGTCATAAAATAGATGATCAGTGTCGTTGATGGTGCCGTTGAGTAAACGTGTTTAAAGCAAGAGAAGCCTAGGATAAAGCAAGAGAAGCCTAGGATAATCATCAAGCCACAGAGTCTGAGGGTTACGAATGGAAGCATCAGCCCAGCGATCATTGCGAAATAGATGGCATGAATCCCAATTGATGCAGAGTGTATCATCTGTTCAGATTACTCGATTAGAGTGGAGGTACGTTGCTTAACTTAGGGAACCTACTATTTTCGCGACTAACAATGGCCCATGACGCACCACAGGACTGTATTCAGTTTTTCTAAGCATACTAGCAGCAGCAAAAATGACAGTCAAGTACAAAGGGATAATGGAGAACATGCTCCCTTCGAATTTGCTCTCCTTATCCAGTAGACCCTCGCTTGTCCCCATGTTAACAACTCGAGAAAAAAAAGTATTGTGGTTAAGAAACAATGAGAACTATTGAGAGATCCTAAATGAAAGTGCCTTCTTGTAATTTCCACACTAACCAAGCCTCCCCGTAAGCGCTATAGAGAAGGAAGAAATCACACCAACGAACGATGATCTCCCGGTTCTGCATCCTGGTGACGTTGTCGGGTCACCCGCTTGTAAGTGCGTTGGTACTTGAGTCAGTTAATTAGAGGGGGTGATTGTAATACGCCTTTGAATTTAGTTGGTGCACAGCCCTTGATATGGATTGCTGCTAGTTGGCGCAGAGGGCTGATTGTTAGTAGATACACCAGGCAAGCAATATTCATCACTGTTTACTTTTCTATCGTAAGGCCCAGTACAGGGCGTAACGCTACATTCGCTAAGAATGCTAGGCAGGCACTAAAATTCTATAGATAAGCAAATTGAGATAGAGAAAAGCAGTTGCAATTATATTGTCAAAATGGAATGCAACCTTCTGACGGGGAAGTGATGGACACACTGTTGAAACATAGAAGAAACAGAGATGTCTTGTTGTGTGGTTTTTTAAAAAATACAAAACGCTATGCATTCCCCTGCTTAGCCCTGACTCAGCTCCCCTTAGCACCGGGGGATGTCCGTCACTTGTATTAGTACAGATTTTATAGGAAGTGACTGGTAGAAAAGGATTGGTAATGCTATAGATAAGTAACTCCGGTCTCTGGGCGAAGCGTTGGTGCACGTAATTAACTCCGGTCTTTGGGAAAAGCATTGATGTTGATAAGCAACTCCGGTCTTATGAACTTCATTACTGTTTAGGAGCGATAGCAGATGACAATGAGTTTTCTAGGATATGTAATTCGCTAGAAACGACAAGAGCTTCAAAAATACAGGATCTCAATCCCACTTCTCCACAGTCAAGGCTTGAATTGGCAATTATAGAAGACGTTGTACTGGTCAATCATGCACTCTACACCCCAGATGGTGTATTACAAGGACTTGAGTGCAGAACCCATGCCAGATACTCGCGTTCGTCGCATCTGCTGCATTGGTGCTGGATATGTAGGTAGGTTAGGCCAGACGCGATATATGTCAAGAAACTTCGGATTAACATCAATGGGTTTTATGTCAGGTGGTCCAACAGCAGCGGTGATAGCACTGAACAACCCCGGGTTTCATGTGACTGTTGTCGATCGTGACGAAAAACGCATCAATGCTTGGAAGAGCAGACATCTTCCCATCTACGAACCAGGCCTGAAAGACGTTGTGCGACTTGCAAGAGATGGCGGTAAAGTTGCAAGCAACGACAGAGAGAATATGTCTACTCCCCAGAAGCAGAACGAGCAGTTAGTGCGATTGCCGAATCTATTTTTTACAACAGCATGCACACAGACAATCGCGGAGGCGGACATGATTTTTATCAGTGTCAGCACAAACACCAAGAAGCGAGGCGTTGGCGCCGGCCGGGCGACTGACATGACAGCTTTGGAGAGTGCAGTTAGTGACTGTGGGCTTCACGCTCAGCCCGGTACAATCATTGTGGAAAAGAGCACGGTTCCATGCAGAACTGCGCAGTTTATCAAGGACGTCGTACGATGAGTGGAGTCTATTCAAAATCCTGCCTCGCAACTACTGACGATTGTATAGATGCAAATTTACAGACCCGGTATCAGCTTTCCGGTTCTGTCCAACCCGGAATTTCTCTCTGAAGGCTCCGCAGTTCGAAATCTCATGCAACCCGATCGTGTTGTTATTGGTTGCGAATCCACACCTTCTGGGCACCGAGCCGCAAACTCATTGGCAAATCTATACGCTACATGGGTTCCACGCTCAAGAATTGCTACTATTAATATCTGGTCTTCCGAGCTTTGCAAGCTCGTAGCAAACGCCATGCTTGCACAGCGTATCAGTAGCATCAATTCTATATCTGCCATATGTGAGAAGACAGATGCAGATATTGATGAAGTCGCAAAGTCGGTGGGAATGGATGAAAGAATAGGACCTCGCTTTCTGCAGTCGGGTCTTGGCTTCGGAGGGTCTTGCTTCCGTAAGGACATTGCAAGCCTGACCTATCTGGCGCAGTCGCTAGGTCTGCCTGAAGTCGCGAACTACTGGCAGCAAGTTCTGACCATAAACGACTATCAGCGGAACCGCTTTGCACGGCATGTTATTTCAACCCTGAATAACTCATTGCAAGACAAGAAGATTACAATTCTCGGCTACGCCTTTAAAAAGAACACATCGGATACTCGTGAGTCACCAGCACTAGATGTGATCCGGATCTTGCTTGAAGAAAATCCCAAATGCATTTCTATTTTCGATCCTCTCTGTAGCGAAGCGCATATCAAAGGCGAAATCAGTTCATTGGAAGACGACTTTACTGCTACCAAGCCCGACGGTCCGATTAAAATCCTCTCAGATCCTTATGAAGCTTGTGCTGAGAGTAGTGCCGTTCTCGTACTGACCGACTGGGACATGTTTAAAACCCCAAGACCAAGTTTTGGGTCTGAAAAATCCATGGAATCTGGGTTCTTAGGAGACAAAATTCCAGCGGATATGTTCTACTGTCCGCCAGCATCGAACTCAATGGGTACAGTTCAGGATCCCGTGGTGGCCGAACCTCATACAATAGTTTCTTCTCTTTCACCGCAGCTAGCATCCCAACTAGTCCCAGAGTCTGCTTGTCCATCGTGGTGTGCAGAATGTGCAGATGCCGTGACCAAAGAACAATGTGCCAAACAAGGTATTACAAAGTCACTAGATTGGTTTGAGATATCAAAGATTGTTAAAGAGCCACGATGGGTCTTCGACGGCAGGGGTATTCTCGATCCCTGCGCAATGATGAGCTTGGGGTTCCGCTTGGACAGTCTAGGAAGGCCCAACATGCATTAAGGTTGCTCGGAATCGATCCCCTATCACAAGTTATTAGGTAGCATTGACGCTTGCTTTCTCTAATGCGTATACGCGTATTTAGAAGTTCAAGATTATGGAGTTGATCACCACGAAGGAAGTAGTATAGTGTATTTACTTCATATATGAACAATCAATATTTACTGTGGTTTTATGGATAGGTGCTTGAAGAATATAATGCGTTTCCTTAAAATTCTATACACACTCGGGTTAAGTTTAAACTGTGATCCAGCCTCGAACTGAATGCCACCGAAAAGAAACGTACACCCCCAAGTTATTTCTACCCAAATAAATTGAGAACTCCGAGGTAAAACTGACCTGATTGCTAGTGTACATCAAGCCAGTAGAATTAATTTGAAACAATCTATTGGTCGAGCACGATACGGACTGAATTGAGCTTCTCTCAGCGTTTACCACGAACTCTACCCAAATATTAGAATCATACAAGGATCTGAAGCCCACTCTCACTTTATACACTTACTACATGCAGTGTTATCAGTGCATAAACCGAGATGAGGTTTCGCAAATAACTATGGAAGATCAATGCTGGAAGGTATATAAAGTGCCAAGGTCTCATCCACAAATAATATGCGTTTTCGAACAAGGCCAGAACAACGTAAAAGCCAAAATGGTCCATAAGAACGTTCCAAAAGCTGCTTTATTCAACAGTATTAAACCGACGGCCGCCTTTGAAGACGCAGGTTGTTGCACTTACATGCTATTTCCGCGCAATAGAATAGCCATAGCAATGGAAATCCACTCTACCACGAAAGTGAAATTTGGGTGCCAGCTTCCGATTAGGATGATAGTGGTTCGAAGAAGATTTCTATGGGTGGGATGTTGCATTGTATGCGAGAACTGCCGGATATTCGCCCGCATCGCATTGCGGGACCAGCGAACCAATTGCCTGATATATCTTCGATCTGATCGCATCGTTGTGGAGACTTCCGCATCAGAGGCTGTTTCCAGGTGAGTTCGATATCCTCGAGACTGTATCCATGCAGTGATAAAATTATCGTCGCCAGAACGAAGCAAATATTTCCCTTGCCAAAAGTCTCCAAGAAAAGCGTCGAAGAACGCTTGGTTAGCCAAAGTGCTTGTTCAGTAGGCTGCGGTTCGCCCTGATAGTGTCTTGATGTCACCATTGTTTAGGTACGCTGAGGAAGCCAAAGCCACGTCGCGTGCACTTAGCCTGGCTCCACCCATGATTTCCCATACTGTGAACTTTTGTGAAGAAGGACGAACTGTTTGGGAAGTGCCAACACCGCCCACTGACGGATCGTTGAAGGCAGTTATCATTCGCTCCAAGGTCATCCGACTCCACTGGGTGTCATCGTCGGCCAGCACCACGAACGGAGTGTTGACGCATCTTAATCCTTCTGCCAGCTGAATTCGCTTTGCTTTCTCTTTCGCTGTGATAACGAGGACCCTTTCATCCACGAACGGTAGGTCTGTTGGAACTCCTAGCGGTACAACGACGATTACTTGCTTTGGGTGACAAGCTAGCCACGTATTGATAGCATCACATAAGTCGTTGCTGATTTCTATAGCAGGTGCGACTATTATAACATTTTTGTTTCCAGGATGCGAAGCCTCAGCCGACTTTTCTAGGTTGTCTCTTTGTTTCTTTCGGAAAGCGACGAAAGTTGTGTACTTGAGTACCATCCAGGCGAGACCTATAGGTCAGATTATTCGAGAACGGTTGCCAAAAAGATACACCAAAACCCACTGATGCAACGGTTCCAACTGATTTGGTCAAAATTAGTCCAGAAAGTACCAACATCAAGCACTCCTGAAAGAGAGCTTTATTGCAAGAAAGGATGTACTTGAAAAAGGCAATAGGATGTACGTTTTCAAATACTTACAGAAGGATACTTCGAAGCGAAGCGGTCACCTCCATTGTAAACACTTGGGCGAACACGGTAGGCAATAGTTTTTGCTAATTGAATGATTGGAGTTCCTCTCAGTAGCGGACGAGACACCCTATAAATGTACAGAGTGCACCGGCGTCGGGTCATACGCATAAAAACATGCAAGTTATATCTGACTAGAGCTAGGTACAGGCTCTATCTCCGCTCCTCCAGCTTATATTATTTGGAGAGTACGCAACTACAAGGGTATGACCTGACGTCGGTCCCTACTGTATTTGTTATTTATATTATTACTAATTGTATCAATACAGGTAGGGGTGAAAGGGGCTCCAGCGCTTACTCTTGGAGCT
This sequence comes from Periconia sp. R9002, assembly GCA_023627715.1. Taxonomy (NCBI): domain Eukaryota; kingdom Fungi; phylum Ascomycota; class Dothideomycetes; order Pleosporales; family Periconiaceae; genus Periconia; species Periconia sp. R9002. Next base: position 138,736 of record JAMAHW010000036.1, on the reverse strand, counting down.
AGCCGAAAGAGGTATGATGCCTCTATCTTCCCATATGGGCAAAGCTCCAAACTTTTTTGAGTGGAAAGTTAGCCAGGCGGCATGCAGTCAACGAACTCGGGAGGCTTCCATCTACCACGACATGCGCTCTGCTCTGAGACGAACCAGCCGAGCTGCACATTACAACTATGCTACAACGCATAGTATACCACCGCCGTTCATACCCCTCACACTTCACAAAACCCCAGCAATACCAGCAATAAACCGCGCCGACCCTGCTCTTACTGCCAGAGCATTCGCGACATCCTCAACCAACTTCCAAGAATCTCCAACTCCCATCGAGCGCGATGCTCTTCGCGAAGAAGACGTACTCCCCTCTATTCCCAACGATACCTCTGCAGTCTCTCCATTCAAACGATCTCTTCCGCGGACCTGCCCAGGATGTGGAGCCCCAACGCAGATCCATAACCAACATGAAGCAGGATACTATAATATCAAACGGAATGCTATAAGAGGCTACCTTGAGTATGATGCTCAAACGGAAGAGTCTGTACAGGAGGACGATGTCTACAGCAGGGCGCTCAAACAGGCAGATCCAAAAATCCTGGAAGAAATGGGCCTCGACAGGGAAGTTCTAGACGCAGGCAAAAACATTAAGAAGACGGCACCGGAAACGCCCGTATGCGATCGCTGTCACAATCTCGTTCACCATCGTGTCGGCGTTCCCATCTTCCATCCGTCTGTGGAAGCTATTCAACAGACCATTGCAGAATCTCCGCACAAGCGGAATCACATCTACCATGTAGTGGATGCTGCAGATTTCCCCCTCTCTCTCATACCTACCTTGCAATCCTCCCTTCGATTACCCAAATTACGAACGCAAAATCGCAGAGCTAAGCATAAGGGATGGGTAGCTAACGATCGCATCGCCGAGGTCAGCTTCATAATCACTCGCTCTGATCTGCTAGCACCCAAAAAGGAACAAGTCGACGCGCTCATGCCATACATTCAAGACGTTCTTAGGGACGCTCTAGGGAGGTCAAATAAATTGGCTCGGTTGGGCAACGTGAGGCTGGTTAGCGCAAAACGAGGATGGTGGACGAAACAAGTCAAAGAGGATATCTGGAACCGGGGGGGTGCGGGCTGGTTCGTGGGCAAAGTCAACGTTGGAAAATCCAACCTTTTTGAAGCTGTGTTCCCCAAAGGCCGAGGCGCAGACTATCAAGACGTACGCAAGATACGCTCCGCCGCCGAACGAGAAGCCATGCTTGAAGCTGCTGAGACGATGGACGAATTAGCAAAGGTTCAACAAGAGCTGGCTGAAGAGGACGCAGAAACCGAACGTCTAAGGAAACTTGCCTCAGAAGAAGAAGCCCAGCAGAAAGAATCCCAAAATTCATCAAAAGAGCTCGAAAATAAAGAGGAGGAAGAGGAAGAGGAAGAAGAAGAAGAAGAAGATTTTGACCCGGACGCGCTTCTCCCCCCGGCGCAACCATACACGCCGTACCCTATTCTCCCCATTGCCTCAGCCCTCCCGGGAACAACCGCGTCCCCCATCCGTATCCCCTTCGGCCGTGATCGCGGTGAATTAGTCGACCTCCCTGGCCTCGCGCGTACGAATCCAGGCCTCGAAACCTTCGTCGAGCCCACCGCACAAACTTCACTTGTGATGACCTCGCGGATGAATGCTCAGCGCTTTGTTCTCAAACCAGGTCAATCCCTCCTTATTGGCGGTGGGCTGATCCGCATCACGCCTGCAACCCCAGATCTCGTCTTCCTCGTCCACCCCTTCGTACCCCTCGACCCGCATGTAACCCGTACAGACAAAGCTACCGAAATTCAATCACAAACAAGCGACCGAAATGTCACATCCATTCTCGCCCCCAACATTGGCGATCAGATGCGCTCCGCAGGTCGTTTTAAACTCAAGTGGGATGCCACCAAGAAACTCGCGGGGCCCCTGACATCTTCAGTCGCCGCGAAGATGCGGCCTGAAAATCTCCCCTTCCGCATTTTCAGTACTGACATCCTCATTGAGGGTGTTGGATGGCTTGAGGTTTCTGCGCAAGTTCGCCGTCCGCAGGGCTGGAAGGCCCCTGGCATGGTCAAGAAGGATGCCAACCACGCGCGCGAAGCGAAGCTCGAGGCCCAGGAGCGCGCCGCGGAAGAGCGGAGGCAGAAGCGTGAAGCGAAGCTGAGGGGTGAGGAGTATGTCAAGACGGGGCCTTCAGAGGAGGAATTAGCCGACGTTGCTGAGTTCCCTGAGATTGAGGTTTTCAGTCCGTTAGGCAAGTTTGTTGGTGCAAGACGGCCCATGTGTGCGAGTGTGGTGAGTGGGCCGAAGTTTGTCGCGAGCCGTGATCGTCCTACCAGGCCAAGGCGCAGCATGCGAAGTGTCAAGATGCAGAGGAAGCCTGCTGTTAGGGAGTAGTGCTGTATTTGTTTCTTTGCTTCTTGGACATGTAAGATAGGGTGCATTCAAAGCATCATTGTTGGATCAGCATGCATGGCATTTGTCACTAACATTGAACACTACAAAAGAGAGGAGAAGGATAACATAGCGAAGCTTGTATTATATGCATTGTACACAACATTCGTTGGGAGAAGATTATTGTATGATTATATTTGTCTTTATACATATGTAGCCAGCCTTCATTCGCAAAATCAAAGAAAGACAAGTGCCCAGAAGAAATATGAAAGAGATAGGTTAAAACCCATAATGAAAACTGGAGACCTCCAATCAGCAAACTTGCCAGGGGCCTTTGAACAGGAAAAAGCAAAGACAAGAATATCACGAGACTCCGTATCGTCATAACTCCCCGTCTTCGTATCGAATACAATAAACAATGAAGCCCAAAATCTTTCCCAATCTATCGTGGCTGCTACTTTCGACCATGGGCATAAGAGTAAGGATTACCATGCTCCTCTTTCCCTTCTTCATGCAATACACACCTTGTGCGCCTGCCTGTATTGTGTGAGTATCAAGCCCCCAAAACCTCAACTCCCGCCTTTGCAAGCTCTCCTGCACTGGCTTTCATTATTTCCCAACCCTGTTCTCGTACGGATGGAAGTCCTTTTCCTGGTACTTGATCCTTAATCGTCCTTTTCCAAGATAGCGAAGAAGGGCTTCATTTGTTCAGTGCAGCTATTCTTGTCCTTTTCCTTTGCGCAACCCGCGAAGTTGGCGACAAGATCTCCGTCTTTGTACCCACCAAATTTCGGGTTAGCGGGTCCGCTGGCGTACGAGTTGAGCAGGTTCTGTGGGATGAGAGCGAGTTTTGCGAGCAGAGTTCCATGCCATCTATGGTATATTAGTCTATTATCCGTCGGAGGATTGCAGCAATGCAAAGCAATACGTACTGGATAATGTGCTCTAGGGCGTGACTTTCAGCCTTCTGGAAGTTGTAGCTCCGGTAGATTGGGTCAAACCAAGCATCGAGAAAGTATTTGGCCCATTCGCCGTTGCGCACAATAATACTGGTGGGCGTGAGTCCTTCTTTATCCTGTGTCACGACGAAATCTATACGATCCCCTTTGAGATTTCCAAAAGTTTTGATGACGCTATCCGGGGGCACAACTGGCTCGTTGACAATCATGGTCTTCTCGAGCTTGGAGGGGTTGAGGATGTGCGACTGTAGATCAAGATTATGGTTCATGATCAATGCCGTACTTTCTAGGTACCAGAAAAATGTAGAGCCCGGGTATTCTGTCATGGCGTGTCGTATTGCCGGTACTTTTGCCCAAGAAAGAGGGGACTTGCCTGTCGGGTACTGGTCATTGCTAGGGAAAAATGTCAGGTAGCCTATAAGTAACCCGGTCAGCATCAAAGTCATATTTCAATCATGTCGTAGGCATAGTGTATGTACCGTGTTTCTTCGCGTAGTCCTCCCTGTTCTTTTTGATTTTCTGAACCCAAACTTGATCCGCCTTTGGATCAATTGTCGTGACAATGACTACAGGCGGGCCACTTCCAATTGCGACTTTTGGTATTTTCGGTATGGGTGTAGTAGCCAGAGGTGTGGATCGACCTCCCGATTTGCCAAAGAGCCAAATCACGGTCAAAAATGCTAATATGCCGACCACAACCAATCGTAGCTTATCTCTCCGCAGCAGATTCTTGAGTGCTGGAGGTATGGGCAGGGAGTTGCTGTTGCGTGCAGCATACGGCGGTGGCCGCGATGTTTTCCGCGGTGGCATAGCGAAATGCATTTGGGAGGTGAATCGTAGCGGTCGAGATGTGAACAGACAGGGAGGCCAGGCCGAGAGCGGTGCGGTGAGGTGGTTCAGACCCAGTTCCAGCAGCGAGTTCGCAAACGAGGGGCAGCAGTTGGGGCGAAAGGTATGTGAATAAATGTTCAGCCGGATGTCTCAAGAAGGTGTCATGGCTTGAGCGGGCGCAATGATTCCCAGGGAGTGTGTAGGTGGAGGCGGCGTGAGGTGTTGAGAGTAGTTGCCATGTGTTTGAGAATCTCTAGGGCGAATTGGCCTGGCGGGAGTGAGATGGCTGCCAAGCATTAAATCCCTGTCGAGAACCCTTACTTTATCCATTACAACCCTTCTCCTTATCAAATCCATCCTTCACACTGTCTGCAACATCGACACACGGAAACCATCAGTAAGCTCCTGCGTCTTCGTGTCTTTTTCTTTCAATCAGCCGCCCGTCGCATTATTAGCAATATCCTGTTGCGACCAAGTGCTAACCTTGTTCACGTCAACTAAATCCAGGGGCATTACTAAGTAACCGATTGCCAAGCTGGGAATACATGCGACGTGGAAGACAACCAACACCAGACGTTGACATGTAACTAATGGATGTAGAAAAGGTCTCGAGGAAGAAAATGAAGTAGCGACCGCGTAAGAATTCCAACAGCATGATTAATCCACCTTTCGCCCGATGTGATGTACAATGCATCTAGATAAGTGGGATTATTCATAGATTATTACTTACCGTTACCCGCAATGACGTAGAATTCCTGTCACCAACATTTCGGTATTTTGGTTATATCATGTCTGACGATGCCTCTGTTCTCTCTCCTCCCTACTAATCCAACTTCGATTTTCTGATACCGTGAACCTCCATAAGCCAAATTTAATCGCAATGGTCCAGAACGTGATTCAGTTGAGGTGCGAGTGTAACCAATATCCTTGGGGCAAGAAGGGTTCAAACTCCCTCGCGGCAACACTATGCTCCAAAACTCCAGGCACGAAATTCACGATCGATGAGAACACTCCGTATGCCGAAATGTTAGTATCAACTGCTCTTGTCCAGGATGAAAGAAAAGACGGTACTAACACTATAAAGGTGGATGGGCACATACCCCGACCTGCCGTCCTATGCCCTAGAAACAGGCGAGGATCTCCAAAAAATCATTGATGAAAACCCAAATCAACTCATTGGTCAAAACGTCATTAAGAAATTTGGCCACAAGAACCTTCCATTCCTGCCAAAAGTGCTCTCTATTGCCAAGGCACTCCCGTTGCAGTTGCATCCGGTATGTTCTATTGAGAACACCACCTTGGACGTGGTCACTGACAGGTTTATAGAATAAATCATTGGCCTCAAAACTCCATGAACGAGACCCTAACCAGTTCACGGATCCCAACCATAAACCTGAGATCGCTCTCGCATTAGGCGACTTTGAAGCTTTCTGCGGATTCAAGCCCCTAAAGGACATCGAAAGTTTGCTCAATCTTCCTCCCCTTTCCGGTTTCTTGCCGGAAGTGAAAAAGCCCGACTTCGACGACCAGGTTCTCAAGCATGTAGTAAGGGCCATGCTGGAGGCTTCTCCCGAAACGGTCAAGAAAACGACTGCTGCCTTACTCGAGATTCCCAAAGAAAAGTTCGGCAACGATACTTATATTCCCGAGTTGATCCCTCGACTTGCCGAGCAATATGACGAGAGCGATAATGGCATTATTGTTGCCCTGATCACCATGAACTACTTGAAACTCAAAGCTGGGGACAGCATCTACATCCCGGCTGACGGCATTCATGCTTATCTCTCCGGAGACATCATTGAGTGTATGGCGCGGTCCAACAATGTGCTAAACACAGGATTCTGCCCTCGCGCAGATCGAAATTCCATAGACATGTTTGTGTCGTGTCTCACATTCACGCCCCACGATGCAAAAGAGGCGATACTGCCATCGAAGCAATCCGACAAAGCCAAGAATGGGAAGACGAAGCTTTATGCTCCCCCATTGAGCGAGTTCAACATGCTTGCCACTGATCTCAAAGAAGGAGAAAACGAGACAATCGCGGCGGTCGACGGACCTTCTGTAATGATCTGCACCAAAGGTGAAGGATCGATGAAAGCAGGTGGAAAAGAACATAAACTCAGCGAAGGGTATATTTTCTTCATCGGCCAGGGCGTTGAAGTGGAGTACAACAGTACCAAGGGGTTGCAGATGTTCACGGCGTATGTAGAGTGAACAGGATCCCTTTCGAGATGGGTTCGCTTTTCTTCAACTCTCTGCCTGTAGACATTCCGTCACATCCGGGTATTATGGTATTAGTTGTATCCGATCTGGCCCAATGCGCGAGGGGTATGTGATATGCGTGCAAGTGGCGTGTTGCCGGATCCGCATTGTCCCCACACTTTATGCGGAGCTTGGGGAGCTCTCCCCGCACTTCATTACGACGTTATGCTTGGAAACCATACCTCTAAAGAACCCCGCAAGGGGGTACGTTCAATGATATAAATAATGACAAGTGTGTCTGTTACTCTGGGTTGGCTTTCATCATTGCATTGCATTTCTTCAATATTTTTCGTTAATGATCCTGACTTACATCAAGGCAATGTCTGAACGGTTTTAAGCTCTACATCACAATCAGATCGCCATGATTGATATCAACAAGCGCGATTCCATGGACGCCGGCGTCTCTGACATGACAAAGAAATTCCAAGGTGCTCAGGTCACACAAAAGGATGTCGAGTACGCGACCTCCCAGCATCCCATAAGCCTTACTTCTCTACCTCCTTCTGTTCGCAACAGAATCTACGGCTATGTTCTCGACACCGAACTTGTCAATGTAGGCAATTCGAATGTCTCCTACACGCATGAGCTCAAGGACAACACACTCCGATTCAAGGCTTCACGACCACCTTTTCCAATTTGCTCCTCGCTCTTCTACGTAAATAAACAGATTTCCGAAGAATCGAGGCTCTTCTTCTACTCGAAGAACCTGTGGGTACGCTTCGAAATTTACACAACCGACGCACGACACGCCAAAAACCTGCTCGAAGACTCTGGTGTACTATTCGCAGTAGCAGAAAAAGACATGATCGCCCGGGCTCAACAGCACGCTTTGGACATGACCCTCGTCGAAAAGAAGAGTAGCCAGAAGAGGGCGACGGTCATGTTCCCCGCACAATATCTTCCCCGGCTCATCAACTTCATGGAGCAGGCGAATCAGGCGACAAGTGCGTGGGCTAGAGGGCATGCCATCTTTCTGACGCTAAGGGAGGTGCATGGAACAGAGATTGCGAGTGTACAAGGAGATTTGCTCGAGGGCTTCAGAGCTCTGACAGGTTTCTCCAAAGTGGTTGTGCGAGGGGAAGATATACTGCCTGGCTACGCCGAGGGTCTAGAAGAAAGTATGATGGCGAAGACGTTTGATGTCGATGCATGGTTCAACACGTTGAACGACATGCTTACCAGGGGAGAAGAACAAAAAGACAAAAATCAACACAAGAGTTCAATCCAGCAGTGCCGAAGTACCATAATAGCTCTGACGTACGGCTATCTAACCCGGGCCGAACTACTACACTCGCAGCCTGAAGCCTTCCATCAACGCATACAGCGTCTTCGGTATAACCTCGAGCGTACCTTGGCGGCCTCTTCATTGGCAGTAGCCTCACCATCCATAGACAGGAAACCCCTTGACTGGCTCGCGGCACCCTCTATTTCCTTGTCTACCCGACACCACACCGCTACTGCGCTGCTAGCTGCCGAGACTGCGTCTTCACATGCACTGAGCCTTTGCACAGACTCACCTTCACCATCTACCAATCCCTGGTACCGCAGCTTACCACCCGAGCTCATCCCACCAAACAAAAATACTTGGTTCACAAACGCAGAAAGGGCACGTGCATGGCTGGAGCTGGGCAAAGTACATTATTCGTTGGGAGAATGCCTCTTCGCAGCGGGTGACTTGGAGAGGGCGGATCGCCTGCTCATGGAGGAAGCAGGGTCGAAGCCAGACGATACGGAATTGATGGCGGCAGGATCCGAAGTAAAGTTGTGGTTCGAGCGCGCGAGAGAGGGCATTGATTGGAACGTGGGGCCTGGCTTTTCACTGAAAAAGGTGGCTCTTCTAGCCAAAACCGCACACGTGAAGTAGATGCTTCGTTACACAAATACAACCATTACCTCAGAAGTGTCCGCTTTGGATTTAGATGTTGGCCTAAGCAGCGCACGCTGTGATGTTCTTAAGGTCATCCATCTACCCAACCTTCGTTTTTTTGTATCCGCTGGCGATTTTGTGAGAGTGAACAAACAGTATTTAAGATAGGCTCACAACCTCTTTCCAACTCCAGACATTCATTACCAGAGTCTTGAAAGCAGGTGAGTATACACTCGATAGATCCAGAGACGCATAACTCCTCTGATCTAGTCATCGAAAAAAGAACTGGTCACTATGTACTCTACAGACGACACCTCTCATACTTCCACACACACTACAATGGCGGAACCCCCCATGTTTCCTAGCCAACCCACCCCTCAAGACTTACACAATGCCATCACGATCAACCTGGAGAAGTCCAACTACTTCAGTATAACGACAGCCAAGAAGCCCTGGGCACCCTGGACCACGCTTCCAACAAACCAAAACACGGAAGCCCGACCCTGTCACCACTCCGGATCCCGTCTCCACAAACTCACCTGCGGACACATCGTCGCCATGCCACGGGACCCGGAGACCTGCAGCGCCAACTGCATCCCACACTCACTCACCACCACCGGCCAAACCATCCCAACCCAGTTTCCGCACTCCGCAGCCAACCAGCCCACCATCAACAAGATACGTACCTCCATCTACCACGCCCTCTGCCACCGCCAGACCATGCTGCACGAAGCCGGCCACCCAAGCCCAGAGACGGAATTCCAACAACACAAACGCGTTCTCCACCAGATCTGGGCCAAGCAAGACGCGCGCCTTCAGCCTGCAGTCGATCTCGTCGGCGGCAATTTCGCGTGCTACTTGTGCGGCACCCCCGGGCTCCGCAAGACGCGACCCGCGTATGTCCTCGACGAGGCGCCATATTGCTGCGTCATCGTGGGGTATGGAGATCGTGACCGCGCCATCATTCGGGAGCTTGATCGAGGGATTTTGCCCCAGCCGCCTCCTGTGGTGTTGCACCCGATGCATCTTCATCGCGGCGGCGGCGGCGGCGGTAGAGGTGGCGGTCATGCACGTTCGAGGCGTGACTACGATCCCGCACAGCGCCTCCAACGCATCAAGGATGCGCGGATCACGAAGTCTAGGGTGGCGGAGAAGAATAAGGTGCTTGCTAGGATGAGGGAGGAGGAGATGATGGAGGAGTTGGAGACTCTTTGGGTGTAAGTGGGGAGGTGCACTGAGGGTTGGAATCATACCACGTTGACGACGATGATGGATTGTGATTTGATGGGATTATTTTTCTTGGTTGGGGCGTTTGGGTTGGTCATCTGCAGCAATGATGCTTTTTTCTCCCTCTCCTCTCTGGTTTGAGAGGGATAGGCTTCTGTATGGACTGTTTGTTGTGCTTATATCACATCACATACTCACATGTTGTATGTACATCCAGTCTAACTCTATAAACCACCATATATATTTTTTGAGCGAAGATTCAAGTTCATTGTTGTATATGTACATCTCCTCCTCTTTGAGCCACTTCACGTCAGATCGATGCCCGTTACCCACCACCATGTCCACGAACACTCCTACTTCCTTCTGAGCCCCACCTTCGCGCCTCCCAAATTCGTGCACGTCAATGTAATCTTCTCCCTCCACGGCTCGTCATCGCGACTCTCAATGTCAAACATCTGCATCATGCGGACGAGCACAAACATGACCTGCGTCGTGGCAAAGTTCTGGCCAATACAGACGCGAGGCCCACCGTTGAAAGGGATGTACGCCCATCCTGGTCTGAGTTTCTCGGTGCGTTGGGTATTGGCGTTGTCGTTGTCGTCTTCCGGATCGAGCCAGCGCTCTGGAACAAACTCGTTTGCGTCCGCGCCGTAGATGTCTGGGCGACGTTGTAACGAGTAGACGTGGTACGCGACGTAGACACCTTTTGGTACGATTATAGGGGACATGCCATCTGGACCTCCGCCGCGTGGCAGCACAGTGTCAGTTAAAGCTTGTCGTGAGTTGGACGGGATTATGGGATAGAGGCGCTGAACCTCATTAACGACAGCGCGGAGGTACTTCATCTTCTTGAGCTGGTCGTACGTCGGGGGCTCGTCTGGCTGGGAGGACGAGGATGACGACGTGTGCGAGCGAATCTCGGCCTCGAGACGTTTGTAGACTTCGTGATGCCGTGGGAGTTCGTAGAAAAGGTTCGTAAGGACTGCGGAGGTTGCGTCCCGCCCTGCAGCGAGTATGTTGAGGAGCTCGCTGCGGGCTCGGACAAGATCGCTGGTCTCGGAGAGGAGTGACGTGAGGAAGAGTTGTCGGTTCACGGGCGGTTTGGGGACTGGGTCGGAGGGGTTGATGGCAGTGGTAGTTGCATTCGCCTGGGAAGACAGTTCTTCGGAGATGATGTTGTCGACAAAGTCTGAGAAAGATACGTCAGGTCAATCCACAGTAAAGTGGGAAGATTTCATATTTAGGATTGTGTATGTAAGGGATGAACTCACTCTGCAGGCGTTTCACACAGTTCTTATGTTCCGCGTCGGGTAGATACATGGCCAACATACCCCAACGCGCATTCTTGTTCTTCTTCGATAGAGGATCCATGACATAATCGAACGCATCAACGAAATCTCGGGACGCCGAATTCTGCTCCTCGTCTGTAGACAGTGCATTCACACTCTTGCCTAGCAGGAATTCGGAAGAAATGTCGAACGCAAGGCGCTGAAATGAGGTCTGGAGGTTAACTGTCGAACCATCCGTAGGAAGCGTCTCAATGAGGCGAGAAACGTGTCTGTCGAGCATCAACGTATCGGCAACATGGGTGCGCTCAAAACACGGTCGTAACATGTCCCTCGAGTGCTTCCACTCGGCTCCGTCGGATGTGAAGATCCCTTTGCCAATGGAGGCACTCAGCAGTTGAATGCGCTCTTGGCCGACACTGAAGTGGCTGAACTGGGTTGCAAGTATAGATTTGACATTCTCTGGATCTGAGGTCAAGATGATGGTGTTTCCGAAAACTTTAGTCCCGACGGTATGAGCATCGTTATCTTTGAGCCAGCTGCCCCAAAATTCGAGGAGGCTATGTGCTTTTAAAGCCTTGTAGTTGCCTATCAATGCATCAAGGCTGAAGAACGGGTCTTTCCATTTCTTCTGTCTGGGAGGAAGACAGCCATTCTTTTGAGCGAAGGAACGTTGTCGAGACCCGGTGGTCAATTCCCAGTATATCCTTCGCGCAACGACGAGGGTGGTCAGCGTCACAGCAATGTTAGTCAGTGAAAAATAACCCATGACGGAGAGCGGATGTCAGAAATGTCTGAGTGCTCGTCGGTGGGCATGAGCTGTATATAAAACATTGTCGAGTGTACTTGGCAGCGATGTTTGGAAACTCTACTAATCAATATGAGTCCTCGACTGACCATTCTATTGGAGGAGTGAGGTAGCTGGGGGATGTTGCTCCTGGCCGCATTTTGCGCTAGCGTTTACCCGAGTACGACTTGTCTGATTTCGCTCACAGAATGCGAGGGTCTTAGTCAGATTACCACGTGTGATCGACCAAATAGTCGTGTTGAACACAACACCGCGCCATTATACCCTATTGGGACCTGCCATGACCTATGCGAGGTGTGTAGATGAAAGGATGCACGCGCGAGCTCCATTTGTACGCATACTTCATTCGCATCACATACATCGTAACCAAGAACCAATTTTTTTCTGTTTTGCCATTTTTCGTAAAATCTATTGTGATGATTTTGGTAGGAAAAGTCATAAAGGGGAACGCCAAAATCTGCTCCTCCGTCCGGCTGCCCCCTCCCAAGACGCAAGTGAAAAGCAAGAAAGCACGAAATCCGCAAACATGATAGAGAGAAAACTGAAGGAAAATAACCCAATAACTTGTATGACTCCCCAGAGATACTCCAGATCGATGAAAACCATGACCCAGTATGAATACCCTCTGTTATCGGTGTCCGGTTGGACATTTACCGGCCAGTGGAATGAAGCTCAGGAATTGTCCGGGGATCCCGATGGGATTTTTGCACTCGTCGTGAAATGCGACTGAGTATGACAGGGGAATCTTCGGGTCCGTTTGAAGGAAATCCATCATTGGGTGATAATTGGTATTGCATTGGATTCGCCATGCAGATAAAAGGAAGACCACCTCCATGAATGAACCGCGATTTATGGGGAGAACCAAGAAAGGTTTTCGCACCGTATCGTAGTCCAGATATTATGCCGTGGGTGGTATTTCCGAGAGTAATGGATATAATGCCGAATAAAGGAAAAAAAGATGAGAAAAATCCGGAAGAATGGCTTGTGGGTATATCCAAGGAAGAAATTGGTTGCTCTAAAAGGTCAAAGCACACCCACCAACGCCGATGCTTGAAAATCCGGAGAACATCCATAGCCCTCTGTGCCGTTTATCCACTGCAGGACTGCAGTAACCAGTGGAGTATGGCGTCGAATAGATGATCTGTCCGAATCGGTCCGGAAAGAGGCTAAAGATATTTGTATGCAAAAGGAAAATGGGCAGTAAGAGGGAAAGGGGATACCGGTGGCAAGTCGGTAGGTGAAGGGTGTGGAAGGAGGAAAGGAAAGCAAATCCAATGGCGCTCGCTAGAGGCCTTGGGTAACTTACGCTTGCTTGACACATCCAATACCCATCGAGACAATTGACTCTGTTCCTACCCAGAAAAACCTTGAAATCCCGAATGAGCACAAAACCCGTATACTACATGTAGTCGATAGACTACTCTGTGAAGTCCAAGATGGATGGTTTGACTTACCTGGTACCAACCTAGCCAAGTATGGTATCCAACGTTCTGTATTGAACATCAACTAGGACTGGATGTACTCGTCGATCGCTTCGATGACGTCGCAGATGATGAATTGGCCCATATCCTCCAAGGGAATCTCATCCACGGGAAGAAGGATATCCTCCAGGGTTGGAATGCGAGCGACCTCGTCGAGTTCGTACTGTTCCACGACGGCAAGTTGGTTCCACGCGATGGTTGGAGGCCCACGTTCCCGAGGAAGTGGGGGGAAACGACCGACACCAGTCTTGGCGCGATCGTCCCCTTCCCACTTCATCTCCGCAAGGGATGGCCAGTCTGCGATCTCCTCCTTGCCGGTGCGCCAGTCGAGGCACCAGATGGTCTGCTTGCCGAGGACCCTGCTACGGTTGCCTTTCATGGTCGGATTATGGGTCGGGAGAAACTCATCCATGGTCTTCTTGACGGCAGTTTGGTCAACAGCGTTGGGCTGATCACGCAACTTCTGCACACGGTCGCGCTCCCGAGTTGCAAGTACCTAAAAGATTGAATGAGTATAAGTCTTTGCACATCGCAAAGCAGCCAACATTACCTTGGCGAGATAAGCACTCTTGGAAGCAAGCATGGCCTCGAGGTGCTTGATGTAGTCGTCGTAGGTCCACTTGGCGACATCGGCCTTCTTGAATAGTCTACGCATCGCGTTGCGAATCACCTGAAAATTGTGAAAACGCTGGTTTTCTGGAGAGTACCAAGTCTTGGAAGATCGATAGCCGTTGGACTGGTTCCTACCAAAAGCGCCATTGTTTCGGGACCTGTACTGAGAAGAGGGTTGAGTAGGAATGTAGCGAGGAGTTTGAACCCGATTCTCGAATGGGCTTGCTTGTTGCTGGTCACCCTGGTTGTCGTCGCTCTCCTTGAAGAACTGCGACTCTGCATTGAAGAAAGCGGAGCTGAGAAGAGCATTAACCCCGGCATCCGGAGATGCGTGCTTGGGCGAAGAGACAGTCCGCTCGGGGCTCTGCTGCTGAGCCAAAGCCGGACTGACATCCCCACCAAGCGTCGTGCTAGCGGATACAGACGAGGTTGGGCTACGCTGAGATCCCACGCTGCCCTCGCGAAGAGCCGCCTGGCTGTCCGACTTGGGGCCACCCATGTCGCCGATGGCGTGCCTCAATGAGCGATGTTGATATTTTGTGTGATGATCGTGGCGCGTGATAGTTGCTTAGAAAGTGTGTTGAAGAACGAGTGGTGATTTACGGGACTGCTCAAGGCATGTGAGGAGTATAGGGCGAAGAGAGATGTCGGTAGATTCGCCAAGCGATGAGCAGACAAACCAGGTGAAGGCAGTAATTGGTTTTCCTGTGGCCGATTGGAGTCAGTAAGATGTGTTGCTTTTCAGAACAGGGGTTGATTGCCTCTACAGGTGACCGCCCGGTTGGAAGACGGATCCCGCCCTCCTTGGAAAGTTCAACTTGTGCGCGGATGTGGCAACATACCTAGTGGAGTTGTGTGCTTGCAAACAAAATCTTTCGTTGTAGAGGTAGAAGGTGCGTTGGAGTTGAGAGGCGGACGGGAGTCGACGGGGTTTATGAGTGAGAAGAGCGTATTGAGCAGCCTGCAGCCTGGTATTCTACTTGTCAAAAGAACAATACCCCGCGCGAAGAAACAAGCGGTCACCACAGAAGACCAAAAAGCGGTCTACTATTGTCCACTCGCGCTCTTACCTGCAATTGAGGGTGACTTACAATAAGGTGAACGAAGACGGTCTCTCAATCGCGTGTCCGAAACAGCTTTACTAAACGCAACTCCGAATCGGAGGTGACTCTCGGTAGGATGATGCCACAGTCGTCGGAGCGCGATTGCGCACGGCGGCGGTGTGGTAACGGTAAAAATTCTGCGTCGAAATCTGCGTGTAAGGCGACTATGAGGAGGGTTGTGGTGAGGTGGTTTTTGTGGTGGTGGTTGAGAAGGAAGTGGGCGCGCGGGGACAAGATGAGGGTAGCTTTGATTTAAAATTGCGAGGGCGACTCGCCGCAGACACATGATAGGATCGTTTACAAGCAAACAGACCACGAGTGAGCGCTTTACACTTGGCAAGACTACGAAGGATATCATATCGCGACGTAAAGCACGGATATGTTGATGAGTGCGATTCAACACCTCTAGACAAGCCGAGGGAACGATGCTGCGAGCTGCATGATGGACGCCAAAGTCCATTGCTACTCCTTTGCTATGTATAGCTAGTTCTGCTTTGTGAATATCAACTGGACAGCATCATGTGGCGTGCGGTTCGGGGATGCATATTGTAGGGGCTATGCCCGACCGTGCAGCATATGTACATGGGTAACATTGCGATGATCCAGCCGGATTGCCCCAAGGTCTATCTCTTGATGTTCCGTGAGACGGAACGTTGGTGTGCCACGAGTTTCTTGATGGCAATGGTGCGCATCATGGTGGTACAGGCCTGAAGGTAGCAGGTGAGGGGAAGAGATGGAGGCAGTCTAGGAGACACTGACAGGGGAATACGACAAGCGGTGACTGAGGGAAAGGAGGATCTCTTGTATAAAAATCAACGCATATAACTTTGATGTAGAACCATGTTTGTTTCCATGGCGATTGGGCAATGAACAGGAGAGCGGAACACACAGAGAAAGAGAAGAAAAGGAGATGTAGTTGAGAGAAATACACCTCTCCAAGGAAACACGAGACACCAGCATGCTATTGTATTGAAGGGTTAGGTGGAGGATAACGATGCGGAGGGAGATGTATGGGAAATGGTACGAAGGATGGAGCAGAGAACTGTGAAGCAAGATGGGATGAGGTTGAAGTGGCTAGTGGTGGTTGCTGAGGCTGAAGCGAGCAGGGGCAGATGATTGGGTAGGGGCGCCCCACCAAACCAGGCGGGCGCTACGCCGCAGCCAGTCGCGCGGGATGGCATTGACTTGTTGACATTTGATGCATTCAGTTCAAGCCATTGAAATTAAGGTTGTGCGCTATTCTCGGAATAATGACTGGGTGGGACGGGCGCGTGCTGGCGGTCTTGTGATGCCTTTGCCTTGTCCTGTAGTTAATTATGGAGGCGATGCTAAAGCTGAAGCTGTCACAACAGAACAGGATGAGAATGATTTTTGAACTGTACATAGATGCATGCATGTAGGTACAGTGTACATGATAATGTGCTTGATAGTCAAGTACGGTGTAGTAATGCAGGGAGCATACGAGATGACGTAGAGAGGCGTGGCGAAACAGGGAAGGGACGCGGGCACTGGGTGGCTCGCTACAAAACTGGCTCTGCCCGCCATCCCTCACGAAACGGTGAGCACTTCCTCTGCTTCTTCCCTCGCGCTGTCGCTGCCGTCAACACCAAAGTCAAGCCCACCGAGCAGAGCAGAGGAGCGGTCCCTTGCGCCCACGACAATCTCGCCCTCCTTCACATACCCTTTTTTCCTCGTATGCCAAGGAGCCTGCGGCGACTGCTGGCACGTCACGAGGCTGCGCGCGGTCGTCAGATCTGCTGCCACCTCTGCGCAGTCTTCCAGTCGCTGTAGCCCAATGGGCGCAAGCCGCCCGGCCAGAGCACAAACAAACGGCCGGTAACGCAAACACAACGCATTCAAGGCACGACAACCTACCAAGGACAAAGAGGCTCAAAATAACCATACCCGCCTTGACCTTTCCCACCGCCTTGTTTGGCCTCTCGCTAGCTCCACCGACACTCTCGCAAATGACTGGTCGCTAGAGGCCTGTCTCTCCTCCAAGGGCGCCTATTCTGGCCACCCACCCCTCCCCAATCGTGCCTGTTCCAGATTTGAGCCGCACCCGCTCTGCATGTTTGGTGAAACGCTGTGGTCGAACCCGTCCTGCGCCTACTCGCGGTAAGTATTTTTTTTGTACCATCTATTGATTTGCTTTCCCGCTTCCATTTTCTGGTCTTGGGTTGCGAGGGCGCCAGTAGTCAATGCCCCAGTATCAAAACCCACCTGTCCCCCACCTCACCGTCGCTCTTCACTCACCCATTCCATTTTCTTTTATTCTTCACCTCTCCTTGTTGCATTGTGTGGCGCGTTGGGCATTTTCATTGTCTTCCCTGTTCTATTGTTCTCTATTGTCCTGTCTGCTCATCGCCTAATCTTGCCACCCTGCCCTATTACTACCACAACTTACTCTACTTCCCTCCACCAAATATCTCTGGCAGATATACTACACACTATTCCTTCTACTTATACTTGCTCACCTGTTCTTTTCAACTCCTCAACCTACTTCGTCATACCAAAACAAAGGAACCCCCTTCTCTGATACCTCGTCACTAGACCACCGTTTTACACTCATTCAGTTGCCGGTATGGCTTCCACTGCGAACCAACAGCAACCCTTCCCGGCTGTACCTCCGTCTCTCTCCGCTGGCGAACATGAGATGCGAGACTACTACGCCCCACAAGATGCATCACGACCTCCACTAAACCAAACACCATACCTCAAACCATATCTCGGCCTTCGAGCTAGGCTCTCACAGATATGGCTCAACCGCTGGACTATTCTACTTCTTCTCGTCCTCGTTCGGCTCCTCATTGCTATTGCAAGCACCAACACGAACCTCGTTTCCGCTCGCCGCGAGGCCCTCAGCGCTTGCACCGAAGTCGAAAAATTGGGCAGCTCCATGGCTTCCATGCCCCACTTCACGGCCAAGGGTGTCAACAAAATGACCTCGTCCGGAATCGAAAATGCCGTGGGCGGACTCTTCACGATGCTCGATTTGACTGTCAAAGGTGTCGAGGAGCTCGTCCTCTTCGTCATCCACATGATGACCCAGACTTATCTCTGCCTCATTACCCTGGTCGTTACTGGCAGCATGCACGCCGCTGTCGAAATCGGTCAGGCTTTCGCCAAGGGTCTCAATGAGACGGTCGAAGAGGTCACGAATGGCATCGGTGACGCGCTCGGCAAGGCCCAAAAAGTGATGCAGGATATTCAAAACTCCATCAAGAATGTCCCTGGCTTTGGCAACAAAGTCCCTGATGTTGTACCCAACCTGGACGCCCAAATTTCCAAGCTCAAATCGCTCGAGGCTCCCCCCGGCATCATGGACGGTGTGAACAAGCTTAACAACTCGATTCCGAGCTTTGAGGAGGTGCAAAACTTTACGGACAACATTATTCGCCTCCCTTTCGAAGAGATTAGGAAACTCATAAAGAACATGGACAACTTCACCTTCGACCACAATGCTCTTCCGGTTCCGCAGAAAGAGCAACTCAACTTCTGCTCCGAAGGCAACTCCATCAATTCCTTCTTCGATAAGCTCATCAAGCTCGTTTACACCGCAAAGAAGGTTGCCCTTGCCGTCCTCATCATTCTAGCTATCCTTGCCATCGTACCCATGGCCTGGCTGGAAATCCGTCGTTACCGTCGCATGCAAGAGCGGGCCGCGCTATTCAACCAGGGTCACGAACCAATGGATGTCGTCTACCTTGCCTCTCGCACAACCTCTGGTACGGTAGGACTGTGGCTCGGCCATCGTTTTGGCTCCACCCGTCGCCAGGCTATTATACGTTGGGCTTGGGCCTATGCTACTTCAATGCCCATGCTGTTTCTGATCGCATTGGGCATTGCAGGTCTCTTTTCATGCTTCTGTCAATACTTGCTACTCAAAAAGATCGAGGATAAAACTCCTGAACTCACCGACGAAGTCGCCAATTTCGCTGAGAAGGTTGTCGTGAAACTCAACAATGCCTCCATGTCTTGGTCCTCCGGCGTCAATGGCGCTGTTGGAAAGCTCGACAAGCAAGTCAACGACGACATACTTGGCTGGGTTGAGAAAGGCACATCAGCAGTCAACGACACCATCAATGCTTTCGTCGAAAAAACTAACAAAGTGCTCGATGATGCCCTTGGTGACACTATCCTCCGAGATCCCGTCCAAGAAGTTTTGAAATGTTTGGTTGGCTTGAAGATTGCCGGCATACAATCAGGCCTCACGTGGGTTCATGATCACGCACACGTGTCTTTCCCTGGCGTGGCCAATGACACATTGTCCCTGGGCGCTCTGGCAAAAGTCAGCGACTCTGATTCGTCTCAGGAACTGATTGCTGATCCCAATGGCAAGGCCAAAGATGAGGTCACCGAAGCCGTTATGCGTGTCATCGACGTACTCAAGGATGGCATCCGCACCGAAGCACTCATCTCTACCACCCTGATCGTCATCTGGTTGGTAGTTGCCCTCGGAGGCCTCGCCTACGCCTGCACACACATGGCTCGCCGTGAAACGGCTCAAGGCACAGCTTATGTCGTGGATCCTGCTACCGATAATCAAGCCAAGCCTATGCACTCCGACGCGGCACCACCTTCCTACGAGCCTTCATCGTACGATCCACCCATTCGAGCTTTCCGGACCTATGCAACAAACGACAACGATCCCCAAACCGAAAAGCACGGTTATGTGGGTGCGCATACCGTTACCGATTCGTCCCGACCCGGCCATGCTCGTATCAGTAGCCATGGGCACCTTGCTGACCCATCGCCTCTCGAAGAGAAGCACAATCCTTTCGCCGACAACAACTCCAACGAGAAGAGTTCTTTCAGCGGACCATTTCGCCGATAACTCTCGCTTTTTCCCTGACCTTTTCCCTCGTGTTCTGTGTCTAAGAAATTGCTTGAGTTGCTACATTGGCCTGTGATGAGACGTAATTGCTCAGGTTACGTAACTTGGACCTTGAGGTCCCACGTTCGCTCGGGTTGATGCCTTCCCGCTCCCTGAGTTTAGAATCTTCCCCCTGATTGATGGAGCTATAGCTTCTCTCAGTGGGTTGAAGATGGAACGAAACTGGTGTTTCGTATTTACATTCTTGTTCAATCTCTCTACTGGCATGTGTCCTGCGTCTTAGCTTCGGCTCGACGATTGTGGACCTTGCTGGTTGCAATGTTTTTCTGGTTTAGCGTGTTGTGTTGTGCTCTGCATCATGTTTTGGGCGTTGGATTGATATCCCTCTCTTTGCAAGGTTTTTTTTTGGAGTGTTTTCAGTTTCTCGTTTTCCATCTTCACGTTTATACCCCAAAGATGATTCTATCTCCTCGTTTTCTGAGATTCTTTACGAATTCTGTCAAACACTTCCTTTTTCCTATCAACGCATTGAGATTGCGTGTATATCTCCTTTGGTATGTCTGTTCCCGAGGGCCTTTCCCGCCGTACCTCTCCAGCGCGCCCTTCAGTACCATTTTCCCTTCTATCGGCTGGGCACCCGCTCCGCGCCTTCCTGTGGCTTGCCCGGTTGGCCCCGAGCCGCTGCTCTGTGCTATAGTCAAGGACGCAAATGGTCTGTAGTGGATTTGAACGCTGTGATGTGCCGCGCATATTGGCTATGTTCGCTCTATTTTCGCCTCGCCTTTACACCGCTTCCGTTAACTCACCAGCCCCTCTGGATGCATCCTTTGGACCCGCTGTGGCTGTCGCTGGGGGATAGCGTGAGTGTTAAGGCTGAGCTGCTGATTGGTAACGAGCGTTTTATGACCATCCTCCTTAATGCCCTCCCTCGTTTCCTCTGCTGAGCAGGACAAGGAAGTGAGACGAGGCATAAGTTGCAGTGAAGGTCGAGAGATGATGTGCTGCGTTGGCTTAATACTCTTTCCTTGATTTCATTTGTGAAGGAGCGCAGGTTGAAGGAATCCTCGTCCCTAGGATGTAGGGTTGGTTTTTGCGCTCTTGTAGCGCCGTCTTGTGTCGATTCTGCTGCCTCTTTTGGCCGGAACCTATCTCAAGAACAGGCATATGTTAGGGAGGAACTGGAGGCGGAAAACAGACTTTGACAGTCGCTGTGTCGGTCTTTAAACAAACCCAAAAAAAATCAACGGGGTGTCTTTTAGATAGCTTTCCGACCAGACTGTTCTCATTACTGGAGGCTGTCGACCTGATAATTCAAATTGTTTCCCCTATACCGTTCAGCTATCTTTCACATGTTGATGTGGTTGCATATATGTCATTTACATGTGAAGTGTTACGGGCTTCATTTCGCTCCGATTTAATGGGTGGGGACCCCCGCTTAAACACTCTTCCACATTGCAGTACAAATTGAAATGCACTTGTGAAGAGGGGTTCGTATACGTCATATTTTTCCTACATTATTAATGTGCATGTTACAACAAGCACATAGCACGGTGTGAAGCCCTTCATTGCCAATTCAACACCTATTTTCACCCCGACAGTCTCTTTCAGTACTGCACACGCGGGCACGAACATCATCAAAACCTCTTTACACAATGGCACCCAAGATCTTCATGTAAGAGATGTGTATCGTTCCAGTTCAGTTTGCTTAGTTCCCTAGCTGATTGTAGCTAGTACCGGAGTCACGGGTTATATCGGAGGAGATGCGCTCCACGTCCTCTATGAGAAGCATCCCGACTGGGAATATGCAGCTCTGGTACGAACGGAGCAAAAGGCTGAACCAGTTAAAAAGGCGTTTCCCAAAGTGAGGATTGTCATCGGGAACCTTGAGGATGCAGATGTATTGGAGAAGGAAGCTGCTGCAGCAGATGTCGTTATACGTAAGAAGCTCACCAAGCACATGAACGGGGAAAATGCACCATCTAGACAGAATATAACATACTAACCAGTCTGCAAAAGACACGGCCGACGCTTCGGATAACGAGCCTGCAGCGCGAGCCATAGCCAAAGGCCTTGCTCAGCACACTAAAGATCGTCCAGGCTTCTGGCTACACACTGGCGGCACCGGCATCCTAGCCTGGGAAGACATGCGTAACATGGACAATCGTCTTGGAATTCACTCGGATCGCAAATACAATGACTGGACCGCTGTGCACGAACTCACCTCCCTCCCCTCAGACGCTTTCCACCGCAACATCGATGAGATAGTCCTCGACGCCGGACGTAATGGTGGACAAGGTGGAGGCATTCGCACCGCCATTGTCTGTCCTCCAACCATCTTTGGTCGCGGTCGAGGCCCAAGCAACGCGCGCAGTCGACAGGCGTACGAAATGGCCAAGTTCATTTTGAAAGAGGAATACGTGCCCATCATCGGAAAAGGCCAGACCCTTTGGAACAACGTTCACGTGCACGACCTCAGCGAGCTCTTCTTGCTGCTCGCCGAAGCCGCCGTATCAGGAAAACGCAATGGCGATGCAGAACTGTGGGGAGAGAAGGGGTACTTCCTCACTGATGCCGGAGAGCATCTTTGGGCGGATCTGGCGAGAAGGTTAGGGAAGAAGGCGGTGGAGCTTGGGCTTGTGAAGAAGGATGGGCCATTAGACGAGAAGCAGCTGTCCAAGCAGGAGGCGCTTGATAGGGCTGGATTTGAAGCAGTTAGTTGGGGTTTGAATAGTAGGGGAAAGGCCGAAAGAGCAAATAAGACTTTGGGGTGGGTTCCCAAAAAGGGGACGATTGAGAATTACGTGGAGGAGATTTTGAGGGATGAGAAGGAGAGGTTGGATCAGAAGTGAGTGTATGCGCGTGTTGGGGAGTATTTGGAATAGTTGATGTCAATAGAACTAATGCAGTGTTCAAAAATTGCATACCAATCTTCCTGTATTAATAAGGTGCAACGTATAATTGGAGTAAAAGGGTAGTCAAAGTTGACGTGAATGATGGACCACGTGGTTGGGAGCTCGGGCCACTTACGCATGTCAGTCGGCAATGACGAACGATGCTGCCCCAACCCTGAGCTCCCGCGGACTCTGGTCGAGAGCCATATACCTTAATAGTGCCTCTCACCTGTATCGGAAAGCGATGACACCCCGATAAAAATGATATGAGATGAATTTATACCCCGCGCCATCTTCACAATGCTCTCTGCTTTCACAGCTCGACCCGTCGTGGAGCTCAAGCAGCGCGACAAGTCCAAGATCGAGTCCCTGCTGGCCTACGGTATATCCAAGTTCGCCATGCTTCGAGTACCAGTGCTGACAGTTGTATAGGGGACAGAGTGCTCGTGGGCCTGAACACTGGTGCTCTGCGCATCTATCGAGTGAACGAAGCAACCGAAGACGACGACCCTGCCAAACACAACGACGGCCAAAATGGAGACCCGACGCCTGAACCGTATACACCTAAAGTCAGACCTGCCGACCTTTTGCGTGAAGAGGAGAAGTTCTCGCGGCGTCCAATACAACAATTAGCAATCATAAAAGAATCGAACATCCTGGTTTCTCTGTCGGATAACCATGTCTCAATTCATGACCTTCAAACCTATGCGCTGCAGGAGAAGCTGGAGAAGACGCGAGGCGCGGCAACGTTTGCGGTGACGAGTAATATTGTAAAGGACCCGAGCACGGGAATCCCAAGCATCATGAGTAGACTGGCGGTTGCGGTGAAGAGGAAGATCATCTTATGGACATGGCAGGACATGGAGTTGAGTGGGGAGGCTACCGAGATCACCCTGATCGCTTCCGTCAAGAGCTTGACATGGGCCACTGGAACCAAGATCGTTGCGGGAATGGACCCAGGATTTGTCATTGTGGATGTCGATACACAGAATGTTCAGGATATTGTCAAGCCAGGCGCGTTGGGCGAAGCGGGCGGGAAGGAGGGTGCGCGCTTCGGGGCGGTCTCGTCGTCTGGAATGGGGTATATGGGCATGGGGAGCTGGGTACCGAAGCCGCTTGCCACAAGACTTGGGGAAGGGGAAATGTTGCTTGCAAAGGATGTGAACAGTCTGTTCATTGACACGGATGGGAATGCGCTCGACAAGCGGCAAGTCCCATGGCCCACGGCGCCAGAGAGTCTCGCATATTCGTATCCATATATGCTAGCACTCCAGGCACCATCAAAGGGTGGTCTGGAAGTGCGGAATCCCGACACAATGAACCTGCTGCAGACGATCGCACTGCCAAACGCAAACTTCATGTCCGTTCCCCAACCGAATATCAGCCTGGCTCATGCAGGCAAAGGATTCCTCATCGCGAGCGACCGGTGTATATGGAGAATGGGTGCACAAGACTATGAATCCCAGATTGATGAGCTGGTGAGCAACGGCCGTTACGACGAGGCGCTTAGCCTGCTCAAGATGCTCGAAGATACATTGCTACAAGACAAGGAAGGTCGTATACGTGAAATCAGGATGCTGAAAGCTCAGGCACTCTTTGATTTACGCAAATTCCAAGAGGCCATGGATCTGTTCACCGATGCCAAAGCTCCACCTGAGCGCGTCATTGCTCTGTATCCTCCGTCGATCGCTGGCAAGTATTCTGCGGCAGAAAGCGTCAAGGATGCAGAGAGTGTGGTAGACGAAGAGGAGGAGGAAGCACGCAGCGAGAAAGCTGCGCCTGACTCTAAAGAAACTCCTCACGCACCTGCTGCCACTATCGGTCGATCTATGATGGGCCGATTGTATGGACATAAGAAGGTGGATTCCGAGACGGCCTCTATCAAGTCTGCCGTTAAGGACGACACGGCTGATACCGCCAGCATCAAAGGAAAGACATCGGAAACTATTGTTCCTGAGAAAAATCTAGAGGGCCAGGATCTTAGGGACGCTGTGCGTGCGCTGCAGGTGTTCCTGGCGCAATGCCGTGTCCAGATCAAGCGATATATCGATACAGACGGTGTCTTGAAAGAGCCCCTGCCTGAGCAAAGTGACAGCCAGGCTGAAGAGTACAAACCATCCTTTCACTTTTTCATACAACACCCTGGTCCTCCCTCGCAGATTGATTGGGCCGCGGAGTTGTTGAAAGTCGCCCAATTGGTAGATACCACATTGTTTCGTGCGTATATGCTTGCGAGTCCCGGCCTGGCCGGTCCCCTCTTCCGCCTACCCAACTTCTGTGAACCAGACGTCGTTCAGGAGAAACTGTACGAGACCGGGAGATATGCTGATTTGATTGACTTTCTGCACGGCAAGAAACTACACCGTCAAGCATTGGAGTTGTTGGCAAAGTTCGGGAAGAACGAGGCTGACGAGGAAGTATCACCGGCATTGCAAGGCCCGCAACGCACAGTAGGATATCTGCAACAATTACCGCCTGAGATGCTGGACCTTATCCTCGAGTACGCAGAATGGCCTTTACGAGCGGATCCTGCGCTTGGCATGGAGGTTTTCTTGGCGGATACAGAGAATGCAGAAACTCTATCTCGTCCGCAGGTAGTTGATTATCTCCAGAATATCGACTCAAAACTTGCGGTCAAGTATTTGGAGCACATCATTGAAGAACTCAACGACACCACGCCGGACTTCCACCAAAGACTAGTGGACCTGTTTTTGGAGCGCTTCAAAGCTGGCGAGTTTGAAGACGACAAAGAGAAAGAGAAATGGATGAAACGACTGCAGACTTTCCTCAGAACAAGCGCCTCGTACAACAGATACCGTGTGCTCCAGCAAATGCCCCCCAATGATCCAAATTACTACGAAGCAAGAGCAATTGTACTGAGCAAGATGGGCCAGCACAGACAAGCACTGCAAATCTACGTATTCCAACTGCAAGACTATGAAAAGGCAGAAGAGTGAGTCCCATAACCCCCACTTCACGAGTGTCCCTCTTTCTCAACACTGACGAACACATCCAGATACTGCAATCAAACTTACCTCGCGACTCCTCACCCTTCCTCCCCGACCAAAACGTCTTACAGCACGAGCACCCAGCAAACAACCCATTCACCCCCCACCGACGACGCCGAACCCTCCATCTACCATATCTTACTCTCACTCTACCTCCAACCCCCACCACCCCACCAACCCAACTGGCCGCCAGCGCTAACCCTCCTTTCCAAGCACGGCGCGCGCCTCCCGGCTTCGACGACGCTCGACCTCGTGCCTCCCTCGCTTCCCGTCAAGGACCTCTCATCGTACTTCCTCGGCCGCATCCGCAATGCCAACTCGCTCCTCAACGAAGAACGCATCGTGGCGCGCCTGCGCGGCGTCGAGAAGGTCGATGTCGAGGCGCAGGTCAGGCTCGGCGAGCACTACACCAAAAGCGATTCTCATTCGGGTGGCCGTTCAAAGATCCCTCCTGGTGGATTGAACCGTAGGGTCGTTATTACCGAGGACCGGCATTGCGCGGTTTGCCACAAGAGGTTTGGCGGGAGCGCCATCAGGGTGTATCCTGACAACAGCGTTGTGCACTCGGGCTGTTTGAGGGGGAGTGTGGGGAGAAAAGGGGGTATCGCAGGATTTGGAGCTAGCGGTGCTGGTGGTGGCTGGGGAGGCGGAGGAGGTGGAAGTGGATGGAGGTGAAAACGTTTTGCCTTCTTCTCTTTCACAAGGATAAAGGGGGAAAGAATTCACGTTTTTTGGAAACTCCGCTTGTCTTCCAACATCTTCTTCTTGGCCTTTCGCGAACTGCGGTACCGTATGTGATTATCTTCGTGCGCCGCCGCCTCTTTTCTCCCCTGCTATGTGCATCGAGGGTGTGTCTTGGGGGTTTACGCTTACCCAGTAGTGTATGCTGAGTGATGGTGGCGGTTTTGATACCTTGTATTTAATGTGTGTTTGTTTTGTGTATGTATGTATAGAAGTCAGTACCAAAGAAAGCAGCATATGGTTTTGTGGATCACGGTGTTTGTTTGTTCGTTCGTTCGTTCATGAGTAGGAAATGAGATAGCAAAGCAAAGACAAAAAAGGGGCGCACAAAAAGCGTGACGTGGGTGAAAAGGTCAGTTAAGTATGTATGTAGGGAGTTCTGGGATTGCGCATGCATAGATGTACATAGAAAGCACATGTGTACGGTATCTGTCTTCAAGAAAGGATAAGAGAGGGAGCTACGAATCATTCCATTTCTTCTTTCTATGCTTCTTTCTTGTTCCCGTTTCTAACCATCCTATCTTCTCGTAACCACCTCTCTCAAATTCATCCCGTCCGTCAGTCCTCGTCCATCCTTTCTCTCCATCTCTTGAGTAGATTAAATCTCAGGTAACGTAGCCGTGTATATGCTACCCAATATCAACCCTCGGTGCCGCTGTAACGTATTCCGCAATTGCGTTCTTTCTGGTTTGAACGATAGGCCAGTGAGAAAGAGTTGAAAAAGGATATTCTCGGGTGTGATATCGTGTTGAGCTCTTTATGCGTCTGGTTCCTTCTCGTCGGTCATTTTTGAGAAGGCAGTTGGTCGAGTGTGCGCTATGTGTGTGCGCTAGCATGGAAGAAATCCACCACGCTGAGTGCGTACGAGCGCGTGTGCGGAAAGCACGAGGGGGGAGAGAGCCCCGACATGGAATGTTCCCACTGCAGCCCTTCCTGCCGTGTTGCGCCGATGCTTTGAACTTCACCCTCTTCACACTTTGTATCGGCTCGCCTTGTGCATTCCCCCATACTTCTCCCTTCCCATGTCATTGCGCCTTCTTTCATGCCCCACGCATCATTCCCCCGCATCCTCACCGTACGCGCGCTCCAGCGCTTCAAAGTCGTCTTCTTCGTCCCTCTCTCTCTTCCGCTTCCCGGCGCTCTCCTCCTCCGCGGCGGCGGCAGCCGCTCTGTCTTCGCCCATCTTCATGGTCAGAAACGCATTGATATCCGCTTGGAGGTCTCTGAGGCGGGATTGGAGCGCGGCGAGGGCGGCTGTACGGGATTCCGTGGACGGTGGTGATGATGATTGTGGGGGCGGGGTGAGAGCGTGTGTGAAGATTTTGGGGGATGAGACGGTTGGGGAGGTGTATGTGGCTGTTAGATCTGGCATTTTTGTTTTCGTGGTTATAGACGGCGGCTTCTTTTCGAGAGACTGAGTGGGAGTGGTGTTGTTTATGTCGGTGGGAGGAGGCTTCTCTCTTTTTTTTGGTGGGGTGCGGAAGGGACAGAGCTGTTGTGCGTGGGGTACGAGGTGGATCGGCATCAATGGACAGCCACGAACGTGTAGTGTATAGAATAGCGGCACGCTATTTTTGCTTATGTCCTGTCAGATTTGAATGAGTCGAAGAAAAGAATAAAAGTGATTCCGCAATGTGAATTGACGAGCACTTCTTTTTTGCAAGCTGGAAACAGGAGTGGAGAGTGGTTCTAGTCGTTACGTCAACGAAGCATTCCTACCTACATACATAGGCTCTCAGAAGACAGCAAACATGGCGCGTAAAGCAAAACTTATTATCTTTCGAGGCTCTGAGGGCATCACCTCAAAAGCGGTTAAAATTTTACATTTTATGCAGCAGATTAGGTCAGAATATCTGTTTCTTCCCAAGTGTAACTTCAAGTGACTTCGAAAAGCAGTGCCAGCTGACATGTATGAATACAACATCCAGTACTGTTGAGTGGTTTTATACTTTAAGATGGGCTGGACATCTATTTGCAGCGATAGGGTTGGGACACGGGCTCATAACGCCCCATGAGCGTGGCACTTGGTCATATCAAACATGTCGCAGGGTGTGATGTTGCGTTAACTAAAGCATTACAATCACAGAGAAATTTGCTATATATTACTAGTGTAGTTCAGTTCAAGATTAATACATACTCACCACCAACTCGTCTCTCTTGATACTTTCTTATACCCACATTCATTCACTCCCGGTCTGATCCAACAATTCCGAGAATCACTGAAACGCACATGTCCACATGTGTATACATAGTTACGTATTATCAAGACTCCACATAACGTAGCGCATTGAGCTACTAACCATGTCCTGTAACTACCCTAGTTGTATATACCTAACTTTATATTTGCGGTATAGGGCTGTATTATTGTGTCAGATTTCCGTGTATATGCATGTATGTCGCAAACCTGGTCACATAATACTTAGAATTGTTGACTCTACCCAGCAGGAACTCATCTTCGGACGGATAACAAAATAGAAAACTACATATGTCCTTTTACCAATCCTCAGGTCATTTACTTTGACTAGCTCTTCCTCTCGTCTTTCTATGCTCTACGGTATATTCCAGTGTTTCGTTTTCGTTCAGAATCTCTATGAGATGATGCATAATTTCGTTTATTCATTTCTCTCCTTTCCTCACTTCCCTTCCTTATCTTCCCGCCCTATCACTGATTTGACATTGATGATGTTGCAATTTGGGTAGAGTGTCGGTGATTTTTTCCCTAGCGTGATAGGAACATGGAGCCTGGGACGGAGTGGTTCCTCTAATGCTGTTGCGTGGAGGCATCGTATGGTAGTTAGTCCTCGCGGTCGTCTTTTAGGATTATCTGAAGACTTGTGTGGTCGTGTGTGTGATGGTTGGAAGACGTGATGCTTCGGAGATTAAGCAGAACTCAGCATGTTTGCCCTTGGGAATTCTCGCTGTGCTTCTTGTTTACATCCGCATTCTTTCCTTCGTCCCTATCTTCTTCTTCTTCTTCTTCTTCTTCTGATTTTTGCTCCTTCATTATTCGCCCATCTTCCTCCCTCTCTTTCTCCCCCTTACCCTTCTCTTCTTCCTTTACCTCCTGCCGCCCACCTCCACCCTCCCCTTGCATCTCCGCAATCTCGACCCCTAGCACCACCTCCATCTCCCCCATCATGACCTTAACAAACCTAAAATCCCCACCATCTTCGCCACCGTACCCCTTCTCCCAGCCAACCTTCCCTCCACCAGCAGAAGCAGCATCCAACTCACTCCTAACCTCCTTCCCGCCAATCTCCCCCGCGCACCACTCATCCCAAAGCTCCGCTCTCCCCATACCCGGCAACTCGGGCAAGCCAGGCTGCTCCAGTTCGCAAACGCCGCCGTTGATTTCCGCGCCATCGATCATGGTGGTGTTGGGAGGTGTCGGCGGTCTCCCCTTCTCCAGGTCAACATCGGAGGAGGACGACGACGCGGCGGCTTTTTTGCGTGCCCGGCGCTCTATACGACAGTCCTTGACGATGCGCCACACGACCCATACGACGGGGAAAAAGGTAATGAGAACGATGACGAGGTAAATGGTGGTCGTGAGGGTTTTGGAGTCAAAGGATAATGGTTGAGAGTCGGCCTGACCTAGTGAGGGTGGACTGGGCATAGATGATCCAGACATTTTGGTCGTGGTTGTGAAGGGGAAGGTGTCTCTGTTGCTCGGGCTTTTTTCCTTCTTCTCCTCGTTTTGCTACTTTTGTGCCTTGCCTCGGACCTTTATGGCCGCTGTTTGATTCCCATCTACAATGAGATATGGGCGGTTCGTTTGAAGTTTGTTTTCCTTGTAGTGGGGACAGGTACGCTTCGATTCGAGTTCCAAGTACCACGACAGGAGCGAGCGCGCGCTCAATTAAAACAAAGTGACATGTAACAAACTTCACCCAGATCGCCCCAGATTGCCGTCGTCACTCCACCCCTCTTTTCCTTTCCTACATATGTACCTACATACATCAAAGCTAGCGCATGCATGAAAAGGAGTTTGTATCTATCCATTCTCCCCAAGTTCGCCACAGTACATGTACATAGATACGAACTCCGCGATATCTTTGCAGATTGTGTACATTTGCCTATTGGGCTTTTGTTGCGTTTTCGGTCTGAAAAGGGAAATAACTTTACATACTGATGGGGGCCGTTGCGAACCACTGCCTTCGTCTCACCCGCATGACCGTTAACTGCAGCCCATCTCATGCACATGCAATCTAAAAGGTACATGGATCTATCCCGCTATCCGATCCGGGGAAGGATAGTGAGAAGGATCGAGCATGAAGAAAGGAAAGGATTGCGAAATGTAGCTAAGCGGCCCCATTTGACATCTATTACCTCTCCCCCCGTATCTCGCCTACCAACCTCCTACAAAGATATTCTACTCATCTTTACCCTGCATTTTTCTGTGTTGTTCAATGAGGAAGTGTATTCCCAAGAAGGTATGTGTGATCCCCCTTCATCCACAACCGTTCCTGTCAGGGTGTATGGATATGATTCGCTCGCTCGCCGGATCAAATCGATCCATCCGCGGTTCTACAGCGATCTCTGTGCGATTTGATTGTATACGAGGTTCCTGTTTGGCTAGTCCGTCACAGTTCGGGAACCGAACCGAATGAACCGAAACGGAATCGAACGAACCGGAGCGAAGTGAGGACCTGTACCTACATACCTAGGTATACATGTAACTTACCTAGGTCGGTTGTGTACAACATAGGTACTCATGTATTTGGTTATGTATTTGCTTCTGTTTCTAAGCTGTGATGCTAACGAGCAACGTGTGCCGATTGCTCTTTTCCAGTGGGACTGTCTGCGAGTGTTTCCTGCTTCGTTACTTGTATGTGTAAGTACTTCTGATACACATATTAGCAGGATACGTTTTGTGAAACTGAGCCACCACCGGCGGTACAACTCACTGCATACAAGGGTTCACGGACAATCACCATAAGACCGAAGTCGGAGACTTTGATAACTATTCAACATTCGATTGCAGCTGTACAATGTCTACATGCATACATAGGGACCTAATAGCTAGCTAGTATAGACACTAACCCCGAGGTCATCCCCCCCATCTATATAAGACTCACAATCCTTCTTCTTCTACTACGAGTAGGATGTGATTAGCAGTGACACATGTCTTGCTGCACTGCACTGCACCCCCGAATTTTCTCTTTGTGATTCCCTATCCAGAAAGGTCTTACTGTGCCTTTCGTCCCATTCCAAAGAAACGCCGCGCAGTATGCAAGATATGTAAAGCGCTCCAAAACCAACAGATGAAAGAAAACCGGGTCAAGTCTCCCGAGTGCCGTGACAGGAGATAAGAGAAAAAATATAGAAACGCCAATTCCAAAATGATCGTCGCATGTATATCAAAAACGAGAACGACGGTTACCCAGTGCCCAAGGAGTGCCTCCCATGCTAGAGTTTTTCCCTAGAAAACCTGCCCGCTGCAAGGAAACAAATAAATTTTAAAGAAACATGAAAAGCGATGCGATGTTGATGCAATCATCCATTCCTGTTTTCCAACTATGCGTAGCGCGCAGTGGAGCTGCGATGATAGAGAGGTGGTGGCTGTGGAAAATCGCTGTGGTTTGTTTGCGGCGTCCAGCCCGGGTTGGACCCGACATTCGATGGTGCACCGCCATGCCTTGCATTTCTGGACTGGTTTGGTGCGTAGCCCATGGGCGGCGGCGGCCCGCGCTGTTGCATGGAGGCAGCTTTCTTCGCGTATGCCTTCGCCCTCTTTCGCCGTCTACAACTGCTAATGCAACATCCAAGAATGGACAGGACAAGAAGACCGCCGATGGCACTGGACAGAGCAATGACGAGAGTGCGATGTTCATCTATCCAGGTCTTGACTTCTCCGCCGACAGAAGATCCAGCACATTGGCCCTATATTTGGATTAGTTGTATGGACATGTAATGTGAGGATACGAGCACTCACGTTGTTGCAGTGGCCGCCGCCTACGCAGGGCGTACCATCCAGGAAATTCTGCTGTAAACCATAACATACGTTGCGTCCAAACTCGGGGCTGGCGCAGCTCAACACGCAGTTGCTATTGTCACAAGCATACGTGTCATTACCCTTTCCAAGGTTGCCCATGACAGATTTGCATTGTTGATCCCGAGACGTGCACTGCCCACTGGCGCATTTCAATCCGTTCCCGCAATCCGAACCATCGGGGTTGGTCTTGTCCTCGGGACAATAGGGTGTGGAACCAGTGCACCTCTCTTCGGGGTCGCATGAGCCTGCACTTGCGCGACAGACGGTACTCGATGAAGCGAACTGGCACTGTCTGCAGCAGTCTTCGTTGGAGTCGTCGCAAACGGCGTTATTTACGAATCGACATGTCGTAGGATTGCAACATCTGTTGCCTTTGCAGCCGGCTTCACCTCCACAATCGCACTGCTCGTCACCCTCCACGATTCCGTTACCGCACACGGGTTGACTAATGGTATTAACGCCCCTGTTGTTCGTGAGGCAATTGGACTTGACGCTATTCCGACCCAAGGCAGAGCAGACGTTACCAATCGAGCAAGGGGAGAAGCGATCGATTCCCTCGGCGGTGGACGGGTTCATGATGAATTTTTCGCCGGCGTCACAGGTGCTGCTGCTTAGCGGGCAGCACTGCTGAGCACTGACCACGTTTGCATTCGAGCAAGAAGAGGATGTGCAGTCATGAACGGCACCGAATGTATGCCCTGTCTCGTGAGCGATGACTTGCCATTCTGTCAGCGTGCGAACAACGACATTTGCACTGGAAACTGTCTCGTCAGCCCCCTGCGAAGAGTTTGAATTGGTGGAACCGGAAGTGCAAGCCTGACCGAGCCATGCGAGACCGACAGCAGAGCCCGTGTTGCACGTGCTGAGGAGAGTCCAATAGGCGAAACTGTCCTTCTGTTGTCCTCTCCATTGTGAGAAAGCGTTCAGGCGGTTCTCGATCCGGAAACTGTCGCTGCATGCTCGGTTCCATGGGGTAGCAGCCTGAGGGGTCGTAGGACAATTGGGCTCGGTAACAACGATATTAGCAAGACCTAGAGAGATGTTGAAAGTGCTTTCGAAAAGCTCTGAAGCCCTGTTCATCTGGTTGATGACATTTGAGCGAGTGGAGTTTGTGGATGAGTTGAAAGATTGTGTATACGTGCAGTCTGTGGCGACACCGACAAGGGCAACTTTGCGGGTCGTGGGACAGCCGTTGGTGCTTCCGATGCTTTGAACGAGGTTCACGCCGGCACTATTGCCACCACCAGGGGTGCTATCAACCTGTCGGCCCATGAGAGAAGAGAGAAACTTGTTGCTGGTGCCCTCGCTGCTGTCGCTACGTGCTCGCATAGCGGCGTAAACAGGGTGCTCATCGTGCGTATTGAAGCCCAACGAGTCACTTGCGCAAGTTTCCGCAAGCGAACGCTTTCTTAGCTCTGAATGCTCCTCGTCCTGCTTGCGTCCCATGTCGGAGTTGCGGAATATGACCATGTATTCTTGATTGCGCAGGGGGATTTCCGGCTCCCCGTCCATGCGCATCTGCTGATAGTGGGTCGAGAGAGCGATGTGATGATGATCGTGATCCATGGTGAAGGCGCCTTCAAACAGTGGCTCGGGGCCATCCTCCATGATGTTGATTCTTGCCCATCCGACCCTATCCCAACGATTCGACCGCTTCACAAAAGCAGTGCCCTTGTAGACCTTGTGGGCCATGCGATCCAAGGGCTCCTCCATGGATATAGTGCCATCGACGGCAAGGTACTGAACTTTGGCGCCCTCGACAAAGATGTCATGGTTGGGTTCGAGATTCAGTCGTATCCGCTGGCCGGAATAGTCAAATGCGACGTCGAAGGTGGACACGGCCGTTACACGGTTGTTGGAAGTAAGGATGGACGGGTTCTTGACGAGGTTCAGGCGTTGTAGAGGTTGTCTCGTGGTGGAGGATGCGGATGTAAGGCCGGCGAAGGTGGACAGAGCGAGTGTAGCGACGGCTGCCACGGTGTGGAGGGAATTCAGAAGCACCATGTTGTGGTGGAGACCAAGGCTAGATGGATGGGTGGCGGCGACGCTCCGTCTAGGAGCAGGGCGCTGGTGCAGCGGACAGGCAGCAGTGTATTGATGCACACACGGCGAGCGGCATGTGTTTGTCTGGTGGGGTGCGGGGAATGGGAAGCAAGAATGTAGGTATGTATACCTACACAGGCACAAGTGGTGGTGGTGGTGTTGGTAGTAGAGATTGGGTGGTGGCTGTGGTTGCTCGGCGATGGATGGGGTGTGTACGTACTCTCGAAGAAGATAGATCGGTCATCAGCTTGCACCGCCGCCCGGAAGGCCGGCCACGCCCACGGCCACTATTTTAGGGGGGCCCGCACCCTGATTGGCTTCCAGGGCCCACCGCGCGCTGAGCCTTGGCTGGTACTGGAAGCGCGGCAAATTGAAACACTACTGTCGCGCTTTTCTCGCTGTCACGGCTCCTCGTTGCCCTGATGACTATATCTGGTCATCTCCGCCCTATCGTCTGAATAAACAGCCTTGTTGAAACGCACGAGATATATTTTTACATATATCTTCCCTAACTACACACACACATACTTACATACGTATACTTGGAACGGCCCGCTCCACGTGCCATTACCCCAACATTCAACGCATCCTGTGCGACTAACTGTGCCCAAGAAAAGAAGAAAAAATAGGTACCAGTTGATCTACACGAATTGCATGCTCCGGCACACATGAACCGGACATGCTGACATGTACTCTTTGCTCACTGACCAACCATATCCACAACCGATCAACGCCCAAGGAACCGCACACGTACTACAACCAAAGTTACCAAAACAGGACCCTTTCCTCCCAACCGCTCTTCTATTCAAACACGTCAAGTTCCGCCTGGGCTGTCGCCATCAAGTGCTGCTCTACTTCTTGGCACTGTGCACCGTATCGATGATCTTGTCAACCACAGAGGGGTCCGAAAGCTGTCGGCACTGTTAGCTCCATTCTGCCCGCATCGCGACGCGTCACCATCCCAGATACCAAGACAGGCGAGACCCAACACGATGACACCTATCAGAAGGAGAGGGGCTGTGGAAAAAAGAAAAGAGAGAAAAAAAAAAAAAAAAAAAAAAAAAAAACTGGTGTGAAGGTTGGCTTACTGTGGTTATGTCTCCTAGCTGATCTTCTTCGCCCGCCAGGATTTTTCTCAAGATGCGACGCATAATCTTTCCAGACCGTGTCTTCGGCAGATCTGGAACTACATAGATGGCCTTGGGTGCCGCGAAAGGTCCGATTGACTTGCGCACCTGGAGGACCAGGTCTTTCTTGACCTGGTCAGTAGTCTCGGTGCCGTCTTTGAGCGCAACAAACGCGTTGACCGCCTGCCCTGTCAGTTCGTCTTGCACTCCCACAACCGCCGCCTCGGCAACGGAATCTGCAATCCATTGTCAGCACCAGAAGCATACAAAGAAAGAAAAACCAGGTCAGAGAACTAAAGCGTGACGAATCGGAGACGTACGATGTTCAATGAGCGCAGCCTCGATCTCTGCAGTAGACAGCCTATGCCCAGAAACGTTGACCACGTCATCTACGCGACCGCGGATCCAGTAGTAGCCCTCGTGGTCACGCCCAGCGCCATCTCCAGTGAACTGTCAAGGAGATTAGAGTATATCTTATGTCCGAGATGTCCCCACTCACATAGTAGCCCTTGTAGACGTTTAGATACGTATCCATGTACCGCCTGTGGGCACCCCACACTGTACGCGCCATACTAGGCCAAGGCTGTTTGAAGGCAAGCACGCCTTCGACATCGTTGCCGTGTATTTCTTCTCCCGAGATCGGATCGATGATGGCCGGCTCAATTCCGAAAAAGGGGAGAGAGGCTGAGCCTGGTTTTGTAGGCGTGACGCCTCCGAGAGGAGTAATGACGTGAGATCCCGTCTCTGTCTGCCAATATGTCTGTTCTTTCCGTTAGCCATCAATCAACTCATTTGGACGATTTGGCACCATGTTACGTACATCAACAACGTGGGCTTCCTCCTTTCCAACCTTCTCAAAGTACCACTTCCAGATCTCGGAAGCAATAGGTTCACCCACGGAGCCCAATACCCTCAGATTCTTCATCTGGTGCTTGACGTGTTCATCGCCAGCCCGTTTGAGCAAACGCAACGCAGTAGGTGCAACATAGAACTGGCTGACGTTGTACTTGTCCACTATCTCCCAGTACCTCGAGAAGTTTGGATATGCGGGAGTGCCCTCAAAGACAACAGTAGCCACACCAAGTAGCAGCGGAGCATACACCACGTATGTATGCCCCGTGATCCAGCCCACATCACCGCCACAGAAAAAGGTGTCATTGTCGTGGATGTCGAAGACGTATTTTCCCGTCGCGGCAGCGCCAACGAGATAGCCCGCGGTCGTGTGCATCACTCCTTTGGGCTTGCCGGTAGACCCAGATGTGTAGAGTAGGAAGAGGGGGTCTTCTGAATTCATCGACTCGGGTGCAATGTAGTTGGGGTATTTCTCGACCTCCTCGTGCCACCACCAATCTCGGCCTTTGGTCCAGGGCACGTCGGCACCGGTGCGTTTATAAACAAGACAGTGAGTCACATTCGGGCACTGCTTCAGGGCCTCGTCGACAATCTTCTTGGTGCCAATGACCTTGCCTCCGCGCTTGCCCTCGTCGGTGGTGATGACGACCCTGCTCTCAGCGTCGATGATACGGTCACGGAGAGAGTCTGAAGAGAAACCGGCAAAGACTACAGAGTGGACAGCGCCAATGCGTGAACAGGCCAAGAGAGAGATGACGGCTTCGGGAATCATGGGCAGATAGACAGCGACGGTGTCGCCCTTCTTCACGCCCATCTCCTTCAAGGTGTAGGCCACTTTGGAAACTTCGCGCAGGAGCTCGCCGTAGGTGATGATGCGGCCATCGCCCGCATCGTCGGCCTCATAGATGATGGCGGGCTTGTCCGGGTTCTTGTGGGCGTGTCGGTCGACGCAGTTGTAACTGGCATTCAGCCTGCCCTCGATGAACCAAGCATTGTCGCCATTGATGAAGCTACCGGCATGCACTGTTTGAAAATCGCGCTCCCACGTGAGCAGCTCCCGGGAGAGTCGGCCCCAGAACTTGTGTGGCTCTTGGATGGATTCCTTGTACAGCTGCTGGTAGTGCTCGAGGCCATCGAGGTGGGGTTTTGAGTGTGGGTGTTTCCTGGAAGATGAGCTGGGTCAGCGCGTCGATCGTGGTGCAGGCAAGGTCAGGGGGGAGGTGAAGTTTGCGAGGGACGGTCGGGCCATGGGCAATATTGGCGGGGTCACCCCGCCTACACCGTGGCGCGGCCGACGTAGCTCTCGCGCAGCAACGGTACATGGGATGAAATCCCACCGCATTTGCATCCATGTCCGGTGATGGACCTGGGGAAGACGCGGAAGACAGTAAAGAAGGCAATTGGGCTGCACTCACTCGAAGAAGGCCTTGGGGACGTGGAAGGTATCGACCTCGTGTGCCTCGGCGACGACAGGCACCTGCGGCTTCGTGTCACCCTCAGACATTGGTGCGAATGTGGTCGCGTCGCGGAGCTGCGGAGCTTTGGAGGATGGGAGGGTAGGGAAGAGACGAGGGGTAAGAGAGGAGAGAGGAGGAAAGGCGAAGAAAAAAAGGACCTGTGGTGTGACTGTGGGGTCGCGATTGGGCTACGGTGGAGCGGTTTATTATACAGTATATATTTATACTCTATGTCCCAATTCCGGGTAAAGGGCGATGCCGTCGTGTCGGAGAAGGGCTTGCTGGCGAGGGGGGAGGGTATCAAGTGGAGCTGCTGCAAGCAAGGGGCGAAGCAATGGGTACCCCAATAGGCTGGAGCAAGTAACTTTGTTGAAAGGGGAGAGGAGAAGATGAAGAAGGTGAGTAAGAGGAAAGAGAGGTGCGTCCCTTGCCTGGTACTTATTTAACTAATGGTGGTTGTGAAGCTCCGGTCCGACCAGACAGGCAGACAAAGTACAGTAGAGAGGATTGTTACTGTGCTACGTTATACCCCAGCCAGCTCGAGTGCGGGGACGTACGGCTTTGTCTTTGTTAAGTTGCGCCATTCGTGGGCGTCGTCTTATTGGCAGACGCTGTCATCATCATGGCATCCGTCTGTCCGGCACATCTGAATGAATGAATGAATGATCTGCAAAGCCACCAATCGGACGTGGACTGCTGTGCTCCGACTCTCTGCTCTACAACACACATGGCATATGTAGACTCGACATGTTCTCTTGTCCACGACGAATGCTGCTGCGCAATACATAGGTAGGTAAGTAACCATGTGCATTCATTCACTGTTGGGGCGCCGTCTGGAGCATCTGAGATCATGTGCGACATGTCATCAATGGTGATCATGTTGCATGCCAACGAACGACACACGACCAGCACTAAGCACCTAGTCAGTCCAGCGCTCACGTTGGCATGGGTTGCTTGCTTGGGCCGAAATGCAATCCGGACCATGGGGAACTTGATCCTCCAAAGAAACCCGTCACCCACTCCACTTGGTCCTTTACAACCCAGCCATGGCCCGAGGCTTTGTCCCTGTCCACCATCGTCGGGCCTCCGGCAACCCGGCAGACCACCGCTTCGAGAAGGATATTGAAAGCTCTCTTAAGACGCTCTAGGAAAAAATGGCACCTCGGCCCTTGACTCTACCGCGCGCGCATGCAATGGACAAAGAACGGGTCGAGTTACCTAGTCATGCATCTACATATGCAGAGGACCTCATTCTCCAAATATTCCCTGTCCCTAGGACGACACGTGAGGGACGGCCGCTGTGGCGCTTCAGCCCTCCACCGAGTCGATGTCAAATAACCTCCGAGACCTGCCACGATGCGAGGCCAAGCTTCGTCTTGCCCCCTGGGTGCTGACGGGACCCCTCCTCCCAAGACAAAAAAAACGCGGGGTTAGGGACTGACGTCGATGCACAGACTCGGAGAACCTATGTACAAACACCTTTTCTCTCCTCTCCATGTATGTATGTACTTGGTAGTTATCTTTCTCTCCTCTCCATCATGGCAGCAGCCCTACTTATATTAACATGCGCCTGTACCTTCCCAATCCCTAACCAAAGCCATTCATGCGCACCAATCAGACAGAGCCTATATGCATGTGCTAGCCTTCTCATCCAACACGACGAATCCTGTCCCCTCCCAAACAAGAGAGGTTATCTTGAGCTGCACTACTTCCTTCCCCACGTACATAGGTAGCGGCGCAAAGTGAAGTCAATCCATGCACTCATACGTACATATGCCTCCTAAACGCCGGCAGCCCAATTCCCAAAATCATTGCTCCCCGTTCCGTCCATTCATTATGGTTGACCATCCAACCGCCTAAATACCCCCAGGTGCCGTCCCTTAGCGCCATATCGCTGGGGACCAAAGTACGCCGTGAAGCAAGACAAGAAAAACAAGTACACAGATCCCAACTCACTTGCTGTCTCCGTTGACAAGCCCAGCGCCGTCACCCGCAGAATTTTCCCCACCCCCATTTTCATCATTTCTTTTCGTCTCGACCTCCTCGTCCCTTTCCTTGTCCGTCGCCTTCTCTTTCCCCCCATCCAACGCTGGAGATGCCAGCCCCCCGGTAGATATCCCACTTTCGCTGTTTTCTCGCACTCGAAAAGCAACACTCGCGGCGATCTTCTCGTCTAGAGTGCTAAGCAGCCGCTCCGAATACTGATCCAGCAGTTTTTGCATTACCGTCTCATTGAAAGCATCACTCGACTTGGCCTTCTCGCCAACTGCCCGTGTCGTAAGAGCCAGTTCGCGCTCCACTTCCTGCACGAGCTCAATACTCAAGCTGTCGTTACTAGTCGCCAATCGTTTTCGATAAGCACGGAGGGTGCGAGTGAGAGACTCGGTCAGAGCACCGAGGCTCCCAAATTCGTTCGCTGGGGCCTTGCCTCGAAGACGGACATCTACCGACGAGCGTCGCTTGGTCACATGCGGATGCCGTGGGCTTGGCGGCGAAGGGGATCGGTTTCGGTTCGATCGTCGCATGGTGCCCATAACCCTCTCGCGTGGCTGACTCGGCAGCGGTGAAGGCTCCAACTTGGGTGTCGAAGCCAACGAAAATTTCGACACTCTCTTGCGTAGTTTGGGAGACCTACTCCCAGTCGGTGTGGCCTGGTCGTCGTCGGGAGAGCGTTGGAATCTGGCTAGCTCTGATTGAGAGTAGACACGTCGTAGGGGAGGTTTGCTTGCCAACAGGTTCTGATTTGTCGGCGTACTTGGCCCGAGAAGGTCCATGGTCTTTGAGATATCCTGCCGATTCACAGGCTGAAGCAAAAGACCCCATACGAAGATCGTACCGTCTACTGCCACAGTCACTAACGATTTGTCTGCGCTGTCATCATCTCCGGTACTGCTTTCTATGAAAGCAATGTCCGTCACTCCCTCTGTGTGTCCCCAATCCCGAGCGACCAAAGAGCCAGTCTCCTCGTAAAGCCTAATGGATTTATCTGTGCTGGACACGCCCGCAATAAGTGGTGACCCCCATGTTCGTGCAATATGTAGCAGAGATGACAGCACGACAGCATCGCCTCCATCGCCATCAGACGCACGGAAACTGCTTCGGCATTGACCATTGCGTAGATCATACTTGTGTACCTGGCGGTCGATGGTCGAGAGCAGCAAGACATCATCTTGGTCAACGTCCCAAACCATAGAGACGGGCGAGGATTTCAGTATAATCGTTCGCCGTATTAGAAACGCCCTCATCGGCTCCTTCCCTTCGTGGGCAGTTACTAATTCGCGGACAACAACAGTGCGATCGGAACTCATGGACACAAGTCGTTCTCCATTTCGCGAAAAGACTACCCCGGTGACTGCTCCGACATGCTCGTCTAACGTTTGCATCAATTCCCAATCATCATCTTTCCGATGAAAGATTTGAACCATGCGGTCTCGTGCACTGCTTGCGATATATGCAGAACCGTGGCCCTCGTATATACTAACGCTAGTGATCTCGCTAGAGTGAGCTTTAGATTCATATAAGCACGTCTTCGTTGTGCAATCAATCACTCTGGCAATATGTCAGCAACCTCCTGTATGATTCGAATTGGATTGTCATACCGAACGATGCCATATTTGTCACCTGTAACGAGAAAGCTGGCATTGGAGGAAGGTTGTACTGTCCTTAATTCATTAACATTAGATTCGTCCATCCCCTCGAACTGCTCAAGGTGGACTTGAATGGTGGCTTTGCATGATCCATCATGACCCCAGAAAAGAACAGATCCTCCGGCGGACCAAGTACAGAAGCAGGCATCTTCAGCATTGGGTCTCGCAAGAGTGGTAACGCCAAGCACGGGACGTCCATGGCCCGACAGTGTTTGTACAATGTCTCCTATCGAGCCCTTGTCGTCCGTGCCGGCGCAGTGCGACAAACGGATCGAACGCTCAGAGTCCACGGTAATGATATAGTCATCTAGTGAGGCAACAACTTGAATAGCACTCGGGGCTGTGCTTAATGTAATTGCCGGAGGTTCTGCAGGAGACGGAGAGACTGGTACCAATGCGGCTGTTTGTAGGACTTCATCAACCGCTAATGATCTCAGACTTCCTTCATTGCTTGCCACATGCAGACATCCTCGACGATCAATTGCCAAAGATGTCACGGTAAAACCGATGTCCATTACTTTAGAGAAGCGCTGTGTTCCGTCGCTATCATCCAGCAAACAGAGGTAGCCCTTGTCGGTCCCTACAATGGCTTTGGAAGAAGCCACAGCTACCATGCTAGAGAAATTGGCGTCGAGCAGATTTTCGAGGATGCAGTTTCGTCCGTAGAGAGTTTTATGTGTACTGTTTGAAATGAGCGGAGCTTCACTCTGCCGAATCTTGGAAAGCCGCTGAGTCGGATTAGGGTCCTCTGTCCGCCAGACTTTGACATGCCTCGTGCCAACTCTGGGCATCGTTAGCTACGAGAGTGCGTGCGGAACCCATGTATACATACGTTACAAGACTAGCCCCCATCCATGCCATCTGGCTGATATTGCTCGTACACTTATTGCTGGCGTGCAATGTTGCCGCCCCCGTCTTTGAGTTTATATTCCAAACGTAAAGGAAGCCATCGTTGGAAGCACCTAGACTTGCCAGGTACTGAGAGTCGGGCGAGAAAGCAAGGCACTTTACACCAAAGGTATGATCGGCGAGGGAAGTAAGAGGCGTGTCTGAAGGGGCATCAGAAGACAGAGAGAAGATGAGCACACGCGGCCTGTATCCTGTCTGTTCTTGTTAGTTCTCATTGGCATGCTTGTGGATGTGATGATGGGGTCTGACTTCGCCCACTGCCAAAAATTTCCCATCTGGACTAAAAGACACGCACGTGGCGGCTTTGATCCTCTCGCGAGAAGACCATGCTTTGTTGGAGGGGGATTCGTTCCACTCGTGCGCGGCGGGAGAAGCTAGCGGGGAAGGGCCTGCGGCGGTATCGCGCAGAGACGCGGCGGTGCGGTTTCTGCTTTCGTTCTGAGTAGGGGTGGACGGGCCGCCGTAAACGGATGCGGATGAGTTGATGGGGTTTGTAGTGGGCCGGGCGCGAAAAAAGCGCTGTGAAACGCGGTGCTCGTCGTCGACTTTGGTGATGACGGCGGCAGCGCCAGCCGTGAATGCGAATGATCGCGCTTGGGGGAGGCTATCGAAGGCATTGGGCGAGACAGCGGTGGTTCCAATGACTTGACGAAGGGCTAGATTGGCCTCGCAGCGGGTGGTTTTGGTGGGCGAGCGAAGCGGCGTGCTCTTGAGGAAGGGTGACGGGGTGGGCGTGAGTTTGAGCGAGCTACCCCATGCCGGGCTCATCGTCCGTGGATGGGAGGGCGTGAGTGACATGGCGCAGTTGAAGTGACGGCGACGAGCTGGGACATTTCAATGGCCGAGTGACTTTATTGGCTCATGGCGTTTCAATTGCGCTGCGCGGGTACCTGCTCCTGCTCCTGCTCCTGCACCTGCCTAGACGCCGGTGAATGCGGGAGGGGAAGAAGTGAGAGGTGATGGAGAGGTGAAAGGAGGGAAGGGAGAAGGGGGAGAGAGAGTGAATGATGGGTTGCTGTGGAGTGGAGTGGAATGCGATGGCGCACGCCGCAGGCCAATGCAGGTCAAGCATCACCAGGAATATGGAATCAACAGAACAACAATGGCTACATGTACTTTACTACATACATATTATGCAATTCTTTGCGGCACGCAGGGAATCAATTGCGCGGCGTCTGATGCGAGCAGTAACTAACTACATACTCAAGTACTTTTGCAGGTATGCATGGGCAATAACAATAATCAATCACCATTGATGATAAAAAGAAAATACTCACAGAATGCCATTCATTGAAAAGGTCGTCAACAAACGACATCGGACCGCCGATAATCCTAGATAGAGCCAAGGCAGGGGCACCCCCGTCTAGCGCCGCTCCCGACTACCCTCTCTCGACGTGCATTCATCGAACCCATTTCCATCCCACTCTCTTGGCGTCAAGACTACGCACGCTCACGAGGCATGCCACCGAAAGCGTCAGGACCATGCCAGTGTAACAGATCGGCTTCTTGAACGCCTCTGTATCCAACTTGTCGTCTTCCACCCGTCTCACCAACGAGCCCGCTATGGGAAGGCTGATGAAGTATCCGATGCCGCGTATCGATGTCATGGCCCCGTTGTAAGGATAGTATACTTCATCCCCAAAGAGCTTCTTCTGCGCCGAATTGATCACAGTGTTGAACGTTCCGTTGATGATGCCGTACAACACACTGAAGGCGATCCAGAGCCCTTCACTCTTCATGGCCGCTGCCGAGGACCAGAGCCCCCACACTCCCACGGCGTACACCGCCGTCGCTAGGAGCAGCATGTTTTGATGGCCAACGAGGTCCGACACATGACCAGTGACTAGTCGTGCGGGCAGTCCAACTGCGCTCACAATCGCCAGTATCATCGAACCTGTTCGTTTACTGAGTCCTAGTGCCTCACTGAATTCGGGTCCAAAGGTTGCCGGGTTGGAAACGCTTAACGGATGCAAAAAGTTGGCCACGAATAGTAACGTGAACATTGGGTTTTTGAACGTCTTCCAATTGACCATTTTATTACTCCTTCGGGTGAATCGCCGTGGTGGTTGAGCGAGGGCCGATACAATTGCTCCAAGAACCACGCTGACAGAGCACATCACACCAAGCGTGGCTCGGCTACCTATGTGGTCTAGCAATTCGGGTGT
This sequence comes from Periconia sp. R9002, assembly GCA_023627715.1. Lineage (NCBI taxonomy): Eukaryota > Fungi > Ascomycota > Dothideomycetes > Pleosporales > Periconiaceae > Periconia > Periconia sp. R9002. The sequence continues at coordinate 94,221 of JAMAHW010000036.1, read as the reverse complement.
GGCCAGAGAAAGGGCAGTCCCGCCTGCAGACGCGCCTACGAACAGTCAATATGGAAAGCACGATCTTGAGATAGGATTGGACACTTACTTGCTAACGATACTCCTTGGGCCAGCCCGCTATGCTGTTCAAAGTATTCTGGTAATATTGGAGCAAGGGTAGAGAGGAAAATTCCACCACCAAGCCCGACCAGCAGCCCCTGCGTGAGAAGCAGCATCCAAAGCTAGAGAATAATGAGTAATGCTTTGACCTGGGATACTTGTTCAGAACGTACATGGGTACTAGCGGCGGCTACCCCAAACCCAATCGCCATCAGGGTCGTCGCTATGGCACAAATCCCCCGTATGCGCTTGCCAAAGTGTGGCAAATATGGGAAATACAGTATGGCAAATGCTGAGATGAGACCGCCGTTACCGAACGACCCGATCGTGGAGATTACCGGTCTTTCTATCATATTACTTTGCCGAATGATTCCATCGTTCACTGCCGCCTGGCTACCGTAGTGCCGTTGCCAAATTCCAAAACTTTGCATCAGGCCTTAACATTAGCATGCATCCCTGCTAGTAGGGCGACCGTGGACTCACCAATGACCCAGAAACTCGAAATGGAAGTTGCAATCAGCACCTTCCATTGTTCTTCTCTACTAATCTCTCTTGGTGTCTTTTTCTCCTCGGCTGGATCCTCGTTGCTCGCAGTGGACTGTTCAGATACCGACATAGCAATGCACTGTATGGAGGGACCGTTTCCAGGCGTTTCTCGCCAACCATATGTCGACGGTAGTGAAAACACACTAAATGTAGCAGGCTTGTTTGCGTCTATTACTATGTGAGCCGAATTGTGGAAAGACTGTGTTTCGTTCTTACCTCCTGCTCTCCCGTAAGATGGATTCATCGCGCCGCACTGGGAATGCTTCAACGTAAAATATATCAGGGCTGAAAATTAGATGTGAGTCAGATCAAACGGGAATGGAGGCAATTAGCAAGTAGAAGTAATAAAGGTCGTAGCATGTTGCAGGCAGCGAATACTTTCAAATGGTCCGCTTCTAAATCTGATTGTCGGGTGTCACAGCTCAATACCACAGTTCCGGGAAGAAAATTTTCTCCCTCATCACCCTTTATATATGACTGGTGGCTCCAAAGCCCACCAATCTGGTCTGATCGAGACATTTCAATCATGGATGGGGACCAAACTTACCGATCCATGGATAGGACACTGGCAGCATATAGCCAATCATATGTCTGTAGTATTATTGGTCATAATCACCATCATCATAGATACCCTATCGTATACAGTACAACGTAACGAATCCAGATTTTGATATTGGCCGGGCTCAATGACCCATGGTCCTGAATACCCATGTTCTGGACAATACACTTCTCATATGTATATTGAAGGACGATTGCTATGATTTCAAGCCAGCTCCCGCCCATGACAACTATCACAAGATAGGCTGTCCGCTTGTCTTCTATCGATCCTTGCATGATTTAATATTGGACAACAACCCTTTGCCATTTTGTATAGCTCGCTGAGGAGACGCAACGACTACGCTGTGGATGACATGTTCAGTATATGTAAGAGTAAACGCTTTCGAAACATGTGATTTGATCGAGAGCATGTTGAACCGATCATATGAACGATCAATAATCACCAGAAATACTACCAATGCAGAACTCTAGTGTGTTCTTAGGATAGGAACGAGGAGAGAAGCTGATGGGTTGACAATATAAAACACGCAGGCTTGTGGTAAACAGCCAGACCGCACGATTGGTTAGAGACAAACTTAGACTTTCGTGCATTATTCTCAGTCATCAATCGACTACTTCTCACCCCAAGTAGTTCATGGCGGTGTAATTCATGTACACAGAGTTGATAATCAAATGCGGTTTAGCGTGATTTGAAGCGGCCGCGGTTTGCCAAGTCTTTCAATGCATCCTGGTCGCGCGCTCCGTAAAAGTTGGAGCACTCGATTCACTTGTCGTGGCCAATTCCTCAGACCTCCGCGTTTTCGACGACTCACAGCTCCAACATAGGCTTCCGCCTAATGTATATACTTCGGCCGGTATTGCGGTCATCATTACATAGGCCTCCAGCGCGAATCATCAGCCGTCGCCGATTCCCACAGTCTCGATACCAGACACGACTGTACTCCACAGACCCAAGCACCCCAGCCGGCGCCGATGGAAAACCCGTAGTAGACGATATCAATGGTCCATTGGATAATGAGAAGGGCGCTGGGGAGGCGTCAGAGCAAAAAGATGCCGGCGCGTCGACCGAAGATCCAGAGTTGCTGGCTCAAAACCTCCAACGTTCACGAGAGATGACTCGGAGGTATTCCTCGGCTCTGAGACGTTCTCAACGCCGCAATCGTGCCCAAGACCTTCCCCCCGTCGTCATACCTACATGGTTCCAAGAGGAAAGGGTAATCCTATACGACCAGTCTTCTGCTCTGCCGACTGGTGCGCCTCGGCCCATGAAGGCTGAAATTACACTATCATTGAAACGTCAAGATGAGAACGATTCCGCGCAGTGCTCTGTGCCAATAAGCGATCCTTCCATGGGTGTGCAGTTGCTCAACCAGTGGGTATCGTCTGCCTGGCACGGTGACGTGTCAGATCAATGTGAGGACTTCGCGAGAACACTGTCTGCAGAATGGGGTTTGGGGGATGAAAAGAGCTATATGGACACACTGGATCATGGTGAAGATTTAATGCCTACTACTGAAAAGCTACGCAAATCGATAACGCGCCACCAACAAGCAGTAAAACTTAACCTATCCCGAACGAAACAACTCATGAAATCGTTAACAAAGGATCATCCAGCCCAGATAAAGCAAGATTACCTGGAAACACATCGAGCGCTCGCGGAGTCGGTGCGCTCCTTGGACTCTCTCTTAGCATTGCACGATCAAGCTAAGAATCAACTCCATGTTTCTCCCTTTACCTTCGCAGAAATCCGTGCGACAGTGGCAGCATCATTATCGTCGGCTGTGCAACCTGCGATCAACGATCCTTTTCCCGCCGCGAGAACGAACATCATACTCCACACTCCACTCGCTGATCTAGATGGAACAATACACCAGACTGTGAGAACGATTGCATCAGAGCTAGGTGCTGATTTGGTCGAACTATCTGCTCAGGATCTGGCAGAATTGGGTGGTGACTACCTGGGCGAAAGCTCAGAGCCATCGCTGCACTCAATACGTTCTTTGGGCTATGAAACGTATAGACTGAGTTCGGAGCTTGGCAACGAGATCGAAGACTTAGGAAACCCCGAAGCAGGCGAGTATGAAGATGAAGCAACTTCAAATACAATGTCTCCGAAAGGACTTCCGTCTCCGTTTTCATCACAGTTACCCCCCTTGATCATCCCTCTCTCAAGTATGCTCAAGAACCTCACGCAGAACCTCAGGTCACAGGCGGCAGAAGAAGAGCAGGATACCTCTCCGAACGATGTGCGGGGACGAGCACTTACTCAGGCTGAAATTCAACTGGAGGACTTGAAGATCTCGAACTTGCTTGAACACATCATAGGATCTATTGATACCAAGCGGATATCAAAATCTCATAATACAACAAGTCACTTTTCGGAAGACTCTGCTTCAGTGGAAATGCCGAAACAGCCACCGCGACCCAAGTTTTTCGATTTCTCGATTCCGGCCAATGAACAAGAGGCGATTCTTTCTTCAGCCATACCACGCCGAACAGCCTCTGCCTTTGACGTCACAGCGAGCATAAGGACTCATCATCACGATCCAAGTATTACGCACAAATCGAAAATTGTCTATATTCAGGATTTTAAGGAATTAAATGCTACCCATTACGGAAGCCGAATCATCCAGAAACTCGAGGAAATTGTACGCAAGCGAAGGAATGCTGGAGAGAGAATTATGATCATTGGCAGCACTTGCTCGCGCGACCTTACGCCCGAATTGTCTGCAGATGGCGTCCAAGGCATTCAAACTGAAGGCGAGGCTGGCTACTTCCGAAGCATCGTAGTTCCAGCCGGCAACCTAGAGACTCTGCGTAACGCATTTTACCAACATTCAACAACAGAAAAACCAAACGATTCTGAAGCGTTAAGCGGATCTTCCGGTTCAACAGAGAGACGAAAGTTCAGCAGTATTAACATGAGGCATATCCAGAATATGCTGCATGCTCTGGACCCCGAGGCTTCTCGACAAATTTCACTACGATCGAGTACCAGCAGTATCGCTTCCGCCAGAATCCCCGACGCCTTATTTCCCGAATCGTATTGCTCTAGAGTCATGACCCACGACGAAGTTCACCGGGTAGCAATGATGACTTTGGGGTTACATCTTATCGATCCTGCATGTGATGTTCTGAAGTGGACCCATGTAGCTCTTGCTATGAGTCTTTTGAAAGCTAGTGATGAAGCCAAGGTCTCATTTTTCAAAAGGGCTGTTGAAATGCGTGTCCAGGATCAGACATTGAGAAGTTCAATGTACAGGGCGAAGAAGAGTTTCACTGGAGCTCAGTCGGCGGCTGGGCAGGCTCGGGATCGTCGGAATATGCAACTTCAAAATATTGCAGCGACTGCTGATAAGTACGAGAAGCGACTGATGCCTGGAATAATAAATCCTGAACAGATCAAGGTCGGGTTTGACGAGGTTCACGTGCAATCGGAGACGGTAGACTCCATCCGCACGCTCACATCCATGTCGTTCCTTCGCCCTGATGCATTCAACTATGGAGTTTTGGCAACTGAAAAAATATCGGGGGCGCTTCTCTACGGCCCCCCAGGCACTGGTAAGACACTGCTCGCCAAAGCCGTGGCCAAAGAGAGCGGCTGCGCTGTTCTCGAGGTTTCTGGAAGTCAGATCCATGATAAGTACGTCGGAGAAGGGGAAAAGAACGTGACTGCGATATTCTCCCTTGCGCGCAAGTTATCACCATGCATTGTCTTCCTTGATGAAGCGGATGCTGTTCTATCGTCCCGAGACGGAGCCCGCGAACGCGCATCAGCTCGTGATATCCTCAATCAGTTCCTCAAGGAATGGGATGGATTGAACAATAATTCCGTTTTCGTGATGGTCGCGACAAATCGGCCGTTCGACCTTGACGACGCTGTGATTCGACGATTGCCAAGGCGTCTGCTTGTGGATTTGCCTGCCGAGACCGATCGCAAGGAGATCCTCAGGATTCACCTTCGGGATGAGCAACTGGACGAGTCTGTTGATCTGGCAGATCTCGCTCGTCAAACACCTTTTTACAGCGGCTCAGATTTGAAGAATGTCGTGGTGTCTGCCGCCTTGGCCTGTGTAAAAGAGGAGAATGAGCAAGCCGCCATCGCAGCTGTCAAGTCTACAGTTGCTCAAGAAGGCGCCGATCCTCCTTCCTCGCAAAGGCCATCTTTGCAACTCCTGCAAGGTGTCAAATACGACTTCCCCGAGAAACGTACGCTATATGCTCGACATTTCGACAAGGCATTGCAGGAAATTAGCGCTAGCGTCTCCGAAGACATGAGCAGTCTGAATGCGATCAAGAAGTTCGACGAGAAGTACGGAGACAAGAAGGGCAAGAAGAAAAGAAGGGTCTTTGGCATTGGGCCTATAGTCGAGACTAGCGAGTCCTCAGCAAGAGTGCGATCATAAAAGGCCGACGGGCATGTGTGGGGCTCCATAGCCAGACTGAGAACCACAGCACGTTAGCTAATCAATTTGTGTTATATTGTGTATTATATATAGTAGATAGATCCTGAGGGCGTCAGTCTTGTTTTTCTGGTTGGAGTGAAGGCAGAGATGGAATCGAGTTCCTCTATCGAATCGTATAAATCATGAAGGCGTAGTAGTTGACAAGCAACGGTAAATTAGCGCGTACATACACTCGGGCATTGAGATGGTTCGATCCTGTGTTCTTAATTCGCTTCAATCCCAATGATTCCCGCAAGGGGTTTTTCCACAGTATCTATCACCCAAACCCTACAAGAAACAGATTCAAACAAAAGGAGGTCAATAGTAAATGTTCATTATATACCTCCTACACTGAAGTCTACATGCAAATGGATATCGTTATTTACCCGCCTTATACTGTGTCCAGAAATCTTTCTTCCAGGCATTGGCGAGTTTTGTGACGATGGGATTCCCAAAGGGAACCTGCTGTGTGGCGAAAAATCCTGCGACCCCCAATTCTCTGTTGGCCCACCAGATATTGTTGGAAGCCCCTGCCCAACCGATCAAGTTGGAAGGTTGGTTTATTTCGGGCACAGGTGCGAGGCATAACGCACCTGCAAGTCCGTAATTGAGATCTTTGCCAGCTATGGGTCCACAGATTGTCTCCAGTGCAGGCAACTGCGTAAGCATTTGCTGACCTTTCGAGCCCGGAGGCAATTGTGGAGTGTACATGGCCGAAATTGTCTCGGGTCGCAAAAGTTTCGGCGCGTCGGAAATCAAATCCACCAGCACGGCCATAATGTCGCCTGCTCGTGCGGTCAAACCTTCGCCGCCGTTCTGAGCTACAGGGTCGTCGAATTGCCAACGGTCAAGGTGTTTGAGCTTCCCGTCCCGCTCGTCTTGAACGACCATCTTCATCTTCAAGGCATCATACTCTGGCTTTTTCTCTATGTTGAACGTAGGAAACGGCGCAGACAGCCCCACCCTCTTCCAGATGTTTTCAATGAAGTAGTCTTCCAGCGTCATTCCATCGTTGAGGCGGCTTACTACAACGCCGGCCCAGTCAAGACTGCACCCGTACTGCCACCCAGTTCCTGGCTCAAAGGTTAAGGGGAAGTCATATTTCTCCGTGACGTGGTTGGAGGTCCTTCCCTGTGTGTGCGTCTGTTCCCAGCGGTTCAGAAGCGGGTTTAGGAATGGGTAGCCCAGCCCCGAAGTCTGAGTTAGCAGGTGCCGAGCCGTGAGCGGTATGGTACTCTTCTCGAGCTTGGGTTCCGAATCGACGAAATCCTTCAGGATGTCGCGACCATCAAACTCGGGCAAGATTTTGATGAGGGACTCGTCGAGTCCAATCAGCCCTTTCTCTATACACTGCAACAAAGCAACACTGGTGATGAGCTTGGTAGTGCTTGCGAGTTTGAGCACCACGTCTTCCCGGAGCGGTGTGGCATCAGGAAGTACAGAGTCGTAGCCTGCGATCTTGCTGTACAACGTCTTGCCTATCAAACTATGAAGTCAGAAAAAAAAAAACAATGCCCTAAAGATTTCAGGGACATGGGCGAGATACCGTTTTTGTCTACACACTTCGCGATCACTCCGTGGACTTTTGGGTTGTCCTGTTGCGTGAACTCGGCCAGCAAGGTGTCGAAGTCGGAGACATCACTGCCACCCTTTGACTTTCCAGAGTCTTGCGCGTAGAAAACACTATTCTGCTGCATTGAGAGATTTCTGGTGCGATTTTAGAGTGGATTCGATATTATACTTTCGGTACTGCAGGTTGCAAATGAATCGGATAGGCCTTTATACATGGCTGAACGCATTTACTAAACTCATGGCTCCTGCGACTGATTGTTGAGATTGACGAATCATACGTTTTCTCGGACGCAGTTCATTCGGGTATGGCATCGTCTGGTCCCAAGTCGGTACACCTTTAACCCCATCCCGTTGACTAGGATTTGCAACTTTTTTTGTTTTTGCTGGTCGATTATCTGATATTCGGTAATTGTAGAACTGACCGCCCTTCTGCAAAAACGATGGATTATGCCTTAGTTCTGGTGTCTTTAGTTTAGTCAACACTGGAGTGAAGAGTGTTGACTAATTTATACCTGTAGGTATGTAATCTTTAGGCCTTATCCTCATCCGGATTGCATTCTGAGTATTATATGATCTACCACATCGGACAAATCGGGCAATTGCTTCGCTGCTGACGAATACATCTCGACAAAGCGAATGCGCGGCAATATGGTTTTCGCCATTCGTCACGGTTTGCGTTGGGGCGACGGTACACCAAACATGGCGTTTTGGTGTGGTGCATGTCCATCGGTTTCGAACCAGCAGTCACGTCATACAGTTTTGTGAGTAACTTTTGTGCTTGATCTTCCATCATGACCGGTACTAATTGGCCCGCTAAAAATAATCACCATGAGATTCACCATTGATGTCTATCTCGGCGGGGTTTCGTAGCGAAAGCCCTCGGTACGCAAGCGCGTCTCACTCCACAACGGAAGCTCGTCGCTTCGAGCAAGCGAAGTAGCGCACCGCCACAAGGTCGCCACAGATGGTCTGCTGCATCCACTCACGGGCAAGCAGCGTGGCATGGGAATTCATTTTGCGGAGAAGACAAGTGGTTCGGCATCAAAGGATAATATGGCATTCAGGGGTGCGGCATGGGATCATGTGTGGCTAGTGAGGGGCAAACCACACGGCAGAGTGTACAGGACCCTGATCATCGTGATCGACCTTCTGTGTTGCCATGTCGAGGGCTAGCGCTAAGTGCTGAGCCTCGCTCGTGGCCAAACGATCATCGTTGGCACTTTGAATCTGCTGCATTGCACCCACGACCTTGTTGTTTCGATGGCAATAAAAGATGAAATGGCGCCCGGCACTCTCTCGCTTGATGCAACCTTCGGCCACCATCCGAACCATGGCTTCATAGCATCCTCAAAACCGTGCTACAAAGAGCAATTCCCATTTCTTTGATTCCATCTTTCTTTGGATTTCCGAAGGAGATCACACATTCGCTTTCGATCCGTCTATGCGCTCGTTATTGACGATTGTTGTGGCGGGCGCTGTGTTGGGAGGGCCGGCCGCAGTGGTTAGGAGCCATGCTATATCTTCGTCCACATCGTCACTATCAACGAATCCGCCAGGGATTACACCGGCTCCGAGTGTCGAAGAATCAGACTTGTTGGTTAGGAGACAGGATCCTGATGCGTAGGTTTCTTCCCTTGCTATCTAACATCGTTTCGAATGGGCCTGACTAACAAGTTACAAGATTATCGCTCGCTGAAATTCTCCTTATTGCCGTCCCGGTTTATCTCCGTCAAGTGGCTGCCACAAATCTCCCTGCCGCATCGAGTCTCATTCGCGATGAATTCTCTCATGGCCAGAGGCCATACTGGTTCAATCAACTCCCAGAAGACATTCAATCTTATCTAATCAAGAAGTTTGGACCGCCGACTGCGACGCCTTCACCGCCACTGTCGGACCCCAGTGCCAGCGGGGGTGATAGTTCAAGTGCGACAACTACAGGAATCACAACCGCATGGCCCAGTGAAATTTCATCTTCGGCTTTTGATTCCAGCGATGTACCTTCCTCAACAAGTAGCGGTGGAGTAACTCCAACCTCGAGCATCGAAACGAGAACATCGAGCCGTTCGTCCGTTCAATCCACATCTATTCGTACTTCTTCTGAAATCTCTTCGAGCCGTACCTCTTCACATCGGTCATCTTCACCTTTCCCCGTACCCTCGCCGTCCGCTACGTCCGACTCCCCTCCCGACTCCCCTCCGGTAAGCAGTTCCGGTCTGTCGAAAAGTCAAAAGATTGGCCTGGGTGTAGGCATCCCTGTCGGCATCGTTGGAGCTGCGGCTATGTTCATGGGATGTTGCTTTCTGCTCCGGCGGCGACGGGAGAAGAAGATGGACGGTTCTATCCCACCCTCCTCGCCGGGTTTCATCCCACACTTCGCATTTCAGGACAGGAGCATGGAAACCGTCGAGCACCGAACCCCTCTGACACGGCATATCAACACCTCCACACATGATCTGGGGCATTCGAGCTGGGAAGATGAAGGTGTGGATCCTATGGAACGACACAATCCATATACACTAGGCACTTTGGGCCCGCCGAGCAACCCATACAAGTTGAATTACAACAGTAGCGACAACAACACCTCTCACAACTACGAGGAAATGAAGGCCGACAATTCAACAGTTAGCTATTCCAACCCGGGCGTCTCCATCCACAACCCCGCGCCCATACACTACTCGCCAGATTCAACCACAAGCCCGCAGGATCTTGCACCCATCACGGCGTTGCACACACACAGTTCTAATCGTGCCCGGGGCATGCGAAGAAGCTACACGAGCCTGCGCTCCGTAGCCGAGGTGTCGGAACCAGATGATACCGCGAACGAGTCGCCAGTTTTGGGCCGGCATGCGTCCCCCAAGCAAGCAGCAGGACGAAGTCTGATTCCGCACTCACCACCCTCTACGATCAAGCGTAAACCCGTGGGCTCGCCGCCTCTACCGACGACAGCGAGCACCATCGGAACGAGTCCGGCGGCAGCGGAAGCATCCCAGAAGCTGCTCAGGCAGACCATGCCCGAACACAGCGGTAGTAGCTCGAGTGGTCTCGCACTGTCCACATCCACAGCCAACACGAGCACGTCTTCCAACGTCGGCGCCAGCACAAAAGTCCACGCCAACTCTAACTCCAACGCCGACCCTGTCTCGCCTATCTCGCCGCTCTCAACCCGCGTCCCCAGCAACCCCTTTACCTACGACTACATTGAAGACTACGGTCCCGAATACTATCACGGCGGGTATTACACCAACGTAGACGTCGACACCGAGGACGGCTTATACGGCGCCAACGGTGGCAACACGAGTTTGTCGCACTACCCACAACCCGACGAACGGAGGCGTAAGGGTTCCGCTTCGCGGACCGAGTGGCCGCTGAGGAACTTGATCGGGTCCGGCCACCGCAGAAAGAGTAGTCCGTTGTGGGATCGCATTTATGAGGAGTGAGTGAGCGTCTTGATGAATTAACAATGATTGTCAAAATGAGGGAGTTGGGCATAGTGAGGGTTGTAGGCGGACCCTACGACCCTTTTCCCTATTTGTTTTATTGCATGCCTTTTCTTTTGTTGTACACGATGATACCACCACTTTAACACGTTCGGCATAGGGCAACGGCGGATATGGTGAGAGCTTGGTGTTTTTTTATTTCTTCTCCGTTTTTCCTACAACTGGAAGAAATGCATGAGCATTTTGCTTGGCGATGGCACGAACACACGCATATCTTGCATACATAGCCTACGGTATTACCCCCGACAGAGCTTTGGGAATAAGCTCGCACGAACAGTCCTTTTGCGAGGGTGAAAGATACGGAATTAACGAAGAGGTAACACGAAACGAGTACCATAATAATCAAATAGTAATACAAACCCGATAAAAAGGATATACAATACAACATAGCCACACAATTCTACAAAAGGTCAATCCGTTTTCATCACGACGTGCAAAAGTGACCCTAATACCCCCCGCACCCGTTTCGGGTCCTCCTGAGCAGCGGTGATCACGATCGCAGCGCTCAGAGAAAACGCCAGATGCTCCTTCCAGCGATTTTCAGGAAGATAGCGGCGAGGAAACCAGGTCGCTGCAGCTCTGGGTAGCACAAAAAGGAGAATTTCGGTGCGTTTCCGGGCTTCCTCGAGGAAGATGCTGAAGCTGCAGAGGATACATCCGCCGAGCACACATAAACCAGAGTCCCACATCTGGGGTGTGACGGTCTTGTACGAAAACAACTTCGGACCCAGCCGTGTTCGTGACAAGCATACACCGTAATAGAATAACGCGACGAAGGCACCTAGGAACGACGAATTTCGCGCGACGTTTGTTAAAGCCCGGAAGATGGCGGTCTGCGTGAACTCAGCCAATCTATTTCCTGGCCGAGTATTCTCCTTGATGCTCCTCACCAAGACAATGAGCTGTAGAGGAGCATGAATCGAGGCCGCAAACCTCCAACCCCGCCAAAAGCGGACGAGCGCATGTTTCTCACAACTTTTCCCACAGCCCATATGTACTAGCTCGCACGGTATGGGAATTGTCTTTGCTGGGTCGCCGTGCTCCTCCGGCATTCCATAATCATGGCACATGGAACCCAACAACGCCCCCATACCAGTGTCCTCGCCGTATCTCCATGTGCCGTATCTGGCGTGGCGAAGGGCCAGCAATAGCCGATGGTCGAGCTTAGCCGCCCTGGAAATCCATATGTTATACGAGTGCGGGAGGCGGCTAGGACTGTAGAACCATGCGTGCATTATCGTCGCTGCTGAAAAGCAAAAGAGTAGTGGGGTTACCACCCGGGTCAGACTCCTAGCTTTCGAAGATCGCCCTAAAGGTAGACGAGGTTTTGCACCTTGGAGGAGCACATCGGCAGCCCGGATCACGGTGAACAGAGTGAGATCGATAGTCTTCCCCGCAAGGTAGTGAGTAACCTGAAGCGTGGCATTGTCAACTGGTTTGTCTCCTGACTCAGGAGGCTCATCAAATGGACCAGGTTCGATGAATTCGAGGTGGCTGGAGGGTATCACTTGGGTGTTTCGGCTCACGGCTAGATGGGAAGGAGACCGGCTGTTCAGTAATGTGAAAGAAAAGGATGCTGATATTAGTGCGGCAGCAAATTTTGCGAGAAGTGAGGTACGGTGTGGTTTGGTAAAATCATGTGGCAAGGGGAATAGGCGAAGAGCTTGATTGAGTAAAGTCCTGATGGGAAATTGAAGTAAGGTCGAGCCGGCTATAAAGGAAGCGCAGAAAAAGGGGAAGCGATAGATGGACAGAGCTTGTTGAAAAATGGCGACGAGCTGTAAGAAAGGGACTTGTTAGCAATGGACCATGACAAGGCATTGATTGCAGTAATTGAGGAAAACTAACCTGATACCATGCCGCTTCTACAGTCAACTTTCGTTTGGTAAGCAACAAAACAACCTTGAAGACTCTGGGCCCGGTACTCGAAAGAAATGCGAAAAGGTAGGCAGTAGCAAACCTAAGGGTTCGGAGTCAGATGGGTGTTAATAAATGCACTTGGTCAAAGGTAATCATCATCGATCTTGTTTGACAGGCAGCGATTCATGGTTCGTTTCCGGGAGAGAGGGAGAGAGAGAGACTGACGGTTTTGCCAGCCGCAGCTTGGTGGTCATGGCCATGGTACAAAGGTAGTGGGCTGTCTATAGTAGTCGTGGTAGGTACATGCAGTGTAGACGGAAGAAGTGCTAGACGGCGAACTAGAACCTCGGCTCGGCATATCCCCTAGGGTAGGGGGACAGGGTGAAACCGGCGGGGAAATTGTTTGATGGGCCCGATGTTTTTGCGGGGGAGGAGGGTAGGGGCGTTGGCTAACCTTGAAACGTGATCAAAAGGAGAAGGTGAGCTTTGGGGACTGGCGCTTGGGGCGTGAAGCAGTCAGAATAAATCGGTGTCCTATGTAGATATCAATGTAGATGGAAGAAATAAGGAATGGGGTTGAGCACATCCAGATAATCCACCTTGGATGAGGCAGGGTCTTTTGGTCTACACACATAGGTACATATGTAAGAAGTTACCCAGGTAACTACATACCTAGGGAGGTAACTGTGGACGTGAAGGGTGGTTGGATGAATGGAGCGGCGCGGTGACGCCACCAGTGGCAGAAAAGCCCGCACCTGGGCAGGGACCGTGCGAGTCTTCTCGGCAGGCACGTGCTTGGAAGTTGGTAGGTACTTAGTTTGTACTTTCGTGCTGCGACGAACCTGGCCTGACATGTGATTCTTCTCAACGGGATTCCAGAGACCACACTACACTGTCCACACTCATTCACTCACTCACCTCCTTCACCCTGCTTTCCCTAACCTCCTCCCGTCCCCTTCTCGCCGTCTACTCTCCCTCAAAAGACGTCCAACCACGTCTTCTCCCAAGAACGGGTCGACCCACTACAAACCACTTACACCTATACCCGTCAACCGTACTGTGACCCTGCGTGCCACCACCACGGTGCCTACGCGACCGTGTACCCTCTGGACTCCCGACTTCTGGCCCGCCATCGAATCCCACACACCGCTTCGCTACCGCTACTCAATACTCTGTCCTGCATTCCGCCCCCGTCCGGCTGTACCTTCTTGTCGTCATTGTCTTTCCCCGGCCCGCCCTTGGAACTAGACTTCCATTTGCAGCCTACCACCCATTCCCGCTACTTGGCGATCCGCCAGAGGATGAGCGCGAGCAATCACGTCTTTTACGGCCTTCACCACCTCGGCGCTCCATAAACGGACAAGCTGGAGACTCTTGGGCTGCCATCGCTCGCGGGGTTGGCGGGTGTAAAGGGCAGTGGCCTGTCGCGCGCCGCCATGGATGAAAAAGACCCGCCGCCATTTGGCTGTAAGTCTGGCTTCTTCGTTTCCTTCCTGTTGCACCCTTGCCACGAGTAGGTTTTACTCGCTTCGTTTCTTTGTACTAACGCAATTGCTAGATACCTTCACCGGAGATTTCTTCGGCGCATCGCCGACAAATCCTACCGACAATCCGGGCTCTTCGCTTCTGAGCGAGATGGAAAGTCAGCAGCTTACGGATTTTTTCAATACGGGGTGGACAGACACCTCCTTCATGCCCTTTTCAGACCACAAGGATGCACAGGATGACATGGGTTGGGGATTCGTCCCTCCTGCAACCATACACAGTGTTTCCACCACAATACCGGATCAATCCCAACTTCATCACCCATTCCCGAACGACCGCTTCTCCATACCGCAGGCCGCCAACCACAACCATCTCTTCAATACTACTGATGACTTGCGTGCTGCATCGACCTTGTACAACCATGCACAATTACCTCAAACAGGCCAATCCACCCAAACCGCGCAGCGATCTCGGAGTTTTCATGCTCCGTCAACCACTCAACATGGACTGCCAAACAACCACATAAATGGTTACTCGTCGGGACCCTTTAATGGATTGCCTATGGTTTCCACCCCGCATGGCTTGATCAACGAGCAGATCGCTGCTCTTTTGCCGCGCCACGAGGCGAACGGAAGCGTGGATGCTCAACTTTGCGCCGAATTCGCAACAAGCCCGGCGCACGAGCGTCATGAAGCCGAGCTGCGGGACTTGGGGATAATAAGGCCAGCCCTAAAACGAACATATACTTATGGAACCGATAGCTCATTCAACGAGACCGGTTTTCAAGTATCTTCAAAAGAAGAGACGGAGGAGCACGTGACTAGCCGCTTGATCGCAGAGCTGCAGCATGCTCAGCCCCTAGCAAGGCCGATGAATGCTGGCGCGAGTGGGTCTAACCTCCAGAGCCCAGTAGCATTCAAGAATCCACAGGGAGATATACCAAGCGAGGAAGAAGGTCAGTCCGAGGATGCTACTTCGGGAGAGGAAGAGGGTGAGAAAATGCCCGCCAAGAAGAAACGAAAAGGAAAGATGGCGGTCAGAAATGGGAAGAGAAAAGCAGAACCTGTGGCGGGCAGCAAGAACCGCAAAGCTTCTGTAGATGATAGAGTAAGCAAGAAGAAACGGGGGTCTGTGGCCGCGCAGAAGCTCCAACGCGAGAATTTGTCCGAGGAGCAGAAACGTAACAATCACATCCTTTCCGAGCAAAAACGGCGTAATCTCATCAAGCGCGGGTTCGACGACCTTGCTGAACTCGTCCCTGAAATTCGAAGTGGAGGGCTCAGCAAGAGCGGCGTATTGACCGAGGCAGCCAACTTCCTTGAATTTTTGATCACGAACAATAATTTACTCCGAAGCCTCGCAAACGATGATGATGGATGAAGTTGCAGGAGGTAACATTGCATACATGCGAAACCGCCTCTCTTAAAAGCTGAAGCTCGGAACCGGGATGATCAAGTGGTAGAGCCACCGACCACTGTAATGGGATCCCGGGACCAGAGATGATGATGCTTGACCGTCGATGCGGCAGCTGCAGCACGTAGTTTGGGTACCTCCAACCCGTATACGCATCAAGATACGGCATCCAGGGGCAGATTTGGAGGATAAAGCAGAGAAGTAGACTGAAGCGATGAACAGGAGCATCGTCTCGTGGGCACATCGATTGCGTTTCGATCGCATGCGCCTTTGGCAGGTTGGGGGTTTGGCGAGGATGGCGCGCTTCTTGTGAGTATCAAGGATTGTATTGGAGTATCTTCCGTTTACCCTTCATCACCCAGTGGAAACTTACCGTTTTATTCATCTTTGATTTTTTTTTCCCTTTCTAGCGTAGGGGGGGGGGATCTTTGTTAGAGGCGTGCAAACTTGATACCCAGGGTAGAGAGAAAGTAAAATGTGTGGAGACATGAGGGTTCTGTGAGACGGAAATTTGGGAAGTGCAGAGAGAGGCAGGCAAGGCAAGAAGGGATGAAAAGTAGAAAGATTGGAAGAGCATTGTAGCTGTCATCAATGTGGACTCGTCCATTGGATGCAGATCGTCACCAACAATCGACAAAAGCGTGCATATTTTTTTTTATCTTTAGCAGACCTTTGCCTCGTCCACTGACCAGCTTTGCCTTCATTTTGTTGGATATAGTCCTGTCACGTGACTCTGTATTTCACTGGTTGTGTTTGCTCGCTGCATTAGGCAGCAGGGCAGGTAGGGCTATATAAGTAGCCACCTGCCCCCGTACGTAGATAGTCAACCAAGCAGATTTCCCTTTCTCGACACAACCCTAAACATTTCGAATGTAGTCACCAATCGATGTGAAGGTGGAAACGAACCTGCACATGTGGTGCATGTGAAAGGACGTGATCCGAGGGCTCGAACCAAAAGCAAGGATAACTCAAAAATCCTCGAGCGCTACAGCCCAACTCTTGCACAATCGAATCAACTCAAGGATGCTCTGGGAGATGCTGAATTCATGGTAAGACATGGTAATTAGCCGATTGAAAAGGATGGAAATGATGATGGGACATGTCATGAGCGATGGAACCGTGTTTCTATTTCGGTCCCTTGTTTGCATTCATCTTTGCAGCGAAAAAGAGGAGAAAAGAGAAAAGAAATGATGTGGTGGTACGCCCCGTTTTAGGCCCTAAGGATGTACTGGTTGGTATTATAAAGACGCAACGCCCTGAGTGCGCGGTGCAAGAAGGTCGTAAGGCGCAATGGAGGTGTTCGGAAAAGGATGTGTAAATGTCCGGTTGGATGCGACGGACGTTGGCTGCTGATGATGATGCGATCCTTGGACATGCGGGACGTGAGACGCAAGGCATATCTAGTGTACAGCAAAAGTGTTTACTGTACATGGAAACAACCAACAAAACAGCAAGGAAAACATTGGCGTGTTTGTTGACTTGACCCACAAGCATAAACGCAATAGCTCAAAGCCTCAAACGATATTGGAGGTGACAGGGGGACGAATCGTCGGTCGGAGCAGATGATGCGAAAAAGGGAGGATGAGCCACGAGGCGCCACGACGCAGGCAGTCATTTTAAAATGGGCGTCTCATGCGAGTACCTACATGGGTAAACGACATGATGGGGAATACCTAGGTACCTCTGAGAGCATTCACAGTACACAGACATACCATCCATCGTATTACCTGGTTTAGAGAGGAAAAGAAAAGGAGGCGCGGCTGCCAATCCATGAGTACCTACGCACGCATACTGTGTAGGCATAGCGGGTGGCTCTAAATTTGGAAGCGGCTCGAGCTGCTTGCCTGCCAGTCACGCCACGCCAGCCTGTCCCACACATGCAGATATTTGATACTTATCGATTTTGAGGAGGGTGTGGGGAAGGCAAAGACCAGTCGGTCCATTACCATAGTATGTACGATGGAGCAGGGTGGGAATGACGAGTCGGCCAAATAATACAGCCGTGAGCACATGAAACTAGCTATTGATGACTAACCGAAACCAAGCTGATGATGGAGAAGAAGAAACACAATCACGTAAGAGACCGATACACTTGACCGGAAGAGGCTAACGTGGTGCCATTAGCTGGGTCCGTTGCTGGGGGCAGGGGCAGGGGGGAGGGCGCAGGGGGCGGAAAAGAGAAATTCGAGGGAAGGCGCAAGAAAGCCACAGGGCCCCAGCTCCCCAAACCCAAAAGCAAGCAATAAAAGGGAGACGCGTCGTCCTCCATTCCGGCTCCCCTTCTTTTCCCCATCGATTCCTGTCCATCTCACCCACTTTCGCTCACCTTGTGCGTTTTTATTCATCCTAATACTACTCTTAACCCACATTCGCTCCACCCCTAGGTTTTATATTATCCCTAATACATAACAACAACACCCTTCAAAAGCAATTACTCCATCAATCAACATGCGTTCCTACGTCTTCGTCTCTGCTTTCGCCGCCGCCGTTGCTGCTCAGGCTTCGGTAAGATTTACCTCACCTCCGTTTCGTGTATCCAACGTACTGATCCAATCCCCACAGTCCAGCTCGGATGCCTTCCCTCAGACCAGCTTTCTTCAGCAGACCAACTCCCTCGGCGTTGTGACCGGACAGCCTTCTGCCGCCAGCTCCCAGCCCAATGTTCCCGCTGCCGCCTCTAGCCAGCCTCCCCTCGTCACCTCGATTCCTCCCTCCATCACTATCCCTGCTGTTGGCACTTCCGGCATTCACACCATCACCCAGGGCGTTCCCGGCACCAACTCTACCACCGTCTTCACCGTCTCTGCCTCCAACTCTACCACGCTCGTTGTCGGTGCTCCCGCCAGCGCGAGCGGATCTGGTGCTAGCGGCTCTGGCTCCGGCTCTGCCACCAACTCTCCTACTGGCCCCAATGCCTCTCGCTCAGGGTCTGGCGCTGGTCAGTCTGGTAGCCCCAGCAGCTCCGGCAATGCTGCTGCCCCCACCATGAAGGTTGCTGGCTCTCTGATCGGTGCTGGTGCTTTCGTCGCTGCTTTCTTGTAAGCAGTATCGAGCGCACTTCGCATTGGGTATTTTCGAGTCATCTTCTTTCAACGATACACACAAAACTTTGGTTGCGTCATGGTGGTGGGTAATCCGCCGTTCGGTCCTTAAGATACCTCTGGGTCTGCATTGCATTTTGGCGCATGGCTGTTGCGTTGATGAATAATTTACAACATCGTACTTGGTAATATGAAATGGATCGCGATCTTGGTTGCTTTATATAGCTGCCTGTAATACAAAAGACACCTAGAACATGATTGTTTTCTACTGCCGCCTTCAATGCAATCGTGATGTGTGAAACCCGTTTCTCAGTTGGTGAAACTAGTGACTTGTAAACATGCTCTGTAGGCAGCTGAGGACACCTACATAGGTAATGGTATTGCAAACACAACGTGACGAACCTTTCAAGATGAGTCGGGACGAGACGCAACCCCACAATACCCCACAGTACGTAGACAGATTGCAAGCTACCTACATAACAACGGAAGCAGTCCACAAAGGTTTCCGGGGTGGAATATTGCATCTATTTCACCTCCACCTGGCAAGATGGCGTCCGGAACGCGGGAAGAACCGCTTCATTACGGCCCCGGCCGCCTCCAAACCTACACCATATGGCGCCCTCCTTCTCCAACAGCCCCGACCCCGTCTTTATCCACATCACTGCAACAACAACCACAACCACCGCCTCTATGGATCCTCTATGTTCATGGGGGTGAGTACAACCCTATTTCAACCACAATGCTTCAACGTAACAAGTCGGGTATCCATACACCACGAGGTGTTGGGTTGGTGTGGCGCATCGTGAGACTTGAACGCAACTGTGCTCTGTGGGCCCCTGAACTGACTCTGTGCCCCGTGGGGTCCTCCCTACAAAACAGGCGCCTGGCGCGACCCGCTCCAATCGAGCACAAACATCCTCCCCACGTTGCGTCACCTCGTCACCCTCCTCGAAGACGTACAAGTACCAGCACTCGCAGACCCCGCACGCTTCGCCGGCGTCCTGAGCATCGATTACCGCCTCTCTCCGTACCCAAGTCACCCCACCGCGCCCAGCGACCCGGCCGATGACCAGCGCAACGTCCGCCACCCAGAGCACGTACGCGATCTCGCGGCCGCCGTCGCGCACCTCAAAAGAGAGCACAATGTCAAGCGCTGGGTCGGGGTTGGACATTCATGCGGCGCAACCATGCTATTGCATTACATTGCCGGCATAGGCTTGTCCTCCCCTTCTCCTCTCTTGGAGGAAACCCCACCTGAATCCGGATTTGCATTCGACGTGGAGAAACGGAACCAAGGCCTTGAGGCCCTCATCCTCCTCGAAGGCATCTACTCGCTACCACGCCTCCTTGCCAATCACGAACCTCCCTCTTGCCCAGAGCACATTGCGCAAATCTATCGTGACCTCGTGTGTGGCGCGTTCGGCGAGGACCCGGACGGCATCGTCTACGAAATCGTGTCACCTGCTGCTGGAGATTATAGGCTGCAGAAGTGGGCGGAGGGGAAGCTGATTGTGGTCGGGTATAGTGGAGAGGATGAATTAGTGGAGAGGGAGCAGGGAGAGGTTTTGGTAAAGAAGCTGAAGGAGCAGGGGTGGGAGGTGAATGAGCATGATGCCGAAGAAGCGAGAGAAGATGGGAGAACGGGCACGGACAAAAGGGTGGTGGAGTTGAAGGAGTTGAAGGGCACGCATGATTTCGTCTGGAGGGATGGTCGGCAGATTGCTGAATTGATTGCGGAGGTGGTCGGGCGACTTTGATCCTGAGAAGAGTGATGTATAATATAGGAATGTCTATATAGCGTGTGTGGCAGGCATCCTCCAGTCCTTTCTAGCAAGTCCGCCTCTACCATTCTTTGACTCCAAGAATGTATGGACTCAATTTCCTTTATTCTTGGAAACAAGGGCCCACCCTAAGCATAGAGCGAAAAAAGTCGTCCTAACAACTGAGAAGAGTTACTGCGTGCACAGCATCCCTGTGTTGCTTTCAACGAAGCACCTCGCTTTTGTAAATGCTTGCTTTTCGTTCCATGTATAGCAAATCGCGACCAAAACCTATTGATACAAACGGTAATACACTACAATTCGAATCTCGCATTCCGATCTTCTTCCCCTTCGCATCAGACACTTTCTATAATTAGTTCTTGTTCAGTCGCTGATCCATAGCCTTGTTGATGGCGCTTTGCACGTCACTCGTATTACTCTCTGCTGCGGCGACTTCAGCCTCCAACTCCGCGATCTTTTTGCTCGCCTTGGTGGACTCAGAGCTCCCTTGTACCAATTCACTGGCAACGCCTCTCGCGTTTGCGCTGTTGACCTTTCCATACACGGCCATGGCGCTGGCAATCATGCCGCCGATATCGCCTACGTTTCCAGGCACAATGACGCTGTTGCCCTCCTTGGCCAAGTTCGCGAATGCGTCAACGTATTTCTCGGCGACGGAGAGCGACACCGCGCTTTGGGCGGCATCTTGGCCTTGTGCGATGGAACGCGCCACGGCGTCGATGCCGCTGGCCGTTGCCTGTGCTTTGAGCAGGATCGCCTCGGCCTCTCCACTCGCCATGTTGATCTGCTCAGCCCGCAATGCCTCTGACGCCAGAATTACCGACTGTTTTTTTCCTTCTGCCACGTTGATGGCGGACTGCCTTTGACCCTCCGACTCGAGGATTTCGGCGCGTTTGGAGCGCTCAGCGGTGACTTGTCGATGCATGGCCTCGACGACTGGCTCCGGGGCGTGAATATCACGGATCTCATAACGCAGGCACGTAACACCCCAATCCTGAGCGGCCTCATTGATGGCGGCGGTAATGTTCGCATTGAGGTTGGCACGCTCTTTGAGGACGTGATCAAGGGACAGTTGGCCAATTTCGGAACGCATGGTAGTTTGGGCGAGTTGTGAAATGGCATACTCTGCATCTTCTACCCCATAGCTATGATGCGTCAGTCTTGATTTTATTTCATTCGGTAAAGAGATAAACGGAGCTCACCTCGCCTTGTATGCGTCAAATACTCTGGTGTACAGCACTCCATCGAGCTCTAGTGTAACGTTGTCGGCCGTGATGGCGCTCTGACTTGGAATTTCCATTGCGTTTTCTTTCAAGCTTTTCACATAGGCGATGCGGTCGATCACAGGCATGAGGATGGCGAGGCCAGGCTCCAGTATCCTACTAAACTTACCCATGCGCTCCACGATCCATGCTGTCTGCTGCGGTACGAAGCGGATGATTGTGTTTGCAGGGAGGCTTTTTGTAGACTGAAAATAGGTTGGTGGTCCAGAAGAGTTTGATTGTGAAAGGTTGGGGAAGAGACTAGGTGGGCTTTGGGCACAGGTTATCGTGGCCTGGCTGAAGGCGCGGGCGGTGGACGTGTTGAAGGTTGGGTATGCTATCCTCGAGGTAAGCAGAAACCGTGACGAGCGTGTGAGACTTGAAGCCGTGGAGGCGACCAAGCGATGGGGCGAGGCCATTGTGGAGAGAAGGGTTTGATATTCGATCGGAAGGTCGCGCTCTTGAGTATGACGCCGAGCCAGGCAGCTCCAAAAGTTCAAGCTCGGCGGAGAACCATAGCGGAGCTTGGTTGGTTTTGTTGGCTTAGTCAGTCAATGCCTATCTACGCACAGGCTTCCAGATGAAACCTCAAGGACCTCTCGACTTCCAAACCACGCTGGCCCTTATGCAAATTTGTGATCTGGCTCATTATCGAGTTTATTCGGAGAAAACAATAAGCAGCTTAATTGCTCTTCCGCCCCTATTGTTCTATTTTTTTGGTATCAAAGGTGGTCCGCCTTTTTCAGTTTTCTTACTTTTGGGTCTTTGTTTTTGTTGAGGTAAAACCCATCCTATTCATTCACAAAAGAGGTAATAATAAATGATACATATTTTACGCCGACCGTTATGTGTCGGAAGACACTACCGATAGCATGAAATGTTTATCATCCTTCTTTGGTGCGTTCTAGGGCCGTCGTACTGATGGCTTCGCCCTTTAATAACCTCTGTTTCACCATCCCCACATGTACATTAATCACTACATAGGCTTTAGAGATCTAACAACAGATGTACAGGCTTTTCTTTTCACTGTTCCATCGTTTTCCCAAAAACTGAATCTTTCTACTTCCCAAAGCCTTTCACCATTTGAACGTTCGAATACCCCTTGCTTATTAGCCGCTGGATATCACGCGCTGTCGCAGCATCATTTACTGTATATTAACCGACTAGCTTCTTCTGGAACAAACGCCACTTGAAGCGTGATATAACACGTTCCGAGGCCGCTTCATCCCATCTCCTTTCTTAATGTGCATGTGCAGTCTTAGACCAGTTCAGTCTGCTACCCAAAAATGAATCCTGACAAAGAAGAATTCGACGAAGAAGAGCAGGCATTTCTCTCCGACACGCGAAGCAATGAAGACGTTCCAGTGACTTTGCCTCGGAGACAGGCATTAAACTGGCGATCAATGTTTAATCTGCGACTGCTTCTTGAGTTGTCAATGGCAGCGACGATTCTGGTGCTACTGGTCTTGTGGCCCACAACGAGAGATACCATCAGGAAAACGCCCGTGCCAAAGTGTAAGTCCTGCATATTCTGGCAGATTTCTGAATCGAAGGCGCTCACTATCTCCAGTCCCGAAAAAAATGTATACCTTCCTTAACAACCCCAAATATCTACGTGAAGATATGTTCTTCAACGAGTCTTTGACACTACAAACCCTGCACAACTGGATCGAGCTAAGCTCAGGTACGTACGCTCACAACTCTATAATCCAATTCTTTGGGTTTTCCAAGTAACGCTCTCCCACAGATTCCCGAGGATATATCAGTCTGCCCGATCCTTCGCCTTATGACCTTCCAACTCCCTACACCATTGCAATCGACCGCCATACTGATGGTCCCGGCTATATGATCACTGTATTCCATCAACTCCACTGCCTCTCCTACCTTGTAGAGCATTTTCAACGGGGTTATGGTGGGGTCGAACTAACAGAGGAGGTGGCTCATCATTCAGTTCACTGTTTCAGCTACCTCCGTCAAGGATTGATGTGCAATGCTGACACGACCTTGGAGGGGAAAACGGAGCAAGGGCCCGGCCAGGGTTCTGAACATGAGTGCATCGATTATGACGCAGTATTGGAATGGGCGAACAAGCACGCCGCTCTCAAATGGAGAAATGGTCTCCTGCCCGAGGAGTCAACATTGTGAACGGGAAATGAACCTTGGTGGACACCAAAATAGAAAATAAAAAAAAAGGAAATACATGACCCGCAAAACTCCGATCGAGTATTACATCCAACATTACGTTGCCATGTGAATAGAGATTAATAATGGACGAGAAAGTATTCAACTGTTACCCACTTGGCTTGAATTTCTCAACGTTCACGCTAACATCGTGGTCAAAATCAAATACATCTGCCGTGCAAGACTGCATTTTGGCGTATTCAATATCATGTACGGCCAGTTAGAGGTACATCTATACCTAGGTACTTTTTTACGAGGCAGAGACTGGTCACATGACTTATATACGGGCGTTTAGATGACACATCGTACCATCGAAGCCTCGTATGTGTTCGATGTATTTCAGGGAAATTTATTCACTCTCTGGCACCCTCTCGTTGCTATTCCACCGGTAAAGCAAAAACTAAGGAGTGGGTAGCGACCGACTGGCAATAATAGTAGCACATGCGAAGTTCATGTTGGTCATGACCAGATTGCAGTTAGCCGATTGCTATGGGCAGTGGTAAATATTTCCCGATTAGGATGCAGAGTACATCCACACATGCGCGATGATATCAACCTGAGAACATAATAAAATCGTATATTTAGGAACCGTGATAACAGAGCGGGGGGGAGGGGATGAATGTGACAAGAGGGGAATCGAGTGCAGTCATTTGGTGGGAGACTGTAAAGTTGTATGCGCTGACTGAAGGAGAAAGCGCGATACATTTCCCAGGGATCTTAACCTCGTCAGTCACGTTCTCGACAGCGTGGCGGGGTATCAATCAGGAAGATGTGTTTTTCTAAGATGGGAATATATTAGATTCAAGAGGAAGTGTTGTATTTAGTTACAACGACAGCCAAGTCGAGCGAGTCGGCGAATAAAAAAGTCTGTTCGAAAAATGAAACCCCCTGTCCCTAACGCCCCGCTACAATGATACTCCAATAAATTCCAATTTGGTATTCAGCCCTCACACTTACCACACCAAGCTATCACTTCGCTCCTTCCCACACGAAAGACCCTCACAGAAATCGATATCTTCGTTCGCTTGCTCCGCTTTACCCGGTAGTACCTGTCTTGCAGGCCAGATTTCGTGACCCTGCTTCTTCTCCTGTGCATGCCAATCTACCACAGCTTCCCTACACATCTTCTGGAAATAGAGAGGTCCCTTTTCCATATGCGGGTGAAGTTCGCCGTTGAT
The DNA here is from genome assembly GCA_023627715.1 of Periconia sp. R9002. NCBI lineage: Eukaryota > Fungi > Ascomycota > Dothideomycetes > Pleosporales > Periconiaceae > Periconia > Periconia sp. R9002. The sequence continues at coordinate 69,303 of JAMAHW010000036.1, read as the reverse complement.
GAAAACGCCTGCGTTGATATTCTTCTGTGCGAGGTTGCACAGCTGCTTATCTTCAGACATGATACGTTTGTACATCTCATTGATAGTTTGGAAGTCTTGCTCGGATGAGTGCCGGTTCCGGTAGACTTCATAGTAGACGTGAGTCGTAGTGGGCGAAGTGGGCATGAATTTTTGCATGAAGAAAAAGTGAGGACTGAAGATGAAGTTAGTATTGGAGCCTGATTAAGAGAAGGGAAGGGGAGTAAAACTTACGAGACGGTCATTGAAGCATGAGGCCAATAGTAGGTCGATGCAATATTCAGGCCGTTCTCTCTTTGCACTGCAGTGGTTGACGCATCGTGCTGGATATGAGCAGCCTTGGGGTGCACATCGTACGTTTCTAGATTGGCCACGGCCACAATATCGGGGTGTGTGGTCTTGCAGTGGTAGCACTCGTTGTAGTTGTCGGCGGCAATCTTCCAGTTGTAATCGGCATTGATTTCCCAGATGTGATCAAACTCATAATTGCCAAAATCAAAATCTCGAAAGCGGTTCTGTTTATCAACGCCATCGAAGTCTTCTTCCCAGGAGATCTCTGGCTCAGCTTTTCCATCTAGGTTTACCCATACGAACCCGTTGACGTCGACCTTGGTATGGATGGGAAGGAGTCCATTCTCAGACCTATCGAAATTCGGAAGATCTTGATAGCCGGGGGCTTTTGCAAGTTTACCATTTAGGCCGTACGACCACCCATGATATCTGCATGAAAAGATCTTTGCTGTGCCTTCGTCTTGTTCAATGACTGGGTAGGCGCGGTGCCTGCAGACATTATGGAATGCCGAAATCTTTCCTGATCGGTCACGGGCAATGATGAAGTCGAAGCCAGCAATCTTGTAGCGAAGAAAGTCGCCAGACTCTTTAAGACGGACTTGGTGGGTCATGATAAGCCATTTTCGTGACCATATAGCCCGTCGTTCCAATTCGTACATCTCTTGCGAGGTGTACCAGTTCGCAGGCAGAGCACGGACGGCTTCGGGTTCTTTGGGTTTTGAATTGACTTGCTGGCCAAACCCAAAGTAGTTACGAAGAGTGGTAGCCATTCTGAAAGAATTGGGCGTTTGTTCGGCTAGAATCGCGGGTTTCAAAAAACGTTTAAACTTTTTGCGAGGGAAGACGTGTTTGGGTGAAAATCGAGTTTCGAATTTGAGCTGGTCAGAAGTGAAGCTGGACGCGTCTCTTTTAAGCTCAATTTAGACCATATCACTCGGAACCAACGATGACCAATCTCTTCTGCTCCCTATGTACCTCCACCTAATCGTGAGATAATGTCTACCCGACATCAACCCTAGCTGCACCCCATGGGGAAATGCTGTCCATTCTCATATCAAGGACAACATTGACCACTACCACACCCAAACCTTTCTTATCCCGATATGGCTAATCAGTTCCTAAGCATCAAGTGAAATTGAACCCAAAACGGAAATCGGGTCCATCTGCCAGGCTTTAGCTCCAACCATCTGTGACTCTTTAGCGGGGGCGTTGCGCCACTGCACTACAACGTAGTTTTTGATGTTTGGAAATCAGCTATGACTCGGGCCAAGATGATGTGCTCACATGTTCAGGTATTGGATATCTTTGTTGAGATAAGAGGAAGCATTCTACATCAAAGGCTATCCATCGATAAGGATAACTCATAGATACTCAAATGCTAGATCTCCATTTATCATAGCGGGCATGGTTCAGACGCAAGCCTTTGAGGGCACTACTGAATTACATTAGGGTCGATTTCCCACGAGGAGCTATGCATAATAAATATATCGGTCCGAATTTTGCTTCATTTCCAAGTTGCAACAGTGATAATGTTCAAAGACGCCGTAGCTATTCATCTACCATATTCAGGAGTTACATTAAGAATACAAATCGCGTTGTTCAAATATAGATGACAACTGTTTCCGTGATATGTTTGTATCTGATCATTCAAACCGAGACAGGATATCCAACATTGATACCCGTCTTATCACTTCTTTTCTAGAGTATGTTCATGCAGTGTTTCACATGGTTAGCCTCCAGATAGCTTATGCCTAGCTAAGATCGCTGTAAAAACTCCACCCAATGTATGAAATCCCGTCATTTGACATTCTGTCGGAATGTCCTGCAGTTATCCCATGGAACACGGCTGTGGTGGGACATCATTTTGTATTGATCTTCCTACTGTGCACATTCAACAGCACGCCATTGAATCCGGCAAACGGTAGAACGGAATATTCATCGGAGCCTATAATCTAATACCCTTCGATGAATTGCTCTTTAGCTCATTCCACTATATTGAAACAACTCTGACGTGCAGTACTAATAGGGAAGTGGAGAGACTCCGCACACCATTATCGCGCTAGACTTCTTTTGGAAAAAATGAACGTAGAAGCGTATTTCGTATGCTTATCCACATCCTCGCTCTGAGGCGGTGTCGCACTTCCAAACTATCGTGGGTAAAGAAATTACATCGTTACCCGGGTTTATGGAGGCTAAATTTCAATGTTGTGCCCGCAGCGCTTTCACATCCGGTAGTTCTTGAAAAGGGCAGTGGTCCCAACTCGCATCAAGAATTTTGAATCCCAATCATTATGGCGTCCTCTTCTCAGCGAGTTGTTATCATTGGAGCTGGAATAGTGGGCACAAATCTTGCGGACGAACTGGTACAACGAGGATGGAGAGATATTACTGTCGTGGAACAAGGCCCCTTGCAGATGCCCGGCGGCTCCACATCGCATGCACCAGGCCTAGTTTTCCAAACCAATCCATCCAAAACCATGACAAAGTTTGCACAATATACAATAGCAAAATTTTTATCGCTCACTCGGGATGGACAGAGTTGCTTCAACCAGGTTGGAGGTCTTGAGGTAGCAACAACACCGGAGCGAATGGAAGAGCTCAAAAGAAAGCACGGGTATGCATCATCATGGGGGGTTGACGCAAGACTTATTACTGCCGAAGAGTGTATACAGCTATATCCACTTCTAAACGCAGAATTGATATTAGGAGGATTGCACATCCCGAGCGACGGTCTTGCTCTCGCAGCACGGGCAACCCAACTCCTCATCGAACGCACTTCTGCTGCCGGCGTTACGTACATTCCATCGACACCAGTGACTGGAATAGAAAGAGCTGGAGATCGAGTGACTGGCGTTACAACACCGAATGGTAAAATTCCCGCAGACATAATCATCTCTTGCGCAGGGTTCTGGGGCGTAGAGATTGGAAGACTTGTAGGGTTAGAAGTTCCCTTACTCCCATTGGCCCACCAGTACGCAAAAACAACCGCTGTGCCTAGTCTCAAAGGCCGCGAGCTTAATAGCAACATCAATGGAATGAACGCTACACTACCCATTCTACGTCACCAGGATCAAGATCTTTACTACAGGGAGCACGGCGACCAGTACGGCATCGGATACTATGGTCACAGGCCAATTCCCATAAAAGCTTCGGATCTCGGAGTGACTGGAAAACATGTGGACGAAAAGAATATGCCCTCACGTCTAAGTTTCACGCCCAAAGATTTTGAGAGGGCCTGGCACGAGTCACAAAAACTTTTACCCGTTCTAAGACAAACCCACATAGCTGACGGATTCAACGGCATTTTCTCGTTCACTCCTGACGGCGGTCCTATAGTCGGTCGGGCACCCAACGTGGAAGGGTTTTATGTCGCTGAAGCGGTTTGGGTTACGCATTCAGCAGGCGTCGCACAAGCGGTCGCTGAATTGCTCACAACAGGCCGATCCGAGACCGACTTGGCCGATTGTGAGCTATCTCGCTTCGAGGAAATTCAACTGAGCGAGGAATATGTCAGTGAAACGTCGCAGCAAAACTTCGTGGAGGTCTATGATATCATTCATCCCCTGGCACCCAAAGTATCGCCCCGCAACCTTCGCCTAAGTCCCTTCCATACAAGGCAACGGGAATTAGGTGCTTATTTCCTTGAAGTGGGTGGTTGGGAGCGTCCGTTCTGGTACGAAGCGAATAAGGAGCTTTTGCCGTATCTACCAGCAAAATGGCAACCGGTAGAGCGAGATGCATGGGCTACACAGCACTACTCCCCTGTATCAGCAGTCGAAGCATGGAAGACGCGCAACGCTGTTGCTGTATATGATATGACGGCATTTCATCGCTTCGAGGTATCTGGACCAGGAGCCCAAGATCTTCTCCAACGTTTGACAACGAGTGACATCACGAAAATCCCCGGAACAATCACGTATACCTTGCTTCTGGATGAAAAAGGCGGCATCAAAAGTGACATCTTCGTCTCGAGGCTGGAGAAAGATGTATACCAAGTGGGTGCGAATACGGCTGTTGATTTCCACTATCTGAACCGTGAGGCTTTGTTTCAGCGCAAGCACTTTAAGCAATACGTTCAGATCCGTGATATTACGGGCGCCACATGCTGCATAGGTCTTTGGGGACCGCGCTCTCGCGATGTCATCAATAGCCTCAGCACCGATGACTTCTCCAACAAAGGCCTTCCTTACTTTCATGTTATCAAAGCAACTGTTGCCGGAATACCTGTTCTCGCATTCCGTAAATCATATGTTGGCGAGCTAGGCTGGGAGATCCAAACTAGTCCTGAATATGGTCAACGATTGTGGGATTCAATAATGCAATCTGGGAAGCTGCACGGTATCGTGGCGGCTGGTCGCGCAGCTCTCAATTCTTTGCGCATTGAGAAAGGATATCGAACGTACGGATCTGATGTAACAACGGAGCATAACCCATTTGAAGCCGGCATCGCATATGCTGTGGACATGAACAAGAAGGATTTTGTTGGCAAAGCTGCACTTCAACGTCTTATCAGACAAACGCCATCTAAGCGTCTCCGTTGTCTGACCATTGATGACGGACAATCTGTAGTCCTTGGGAAAGAGCCTGTTTTTCTCGAGAACAAGGCAGTTGGTTATGTTACGACTGCAGCGTTTGGCTTCACGGTTGGCAGGCCCGTTGCTTTCGCTTGGCTACCTGCCACGGTAGAGGGACAAACGTTTGAGATTGAGTATTTTGGTCGCCGCATTCGGGCCACCGTCAGTTCTGACCCATTGTTCGACGTATCGAATAGTCGGTTACTAGCTGAAACTTCCTCGACGGACCCTCAAACGCCGATCAAATCTCGATTATGAGAGCCTTTGCTTGTCTCATCGAGGTTATTAGCGGAATCCATTTTGATTCATTGTTAGTTCCCATGCTTCAGTACATATTTTTTCGTAAGTAATGGGAATGATGAATACATCCATAGAGAAATATTCTTAATATTGATTGACACTGTTGACTGGAATTATCAGGCATGGAAGAGGGGCAATGCCTTACCCCCCCTGATGTTCAAATTGATTTAATACCGCCGTGATTTTGGCAAGTACTTCCGGTATTCTGAATGGTTTGCTCACAACATCATCCATGCCACGTGCCACCTAAAATTCGCGTGTACAAAGTCAGCTTAACTCAATCAATGGTGATAATGTGGGTGACGAAGGTCTCAGAACGCCACGCCACGTGGTGTGATGATACTACGTCGTACCCAGGGAAACGTACCGCCGCCTTCATTTGCTCATCTCGAACGTTTGCTGTAATTGCGACAACAGGTACATGTCCTTTGATTTCACCTCTCAATTCCATATCACGGATTGTCTCAACGCAAGCCAGTCCATCCATTTCCGGCATCTCGAGGTCCATTAAGATGACAGAAAGGGGGGTACCACCAGGTGTTTGAAAAGCAGTTGTTTCAAGGTGGCTGAGAGCGTGAATGCCGTTATCAGCTGTATAGACAATGCAGCCAGATTTTTGAAGCTGCTTTGATAGAACGCGTTGATTGACTAGGTTGTCCTCCACAATCAATACATGAAGAGCGTCGGACGAAAGCGTCCCGCCTTCGTGGGACGTCCCTCGAGGAGGGAGAGCAGCAGGACTGGACGTAGTGTGAACGAGTGCAGGGAAGCTAGAATTACCAAGAACACGTTCGGAATGGGGATTTGCTTGTGGGTCTGCATGGTTCAGTAGTGATGGTGCTGGCCTGTTTTCTGCGGGTGTCCGTCGTGTTTGTATATAGAAGCCGAACGTACTTCCTACACCCGAGATGGACGATACACCAATTCTGCCTCCATGGAGCTCTGCAAGTTGTCTCGAAATGAATAGACCTAACCCACTCCCCCCGTAATGTGCATGAGTTCTGGGTGATGCCTGGGCGAACCGTTCGAAGAGAACGCGCTTTTCTTCATCGGTGAGTCCACAGCCAGTGTCTTCCACGTCAACCCGAATATAAAGTACATCGCCATCACCCCATTCTTCGCCAGAGGTAACGTTAATATGTTTATTACGGGTGGGTACATACTCGAAAGCCTCATCGTGTACCACGGGGGGTTCTACAGATGCGCCAAGACATACTGATATCGTTCTTGTATGTGATCCCTGAGTAAATTTGATGGCGTTAGTTATCAGGTTGACAGTGATCTGAAGAAGTCGGCTGGGATCGAGATTGACCCAGTCTACGGCCAGTTGTTCCAAAGAGGCATCTTGACAGTAATGAAATTCGATATCTTTGGCTTGGACTTCTGGTTTGAACATTGACATAGCACGATGTACAGTGGCAACGGGCTGCACAGGTATCGGCGTAATAAGTAATAGATTCGAGTCTAGTTTGGAGATGGTCAAAATATCGTCCACGATGGACTTCTGATGCTGTACACAGAGAGCGATGTTGTTAGCCGCCTCAATACACTCCTCTATAGTCTTGTCATCAGCACCCGTAGATAACGCATCACGGATGCCATCAGCACATATCAGAATAGCAGAAAGAGGATTTCGCATTTCATGGCTGGTGATATCGATGAACTCATTCTGCTGCCGCTTTGTTTCCTCGGCCTCCTGCAACCGCCGATCTTGAAGACCTTGAGCCCATTTCAATTGGGAGATATCTGCGATTGAGCCCATGACTGAGCGAATCCGTCCGTCGGGACCGATTTCTGGCTGAGAGGAAGCCAAAACCCAATATTCTATAGGTTGCCCTGTAAGGTCGCGAGGAGTATAGTTGGGGTTGTTGATTCGAAGTTCTTCTTGCCGCATTTTACTGTCTATCTGAAGGTCCATCCACATGGATTGGGCTTTTTTCTGGCTTTCGGGATCAGCCATATAACTCAGGAATTCCAGTGGGCTTCTCTCATCTCTAGGATGTCCAGTCATCTCATAGAACCGCTCATTGGCTTCCAAAAGGAACCCATCAGGATCAAACAAGTACATGCCTAATGGTGAAAGTTCTGTCATGCGACGCATACGGTTCGCCTGTAGCTCGAGTTGCTGACTGAGAGCTTCGCGTTGTAGAGCAGCAGCCTCTGCGGCATGTTTATTTCGTCGTACATCTTCTTCGAACAATAAGAAGGAAGCCAGGGAAGTGGCTAGTTGACGGTTTAGCATATGTGCAAACATTTTGTAATCCTCATCGTACGCTCGACGAGGATTAATACCAATCAACAGGAACGCAAAAATGTTGTCGCCATAGGTAGGTCGAACTGGAATGATGATTGCCTCTTTACAAGGGTCTCCATGACCCCGCCAGTGTATACCTTCGATGAGATCTTCCGGTAAACTTCCATTACGTGTATGTAAAATTGTAGGCTCTCTAGTGCGCATAGCCTCTCGAAAAGCGGGCACAAACCCCTCAGTACTGCGCTTCAAATCAAGTTTGGCGGGCTTAGCGGGGTGATCATCAGGAATACCGATTGAGCCTTCCAATAGGCAGCTTTTTAGTGAAATTGTACTGTCCGAAGAGTGGGAGACCGTATCAGCATCATCCGAGTCGACAATAGAATAAAGCAAGGCGAAAGGTATGTCATAATGATTTTCTTCCAAGCCATCGAGAACACATTGCCAGAAGTGCTTCACTGATCTCGTTTCCGCCAACTTCTCACCCAACTGTCGTAGTGTCTGAAGTCTGCGACTATTGATCATATGATAGGTCGTCTCGAATGGACCATTCCAGAATCCGAGAATGCGATCTGTGCCTCCATAGATTGGGACAAAAGACCATGAAAAGAAAGTTTCTTCCAAATAACCATATCTCTCAATTGGGAGCCTATCGTTTTCCTTTCGAACAGATTGCCCGGTTCTTGCACACTCGCGGAAAATTGGCGCTACTCCTTCCCAAAGCTCTCGAAAAGGACCGGAAAATCCGGTTCCCATCAAATTTGGATGCTTGTTACCCGCAACTTCGTTTTTATACGCCTCGTTGTATAGCATTGTTAGTTCTTCACCCCAGAACAAGGATACTGGGTGCGGATCGCGCATCACTAAATTTGCGATTTCTCGGAATTGGAGCGACCAATTGGACATAGGTCCCAAAGGTGTAGCTGCCCAGTCGACATTTCGTGCAAATAGCATATGATCAGAAAGTTCCCCTTTTGGGTTGGCAGCGGTCCAATCCGGGCAACCTTTTTCAGGCGTTGAGAGGGTTACTGATGCTCCGCTACTAGTTGTTCCGCTAGATGCACCCCCGGAGGCGTTGTCTGACCGTTGTTTGACAAGATGAGGCGGCGTCGATGAGATGGATGATATCAGGGCAGTGTTTTGGATCATTGGAAAAGAGCTATTCGGTTGCAGTGTGGTAACATGTGTACTATCTGAGGGAGGTGACTTGCGAACGCTGGTTGTGACGCTACCTGATCCCGCAGAAGAACGTATCTCCTTCGGCAGTTGAGATATGCCAGAGATGATTCGCCATCTTCGTCGAATAGTAGAACCAGTCCAGAGCATATCGTTATAGACAGTAGTAAGTGGGAAAACATCCCGAGAATCGTCGAACTCGGTCACTCCTGTGGCCCATGATTTGAAGTTTTCGTATGTTGTTGTCCCAGTCTCGTCGACTGCTTCGTCTGTGCCCGGACCAGTGATACTATCCATCAGGCGATCATGAGACCTAAGTGATGCGTTACAGAAGCTCGGCCGAATTGTTTCTTTAGTCTTGCCGTAATAGTCAGAGTCAAGATCTAATACAAAACTAGGTCTGCTGTCACTATCCAGGATCTCCCTCAGACTAACGCTATCGAGCTCTGACAGGGCCTCTTGATCGATTTCATGGCGTGTACGTTCAAGAGGTGCCATGACCGGTGTTATTGTAGGTGATAAAGGCACCGACATTTGAACCACGGGCGTAGGAGCTTTCGAAGACGAGAACTGCAGCACGAATTCCATTCAACGTCACTGGCCGGTAATGGCGTTGGACTGCATGCCAAGTGGGCTAAGTCTAACTTAGTTAGCGCAACTCAATGCCTCTTTGCTACAGTACATACCTAGAGGTGGCCTCTAACTACATTTTTTACCAACACGATGGCTCAAATTCATCAATTTCTTCAAAGTACCCGAAAAAACAAAGTTTTTCTACGTGGGAATCTGACATCCTCATTTCCAACTGCATATTCACCCCATCAAGGCCCTTTGCCTCCGTAACCTTCAACTACGCAATGCCTCTTGCTTGACCAGATGTACCGTTCTGTACTGCAACAATTTTTAATGCTAGCCCTTTGACTCGCCCTTGACCTTAGTATCCCTCATAGCTTTGGTATATTAATCAATCCAAAAGTGCGTTTTCTTGGTATCACATTTCATGAATCCAAATTTCTTCGGGACATATGCGTTAGCGATATGTAATCCGTCCACCGCGGAGACTGGGGAACATGAGGAACTGAATGAAGAACTAAGACCATGGTTTCAACGGGGCAGAATAAATCATCTTGAACATGTGTAATATAATATCGTGAATTCGTTAGTCATGTGGCTGAGGGATGGATTCATTCCACAGTAGATTATTCCATCACCTTACACCACTCATCATGACCTGTCTATCTTCGATTCTTAGTCTGACCGGGCTTTTTGGCACTGCAGTGGTCCAGCCATTGTCTATTTCCGTCTCTTTGCCCTCCCCTATACTCACTGGTATCGCCCTAGTTCCTTGCGCATCTGTGATCCATCGAGCGCTCTCATGTCTCCCGGGTGGCGCCGCACCGTTTAGTAGCATGTCTCCATCATCGAAGCTGTTTACTGTACTTGTTCTTTTCAAATCTTTGAAATGCAATGCCTGCACTGAATAGTCTCTAGTTTTCCTCCGAATATCAGATTGGTACGCCAATTTCAACTCTCGTTCCGTAGCCATTCCTATGGCAATAATATCTCCTAATCTACTCGTTTTCCATTTAGTTGGTTGACGTGGAACAGTGAAAATAAGATACAATGCCAGACTGGCAGCAAGGAGGGGAGGGATAGCGAAGAGTCTAAAGGCATAGGTATAGTGTCAGTAATATCTTAAGAAAACGCATCGAAAAGCCCACGATCTCGGCGCGTCACGCTTTCCGAATTCGTGGAATAATGCGTGTCTAGGATATACATACAGTGCAGAGGGACTGCCACTTCCAACTCTTGTGCAAGCAAAAGTCGCATTCCCAGCGACCGGCGAATGAAATTCTGCCCTGTCTGTGAGTGGAGAGCCAGGTGCTAGACTATCCATAGTGGACAACTGTGACATTGTAATTCCGGCAGTTAGGCCCAGAACGTCTTCCAGTGCGTTGGTAGATTGCTCAAAGCTAAAATCCGATCGAATCAAATTTTTCCAAGACTCGACAGTGGCATAGCTGTTTGACGTATGGTTAACACTGAGAGCGGTGGCGAATATCGTGTTTGTCATCCCGTTCCAGTAACGCCCCTCGCTCAGTGGAGGCTTCAAGCCAGCCACGGCGTTGGCCCGGTAACCAGCACCCAGATCCCATTTACCGCTCGAGTTTGTAGGTGTAGCGCAACCTTTTTTACCAGAAACAGTCTTACTATAAGAAGGTGCTTTGTCAAGATGGCCCTGTTCGAGGCTCAAAGTCAAGGTGCGCCATTCGATAGTCGGTGCAACATCGATTGCGCAACTGACGGCGTATTTCATGTCTCGGATGGTCCCGTTCAGAATAGCTTCGTACTTTTGGGCGTTTTCTTCCAAAAATTTCTTATCACCCATTGAAGCTGCCAGAGTCAAGCTGATGACGCCTGTTGCACCCATCGCCACTGTGGCCCGACCTATATCATCTTTCGCCTCACATAGACGTGATGCCATGATCCCGAATTTGTCTGGTGACTCATATTCTGGCTGCACATATGTGCACCCTGGAAAGTCCAGCCAAACGTCCGTCTGATTATCGTTGCTGGTCCGATTTACTCGGATGGAGTCTGTACTGACACTCTTACATTGCAAGGGGTTACGTGCCATAACAGGCAAACAATGTGAAACTGATCGCAGATTACTCTCGATGATTCGTTGTCCATACGGCCGCTCGATGGGTTCCACCGGCCTTGGGAAATCGGTATAAAAGATTTCAGGAGCCCCAATCGCGCTATTCTCGATCGCAACCCCATTTCGGGAGTATGCGAATTGTTTTGGGTTGATAGTGTTGATGTCCCCGAGATTCCGATCGCCAGTCCAGGCTGGACAGCCGAGATTCGAGGTTGCAAAATATCCAGGACCATCCCATTCCACACTCAACTCCCAGAGAGGGGATGAGCGTTTCGTATTGTTGAACCCCATACATCTAGTATCTGTGCCGCTGTGGATTCGAGGAGGATGTACCATGGACGAACATGTCGTATCAGTAAGCGTAATAGCTGCTACAATAGCGGCGGTGATCAGGGCTGTAGCGAGAGATGAAAGTACCGCGAGAATGGTGGCTTTGAAGTTCTTGAAGTTCTCGTACCATGTGCTGATGCCAAGTATAGCGCGCCATCGTACACCGATTTTCGGATCTTTGCCGTATTAGCAAGATGTCTGTGAATTCTATGATTGCGGAGTGGGGCATCCCGGGGAGTACGCTCACCATTGGACACTTGATATTTTAAATCTGAGAGCTGATGGTTGACGAGGCGAAGCCACTCTTTCTGTATCTCCCCGGCTGCGTACCTAGCGATGATGGTCGCGACGACTGTACCAACAATATTGTAGGCCACTCTAAATTCAGTCGTGAGACGTCTGCCAGGCACCTGAGGTGACACAGATCATGAGTAATTGTCCGCTTATCCACAATTGAGAATTCAAAGGCTGGGGATACGACGTACAATGATTGGGACAGGGACAAGAGTGATGATGAGAATGGACAGCAACAGTAAAAGAATGACCGTCGCGGCTAACTCCCTGGACACTCCACGAAGAGACAGTTGGGCCATCTCTACTCTACCTGTAGCGAGAATGCGTCTTTTGTTCTGGAGCGTTCGTGCCGTAGCACCGTGGTGCGGAGAGCGATAATCGACAAGCCGTTGAACGATGCAGCAGTGAGTGACGAACGACCATGACCAGCAAGGCCGAATCTCATAAAGTAGGCTATATTTCTACTTAGAGCAACTAACAACCCTGAAACACGGACATTATCGTCCTTGAGGAGGCTTAGGCTACCCACAGCGTCCGGAGGTTCCACTGGCTGGCCTATCCCAACGGCCTGGAGACGGATTTTGCAGACGCGGTGTAATGCGCACGAGTTGGGAGGTCCGTACCCATGTGGAAATTCAAATTACCACAAGTCGTATAGAAACGACTGTGCGCACCACGTCTAACACTCTTGAGGCGTAGCGTGGGCCAAGGGCATCTTTACTCTGTTGGATTCAAGGTGGCTGTGGAACGACGGGATCTGGAGGCAGATGGGAAAATCCGCAGACCCCAGCGGCTCAGTTCAGATAGCATCGATGCGATCGATGCGATCTTGTAAGTATTTGCCTATACCTATTGGTGCCTAAAAAGGTATTGAACCTGTGAACTCCAAATGTTCTTGTCCTCGCTTATTACTGGAATCCTCTGATTGGTAGAATAGCACTAGAGACTTGAGTTACCCTTTGCACTCTTCCATGGTACATACGAGCAGTGATGCACTTTTGTACCCTTCCACCATGGTACATACGACGTTTAGATGCTCAAACAGCCGTGTATCATCACGAGCCGTATGCGTGTAGCAAGGTGGTGGCGATTGTTGGAGGCTCGGGTGCCCGGATTGGAGAGTGAAGTACACGTACTCAACCAGGGGTAGCATAGCTCGCACCGTTTCCGTGTAGTTGATTGGATGTAGTCAAATGATGAGGCGTTCGTCCGTCCGTTGTTGCCGTTCGAGCCCGTGATTCATGTCTCCACCCCATCCGAGCGCGTTCGGATGCATGACTCAAGAGATCTCCCTGTTGCCCAAACATTTGTCTTGACTGTTTATTATATGGTATATATAATAACCTGGGCAAACAAAATTCATCGTTCAGAACAGTCTGATCCACGGTCTTGTGGTCTAGTGGTATGATTCTCGCTTAGGGCGCCCAGTTCCTGAGCATAACTTGCGAGAGGCCCCGCGTTCGAGTCGCGGCAAGACCCATTTTTTGCTTTTTTTTGTTTTTCATTTTTTGCATTCTGGATCTCTCGGGGGATGTTTTTGGATTGGGAGCGTACGGATGTGAGCGAGAATAATGATTTTTTTGGCCTGCTTGATGAGCTTTTTCGACGAGTCACTGAACTTAAACTCCACCTCTGTAAATATGGTTTCTACCTCTGCAAGTATGGTTTCCAAGGGTTGATCTCTCGAGGTAAACCTAATCGTGATACGAGAGGTGGTCCTAGCTCCGAAAACATTTCTTCTCTCAACGCGCACCGCTCTGATCATACACACTGCTGTATATCCAAACGCCCCACATTGCTCTTGCAAACAAATGCGAAGGAACCCGAATCATTGACGCCGACCTGCGACAATGATAAAGATCAGTTGGCCCTATCCCGAAAGCCCCGGAAAAGGTTATTGGGGGGCGCCGAGTTCGAATCAAAACTTTTGTGAAGAGGTATTGATTCTCTGACATGTTCTAAGGTTAGGTACCTTGAAGGGATGTTCTAATGCTGATTTCAAGGCAAGGACTACGTCATCACTCAATACGTTGCGGAATTTATCAACACCTTGACCAATTTGACCTATGGTACGCTTCCCTGTAATTGCATCGAGGCCGTTGAAATGGCCAAAGAAAAGAAGCCCAGTTGGCTAACTCTTCAGAAAAGTCGTCTATGGCATTCATGGTCTTCGGAAAGTGCGGCCTCAGAAGGACGGTGGATTGTTCTCTACTCTTGCGTTCCCGTACTGGGGTTTGATCAGTGTGGGCGTGCTTTCCGCTTGGTACCATGCTACACTGAATTACCATTCTCAAATGGGTAAGCTATTCTCCTGTCCTTTTCCTTTTACTTTGATCCTCCTGATATTCCTAAGCATCCCGACATTACTGCCTTTGTCCCCATTCTGAAATCTCGTGTTCTTCGTCGTTAGTTCAAACATCAGGCCAACTGACCCGTTTGTTCCACCAGGGGATGACCTTTCTATGTTCGTCGCCGTAGGCGCTCTGCTCCACCAACTTCTCACATTAGACAAAACGCATCGACAGCGCGTCTTCATTACCTGTACTTTACTTGGCACCATCATCCCAGTGTCCGTTTACCATTGCTGGACGGATGAGATCATCTTACACGAGATTGTTTTCGCTGTCATGGTCTTCCTTGTGGGCCGCAAAATTCGCCAGCTAATTCGCGAACGTGTCAAGAATGCAGAGGCGAAGGCGAGGCTGGTCAATATTGCCAATTGGGGGTTGGGTGAGTGGTCTTGTTATGTTCCTCTCCCTTTATCGATTTGTCCTGCCCCCAACCACCTTCGTTCCCACATCCTCGCGTGGTGCAACTTCAAAAAGAATGGCAAGCGATCAAAAGCGACATACTAATCACATATGTACCAATGTCCTACAGGGTCGGGTCTATTCGGCTATTTTCTCTGGAATATAGATTACCATCTCTGCAACCACGTCTCAAGTTTCCGCCACGCTTTAGGTTTGCCGTGGGCATTCCTGTTTGAGCTGCACGGTTGGTGGCATATCCTTACAGGCATTGGCGCCTATATGGGTATGGCGCTAGTGGAGTACCTCGTGACGCTTGACACAGATAAGATGGACGGCATCGAAGAGGGTTTCGTGTGGCCTATACGCTCCATGTTGAAGAGCGTTGGTAGCGTGGGTCCTGAGAACAAGAAGGCTCGCTAGTGTGCTCCGGCGAAGTCTTTTCTTGGCTAAGATACAAGTGATAAGAGACGGGGGGAAGATGAATGCCAAAGGGGAAAAGGGAAGATGTCTAAGAGACAGACATCATTCAGCGCGTTATGCTATTGCACTCACGAACATGTCATCGCTTTCTACATTCTACCTGTCGCCAATAATCGCAAGTTCGTTGATAGAAACCTAGTATCATGGTCAGTTTAGTCATTCGATACCATAAAGCAGTCATCAGTTGCATTGCAAATTTAGGACGGCAATTACTCTAGCTGCTCTAGGTGGATCTTTTCACCCCCAACCAGATCTTATTGTTTCCGACAGATTATATAATTGACGGAAACCCATGTGCCGTGTACGCGCTTGATTATTTGTCATATGAATGTCGAATTATAAAGATTATTATATGATCTTACAACTTCGATGAAATCTTTGATTTGTATGATTATCTGAACTAATTGCGCGCGAGCAGCTCTGTTTGGTCAGAAATATGCATATGTAAGGTTGGGACCGGGCAACAACGGGGCAACCCTGGACTTACAACACCCAATCCGGAGTTAAGCTCCAAAACCTACCTGGCAAGCGTAGGTCCGTCGTCGTGTTGGCAATCTGCATACTGTTTTGAGATGGGAGGCGCGTAGATGCCGCGGACTCAAGCTGCGTATGTGAGTATAAGTAGTAGGGCAGGTGCACGTCTTTATGTCACTACCGAAGTCCATAGAACATCTGAATATTCAAACAAATTGCATCCCCCACTCCATCGAGCATAATGGTCAAGATCTTGAATCATGAAGTCGGCAACCCCGGTTTTGGTTTGATGAGTATGCTGCTTGCCTTTCTACAGTTTCTTTCAATATGTATTAATGTCCCATAGGTTTGACGAGGCCTGGTGGCCCAACGCCAGAGGAGGCCATTGAGGTCATGCGCACTGCTCTTGAGAACGGAGCAAAATTCTGGAACGGCGGCGAGTTTTACGGTACACCAGACTACAACTCCCTCCACCTCGTCAACAAGTATTTCACAAAATACCCCGAAGACGCAGACAAGGTTGTTCTATCCATGAAAGGTGCTTATGACTTCAAAACGTTCTCGCCGGATAACAGGCGATCCAATGTTATTCGGAGTATTGAGGAGTGCCTCAAAGTCCTCGATGGGAAGAAGTCGCTAGACATATTTGAGCCTGCGAGGCCTGATTCGAAGATTCCACTTGAGGAAACTATTGGCACAATTGCGGAGTATGTCAAGGCTGGCAAGGTTGGTGGCATTGGTCTCTCCGAAGTAAGCGGAGAAACAATTCGAAAAGCACACGCTATCCATCCCATTGCCGCTGTCGAGCTCGAATTCTCCATGTTCACCACAACTCTTATCGGCAGTAGCGCCGCCGAAGCGTGTGTGGAGCTCAACATACCTGTTGTTGCATATGCACCTCTGGGCAAAGGTTTTTTGGTGAGCCTGCTCGCACCTCCCTTAGGCCCGGCACGTACTAACCTTCGATAAGTCTGGCCAATTCAAATCATTCAACGATATACCTGAAAGCTCTTTCTTAAGACATCTACCACGCTTTCAACCCGAGGTGTTTGATGAAAATATAAAGCTGGTACGAGAAGTGGAGAAACTTGCGTCCAGCAAAGGCGTCACAGTGGGACAGGTTGCCTTGGGTTGGGTGCTCTTCTTAAGCAACAAAAAAGGCATGCCTGAGCTCCTCGCACTTCCAGGAACTACCACCAGGTCGCGTGTTATTGAGAATCAATATCCAGCTACGCTTGACGAGAAGGACGTGGCTGTGATCGACGACATCCTGAGCAGGATTGAGATCAAGGGTGCGCGGTACATGCCTGGTGTTGCTGGCGAGGAACCCTGAATGATCAGGGTTGTTTGATCTAAATGGATTTGTCAGTTCACAGGTACTTTGGAGTTACTTGTGGCAGGACAGAGGGCAGACTGGAAAGGGTAGAATCAGATCAAGTGTAGTGAAAAGAGCGATCCGCCTTCAGCTCGTTTGATAACGAGCTGTCAGAATTGCAGAACTCAAATTGTCATCGTGTCCAGTAGTTCTCGATTCAACAGAAGAACAAAAAATAAACAAATGTAATTACATACCATGTTGTTCTGAGATGCGCCGGATAAGATGAGAGTCGGTGACAGAAATTTATGTTGTGAAGGTGAGCTCGCCCTGTACCAGCATCGGGTCCGTGCACAACATGCCCGTGCCCCATGCTTATTAGCTTCATCCAGTAGGTCGCTCACAGCGCCCTACTTACTTAAGGTATGCCCTTGACTTGCACTTGCCAACCACCCAACCTTTACACAACGCTGTCTTCACATTCCTTCCAGTAGCCATGGAGTCCCCTAATTCCGACCTTTCAGACTATGCTAGCGATGACTTCCCGGATGAAGTCAAGTCTCGCCGCTTCATGGAACACACTTCTGATCACGAGCCGTCGACGCGCCCTAGTAAACGCCTGCGCCTACACAACCGCGCACCCTCATCTCCACCTCCACCCACGATCCCTTCCCTTGAGGAACTTGGCGATGTCTCCGAGGATACGGATGGCAGCGTTCCGGCGTCTCCGCATCACCCGGGGATGAGTGCCGAAGACGATTTTGGGCAAGACCAAGTCACCGTGTGTAAGTGGGAGGGTTGCGAGGCTGGCGATCTGGACAATATGGATAACCTTGTGGAGCACCTTCACGAGGACCACATAGGCACGAGGCAGAAAAAGTACAGCTGTGAATGGAGCGATTGTAACAGGAAAGGAATCCCACATGCCAGTGGGTATGCGCTGAGGGCACACATGCGCAGTCACACAAGAGAGAAACCTTTCTACTGTACTTTGCCTGGTAGGTTTGCTTTAATACTTGTTTTTCCTTGTCCTGACTGATGACAATGGTGCAGAATGCGACCGCAGTTTTACCCGCTCCGACGCCCTAGCCAAACACATGCGAACCGTTCACGAAACAGAAGCTCTGCGCCCCTCAGATCCTGTTCCCAAGCACCATTCCTCGAATCCATCCAACAAATTCCAACGTATCAAATTGGTCCTCAGCGATGCCAAACGTTCTGCTGAGGGCAAAGGCTCCGCACCATCCTCGCCCACTTCCCATACCACAGTGCCGAACAGCGCAGCGACTGCCCCCCACACTGCCACTGATGCTGATTACACCCACAATAACATTACCTATGTACAGGATGCCACAGCGCCTCATGCTCCCACCATGGTGCAATTCCCCTCAGACATAAATCTCTCGTCGCAGGAGCTCTCGTTACCCGCCCCCGAATTGTTCAAGCTATTGCGCAGGCAACTACACTGGGCGACACAGGAAGGTGAACAGCTTCGTATGGAAACCGAGGCCCTCGAAAAGAAGCGCAAAGAGGAATGGGTAGCCAAGGAGTTGCTAATGGAAAATATCATGGAAGCGGAGATGGCCAAGGAGAAGCGGAAACGTCTGGAGAAAGGGCTCCTGGAAGACCCGTTGTATCTACAGGCCCTAGACAAGGATGCGGATCCTTCCAGACACTTGGACGTGAAACCTTCGAGGGAAGGCAAGATTCCGTGGTGGAGAGAAGAGGAGTGGATCCAGAGGTTAACAGTGGGATCCGGAGCTTTGAAAAAAGAGCTTGTGGAGCCACAGCCCGATAATGCCGTTGCGACAGCGGAGCTATAAAGAACCACATTCGTCCTCTAGACATTTCTGCGGTGGCATTTTGGCATTGAGGCTTGATGGGTTGCCCGTGGAGATTGAGTCTCCATGGGCATATTTCTAATTCCTAGGTTGTACAAAAAGATACCAATGCTTTTCAATTCCAAAGTGATTCATACATATATGCTTGACCAACTCCATGCAGGCGCCCCCATCCGTACATGCTGCCAAATGCCTATCCCTCACACAAACGATATCAAACTGTCTCACGGCCACACGCTGTAGGCAACCCTTGTCACCGATGCCTCCTCCATCGACTCCGGCGCTGGACTGAACGACTAGAGCTTTTCTCGGTAATAGCCGCACTCAATTGCGGCAATTGCACGCTTGTAGCCACCCTGTGACATGAGAAGTCATTCTATCTGCCCTTCTTCTTATCCGCTTCGGTGTTTTTGAAAGGGAACCCGCTGGTCCTCTTATCTGCGCCCGTCTTGCGACTAATCCTGCCGTCGGTGCTCGCGAACAAGATGCACCACAAAGCCACAGCACACAGGAACCCGCTACCAGCTACACCAAAAGCAAAGGATGTCACGCCTGTCTCGGTCCACATTGCGTATGAATAGAAGGCGCATGCGGCGTGAAAAAGGGCGGTTATGGTGAGAGTAGGAAGTGCGTAAGGAGCTTTGGGGTCGGCAGCTGAAGTGGTTGCTCCTGCGACATTTAAATAAAACGTTAGTGACATGCACCTACGAGGGAGAGGAACAATATATATCTATGTACGCACCTTCGGTCAACCTGCTACTCAATGGCACCGATCCTGTAAGGAGCACATTAAGAGCTCCAATGGTGAGAAGTGTGAAGCCAACAGATCGGGAGAAGTACACTTCAAGATCTGCGGGGAGATTGTTGCGTTAGCTGATTTGAATACGGGTACGGATATATCTGTGACTTATTTGGGAGATGGAGCACGTGGGCAGTCGAACTTACTCGAGGCCTCGCGCACTTCGGGTGATAGCAGCGCTACAATCATTGTGGGAGATAGGATCAAGGGGACAGCTTGCGTCGTGAGCCATGCAGCAGTGCCA
Organism: Periconia sp. R9002; assembly: GCA_023627715.1. Taxonomy (NCBI): domain Eukaryota; kingdom Fungi; phylum Ascomycota; class Dothideomycetes; order Pleosporales; family Periconiaceae; genus Periconia; species Periconia sp. R9002. Next base: position 49,504 of record JAMAHW010000036.1, on the reverse strand, counting down.
TAGCTATAAAAGTAGTAGACCTGTGCACACACGCCATGTCAGTTCTTATTCCGCACACGTGTTGACTATCACAAAACAACATTTGAAGAGACAACATACGTCCATTGTATTAGTGAAGGGATGGATATGGGAGGAGGGATTCAGTTGGCTGGCTTTGGGATTGACGGGAGATGTGAGGGATAGTATATGCAGACAGAGTGGTCGAGGTATATGTAGGTAGGTATATGTAGGATTGATGTATCAATGGAGGCTTTTCAACACGGAGGGATGAAGGAATAGAGGGCTGGGGCCGGGGAGCTTGGACCGAGCTCATACGTCATCAAGAGATCACTGCAGCCGTTCCATTCCGGAGATCACGCTTGCCTGATTTGGCGCTCTTTGTCCCCCACAATGGTTGTTACGCTCCAATGTGGTAATTATTCATGTAAATATCATCGCGCCATACCCGGGTAGTCATAGTTACATAGCCGTGGGTACAGAAACAAGGTAGTTGGGTGAAGGTTCTCCGCGCACGCTCACTGACCCAGGAGCATCTTCAGAGTCTCCACACCCAGCGTAAGCACTTCCTGCCTTCTGCTCTCTTTGAGCAAGGCCTTTACTGTTTCGATTCCACCCTTACTCTTCACTCTTTCCACGCCCTCCTTTCCCCCCTCCCCCACAACCCCTCTCAAGCACGCCACACCTCTATATCTGATGTCCTCCTCTTCGTCCATACACATTTCCAGCAGAAATTCTACGCCTTTGTCTTGCTTCAAGAAAGCCTCCACGGCAAGATCGTAGCTCAGCAGCTGTGCCAGTGCACCCCCTGCCGCGCTTCTCGTAGCCACATCGTCGACGTCTGTTAGCGCTAGCAAAAGGTGCAAGTTGTGTTTCGAGCGCGGCAAGGAAGGGTCGGCGAACTGAGTAATGCACAGTGGGGAGGCCATCAGGTTGCAGATCAATTCTGTAGCTGCTCTCTTTACCAAGATGTTATCTTTAAAGAGGAGATCATCGATGATGGTAGTAAATGCATGCCTTATAATGTGATCTTGGGTCGGCGTGTCGAGAGATGCCAGATTTGTCAAAGCAAGTAGTGATTCGAAAGCGTGCAATTGCCAAGTCGAGCTTTCAGAGGGTTGAAGGAGCGAAAGAAGGGGTCGAATAGCATTTTGAGAAGGGAAAGAAGCGTTGAAGATATGAGCAGGATTGGTAGATATGAGGATCCGAGAGAGGGCTTGGGCCGTCGTGGCAGATGCTGTTGGAGGGTATGGGTGCGGTTTTATGGTCGACGACGTGATAGTATCGTAGACTTGCGTGAGAAGTTTGACCGCACCTTGCTGTGCAAGGATTCCTCTACTCTTGGGATCTCTTGACAACGACAAAAGAACAGCGGATATATGGCTATGAGCGCTGGCGGAACTCCTTTTGGCGACGGCCACGAGTACTGGAACAACACCGGCGTCGAGTACTCGTTTACACCGTGCGGCTACATGCGTATCGTCCAGCAGGGGATCTGGACTAGATGGCTTCTGCACATTGGCATATGCTTTCAACTGAGCCATACGCTTCTCTTCCTCGGATTGGATTGGTAGGTAGGCGGTCAAATTCGTGAGGATGGTTAGACCGCCGAAGAGAATGTTCGAGTGAGCAGATGCTTCGCTCATTGATTCTAGGAGTCGTTTGAGAAACTTGGGCGACTTTGCAAGATCCTCACGAATTCTTGACTGCAAACTGGCATATGCAAGACCTTCGATAGAGTCGGGCTTGCTTGATACATCAGACCCAATTACCATGCTCTTAAAACTGGCAATCAAGTCGTCCTGGTCCACTTTTCCTGGAGTAACAATGACAGGCCCGTCGGAATTGGACTGTTCATCGCCAAGTTTAACAAGGATGAGAGCTGATAGATTTGAACGCTTCTTGTCTGGCGAAGTCCCAACAATATCCTCTAGCCACGTCCTACAGTGACGATTGACAGCCTCGCGACAGTTCTTATCAACACAAGCTGCACTAATCAACTCAAGTACCGCTTGCTCTAGTTTGGCACTCTTCTTGCCTTCCACAAGAGGTACAAGTGTGCTAACAAACCCTTCTGTCAAAAAGAGCTGGGCAGCTGGTTGCACTGCAATTGGAAAAATGGCAGCTGCAGCCGAAAACGCGACAACGAGGTCCTCGGCATACGATTTTTGGACTCTAGTTGTCACGAACTTTGAAACCAAATCTTGAGCTGTGTCAGGTGCTAGCTCGTACAGCTTGATAGTAGCCAAGGTTGCCTGGCTACGCAAACTGTGGGGTAATCGAATGTCCAGACTTGTAAGAATAACTTCAAAGCTGTCCGCATCGATTATGCCGTGCAAGTGCTCGGCGTAGTGCGCAAGCAACTGGGCGACGCCCTTCATGGCACGCTCGGGATGTTCCAGCGCTTCCTCCATCATCATAGCCAAGCTCAGCATGAACACGTCTCGATGGCCTTGAACAAATATATCATCGTTAGGCCATAGGCTTCGGTTTAGCATCGTTTTGAGCAGACCGTCAATACTGTCGTCCCCGCGTTCAAAGAGCTCGTAGTACATATGCGTAGGTCGCTCTTGTACTTCCTTAGCCAGCCATCGCTGCGCGCTGATACTCTGTAACAGCTCGCCAGTGACTTGGTCTAGAAGGTCGTCCTCCCCCTTCAAGTCGAATAGAATCTCCATGGCTTGGGCTGCTTCATTTTCTCGTAGGCACTGTGCTCGAACGATATTCAATGCTTTGTCGCCATCTGCATCATCCTGGCTCTGAACCCAATCCCTACATATGCCCAACAACTCACTTTTTTCTTCTTCTTGTTTGAGTGTGATCCAGGCTTCTTTGATCGATGGGTGCTCTGGAGCTATTGTAGATGCTTGGCGAAGGAGCCGAGCCGCATCTGGGAGATTTCCTGACTTGGTCAATTCATCTGCCCGCTGTGCGAGCTCTACTGCCTTTTCCGAGTCAAGCGTTGATGCCATGATGTGAATTCTTAGGTGACAAAGGTCATGGTGGAGGGCGAAGAGCGGAGCGTTGGTCGATATAGTACGTATGAGGTGTGTAGTGGAGAGAGGCATGTCACGGGAAGGCTAGTTGTCATGCACGGGCCTCAATCATCATATGCTACGGTAAGTACTTTCCTAGCTCTACAGCCTTCTGAATCTTGCCCCTCTCCACGTGGAGGAGAGGGCCATCGCACGTTCATCTCCAACATCTAGATGATTGGATGATGATTTGATGGAAGAGACTGAGCATCTGGATTCTGAGAAAAGGTTCTTTCATACCTAGATACTAATACACGCCATTAATGTTATTCGGGGTCATGAAGAATTTACAACGCCCAAAATACGCCGCTCCCTACGAGTTCCGTGAAATGCTCTAAAAAAATACATGCAATACTCAAATGCCTCACGTTTTTGCAGGCCAAACCGTAATCCCCAAACGCCAGTATAAAAGCCTGGGTCCAGGAGCCTATAGTAAGTCTTCGAAAAGCCACGCTAGCGTCTGTCAGCCAACCGTGGTGCACCCGTTTGCTTTTAGCCCCATCCCTTTTGCTCATGTTGTTGGAGGTGTGTAGATGGTCAAGACTCCATGTCTTCATTCTTATTTTCCGGCTGCTTGCGCTGTATCACACCGAGCTCTAGAAGACGTTTCCAGACATCATCCTTGACCAGGATGCGCGATTTGTCAAATGTGAGGCCATCGAGTTCGCGAAGGTCAACACAGAGGTTTGCAAGCATCATCTCAGTTACTCGTCGCCGTATCCTTGTCTCGCCATCTAAACGTAGAAGGTATTGTTCGTCGGCGTCTTCGTCGCCATCAGGGAGAACGAAACGGCCATTGGATTGTTCATCTGAAGGCTTTTGTCGAAGAGACATGAGCCGGCTCTCAGAGGCTGAAGGGTAAAACCGTAAAGTGAGAGGGTTATCTCTCCAATCAAGCTTCATCAAAGTTCCCAGTTTTCCTAACACCATAGCATTCGCTCGCAGTCGTTCCAGTTTGTTACCTGCAATCAGAAGCTCAGTGAGTCTCTTTATATTCAGTAATGGCCGGAGGTCTCTAAGTGCGTTGAAATTCAAATTGATTGAACGGATATTCGGTGTTAGCTGACCGAAATTACTCGGTAGGTCGGTCAGACCCATAGAAGAAAGTTCGAGGCGCTGTAAATTCAAGAGATGCTGTGGGATCTCTAAGCTGCGCGTGGGATTGAGAGAAAGGTGCAAGCTTCGTACTTCCACGTTTTGCAAAAGGTTATTGATGCACGTCTCCCCATCAGAATCTGTTTCAAGCATCTGTTCTCTCGCAGAAAACGTCCGAAGATAGTGAAGATGCTCCAATCCACATACATTAGTCAAGCAGTTGCGATCGACGTACAGCGACTCGAGTTTCGGGAAATGATCATCGATGTCGAGCACGGTCATTCCATTTCCACAGAGGCGAAGGGACCGCAATGTTCTGCAATAGACAGTTGAGTCTTCAAAGAGGGGAAACTCGTTTATGCGATTCTCGTCTAAGTTTGTTAGTTCAGATCAAATACTCCCCAGTCGGCATTGACTCACCCAGGTTGAGGTGTTGGAGTTGTTTCAGACGATCTATGTTGCGAACCTCATACAAGCAATTACCATGAAGGTCAAGATCAATCAGTGATTTTCTACGTGGAATCAGCAAGAATCGTGGATTTTGCACCGAAGGACACTCACAAATTAGCAGCAGCAAAATCCACGGTGTTCACTGCATTTCTTGCCAGACCAAGTTCCATGAGACCATCAAGGTGAAAAATGCCCTCTAGAGACTCGATTTTGTTATCGTTTGCTTTCAATGTGCGCAAATGGATGAGCCCGCTGAGCCCATCTAGGCTATCGATATCATTGCCTGATATATCCAAGAATTGCAGGTTTGTCAAAGTCGACCATGTAGTCAAAGTAGTGAGGCAGTTATTCTGGGCTTGCAGTCGCCTTGTCGTGAGCGGCACGCCCTTCACTTGATCAACACCATTGTCGGATATATTCAGTTCTTCTAGTCGATGGCAAAACTCATCCAATCGGTGCAAATTAGACAGACCCCGGCCATGAAGATCCACTTCACGGAGATCTTCCCAATACGGCTCATCAGGTTCAACATCCTGTAGTGCTTTCACTAACTCAGCCGTGCCTAGGGCGTACCGATCTTCAAGCGCTTTGGAAAATCTGTGCCCATCGTGCTTCACGACAACTCTATCGGGTAGCTCACATTCATCAACTTGATTGAGAGTAAATTCAGGCAGATCGCTTAGCATAAAGGTAACATCTGCCTTGGCGGGGGAGGATGGCGCATGCATCAAGATATCTTGGTGTGCTAGAGCTGGTGTTGCAACACTCATGGAAAATTGCATTCGATAGTTCCTCTGGGGAAGATCATCAAGAACAGAAGTATCGCCATCTTCGTTGAAAATTGGCCGTTTCGTATTACGTTTGGAAGGAAGACTCTGAGCATTCTGAAAGTTCCATGCTGTTGTCTTGGGCGGACGTTGTTGAGGAAGCTTGGCTGCGCTCCAATGTTGGGGGCGTTTCAATATGCTTCCCACCTGAGGCACGTGTCCTTGCCTGCCAGTGATATCTCGTTCAGCAATAGAGACAGTGATGTCTCGTACTGTGTTCCTCGGCTCCGTAGCACCGCGCCCTTCGAAAAACTGGATTTCGTGCTCTACTTCATTCTCCTCTGATTCAGGAATTGCATACGTCGTCGGTAGTTGTTGGTGATTTTTTTGAGTGCCACCAAAACGTGTTGCTTGATCGCTGTATGACGTAGCTCTTGTTTCCGTCTTTGGAAAGCTCCAAGCAAAATTGGAAGCTTTCGAGGGCACGGAGCTTGAGTCTGTGAGTGCTGTCTCCTTGCCTTCGCGAGTGACTGGACGAAAGAAATCCTCTTGTTTCGCTGTGTTCGCGTCTTCAGTGTCCTCCAGAAATGTTTCTGCCGTCGCATACGGCCGGGGAGGCTGACTTTTATCTTGAAGGCGCTCGGCAGTCTCGTCGACGGAAAGGTCAGGAATGTTGCCAAAAGGATCTTCTTCGCTTTCGTTGGTGGTACTGTGTCCCTCCACATGGCGTTCCTCTTTGGAAACACTCTTTCGCCGGATCCAACAGTTATTCTTGGAATCAAAACTCATTCCTGCAATCTCTTTTGGTATCAAGTGCGCAACAGCTTCGGGGGCAAGGGTTGCTACGTGATCTGAACGTCTTGAAGCATTCGTGGCTATAGTCTGTCCCATGGAGGAATTTGCTGAAGGATGGGTGTCGTTTGTGATGGGCAGTGAGTTCACCTGATTGCTGCCTTGAGTATTGTAGGACATGTGCCTGTTTGGGTCGTCGGTAATACGGATATCGTTTTGTTCAACAACTATGTTTGCAGTCTCCGTGGTTGTCATGCCTCTCATTCGAGAGAATCGCAGAGAGTGGAATGAAGAACCAAGCATGTCGTCAGACTCTTGCTCTTGGTACTTGCGAAGGTGATTCATCAATGTCGAATCCAGCTCGTGTGTGTTTGGTGCTTTCCAGGCTGATGACCGACCTTCACGGCTGGGTGGCCTGTCGAATGTAAGAGAAATTGAAGGAACGCCATCACGATCTTGCGCTGCTGGTGATTCAGATTCAGACTCTTCTAGGCTGCCCAGTCCACTTGTTGGCCTTCCTTTTGCTCGGATAAAATTCATGATTTTGACCGCCTCATCTAAGAAATCCTGTGTTGTGACTGATTTCTTTCTTGTGTCGTCACGCATTGCTTGTTGCCTTCTCACACTAAAAGCCGCAACTTCGTTAGCAACCACAGCCGCACGGGCCTGCTCGGAGGATACATCGTCCTTTTCGGGAGCTAGGTGCTCCCGAATCTTCTCCATCTTCGGGGAAGACTGTATGAAGGCTTCAGTGGCTTCAATTATTTCGTCAGGAAGTTTGTCCAATCTTCTCTGGCTTGGTGTCGGATTCCGCGGGCGCAAAATATGCCTCCGGGCCAATATTTCTGGGTCTGCGACATTGTTGGAAAGTTCATGTCGTGCATCCTTGCGCTTACGTCCTACGATTGACTGCATGACCAAATGAGAGTCTTTGGTAGACGATGTTTCGCTTTCGGTGGCTTCTGTGGCGCCGTCATCCTCCTCGTCTAAAGACTGAATTGTCCTTCGTCGTTTTGGCGTGGGGTTTTTGAAAGGAGATGTTGGTCCTCGTTTACCCTCTGCGTACGCATGATTCTCTGTCATATCACGTTGTATTGCAGAGCCACTTCGTGCAATATGTGGTTTGGACTGACTCGCAGCGCGAAAAGGATTGGTGATTCTGGTCAAGCCATGTCTCTGGTTGATTGATGTCGCTCTCGAGATGGGCGATGCGTCAAAATGAAACCGAAGAGGTTGTCGGCTCCCCGGTGGTGCTGCATTGATAGAAGGAGACTCATCAGGGGCACACGAGATATCGGATCTTTGGTCGTTTGATGAGAGCGTAGAAAAATCGCCTGAGAACTGGTACCTATTCAGACTACCTTTACCGAAAGTGCTCCATCTTTGCTCTTCCGATGGGACATCGTCTCTTGCTTCCACCGTGTTTGCCTGCTGAATGCTCACTTCTTCCACAGAGGTCAGTTCTGAAAGTTTCCGAATCATCTTGTTTGTCTCAATCTTAGTCGTTTGAGAAGTACTTGATGAAGATTTATCTGTTTTGAGCTCAATCTGACTAAGCCGTCTTCTCAAACGGTTACTTGTAAAGGTGTCGTGTGCGTCAAAAAGCTTTAGGGGACTGCCAGAGCTCTTGTTTTTTTCAATGCTTTCTGATTTCGTGTGCGGAGGCCGGCGTGGTGTCCTCGGTGGAGTTTCACCGTTACTGTCTTGGTCGTCGATGGTGGCTCGCGTATTTTCATTCGTTTCACTCGGGGAGGTGGTTTGTATATGTGGCGGGCTACGCGTCTGCGGTCGTTGGGGGGACGGGCTAAGTGGCTTTCTAAGAAAAGAACCGTCCCTAGAATATCCACCTCGCTTTATCTCTACAAAACGTCCAATATCCACCAGGTCTGGGGTACCAGCAGGAAGGCCCTCAGGCAGTGAATCGTCTTGGAATCTGGCGAAGGATGAGTCCCCGCGGCGGTCGCAGGTACCCGAGCTTTCTTCTGGAGGGAGAAGAGACTTGGCGGACTGTGGAGGGGTGCCCAACTGCCGTAGTCTGTTGGCAAGTTCCGATCCCCTAAAATTTGGTATAGGACCAGGTGCTGATCCTACTTTGAGATTGGTAGATAAGTATACAGGACTGAAGTTCTCGTTCTCAAATTCAGTTTGACCGCTTACTACCCTCGAAGGTAGCCTATTGTCTGGCGCCGTACTTATTGAACTCGAATCGGGGCTAGTGTGCACTTGTACTGGTTTGTGCTGAATATGCACTGTGCCTTCTGGAGCTTCATGCTCATCTGTCGAAGTAATAGAGTCATCGAGTGTCGTCACCGGGCATTCAGAGATGGTTTCGGCATCATTAACATCCGTATGCGGCCACGGGGGAGGGCTTGAAGGCATAGCACTGAGACTCTTGAGAAGCCCAAGCTTGCGATTGGATTGCTTATCCTCTGGAGGTGCGCCGACGGGCTTGTGGAACATGTTCTCCAAACCAGAAGGGCCAAAAAGATCTTTTTGTACTCCATACCCGATTTCGCCTTGTAGCAATCGTCTCCTCCACTCCGGTGTATCGTGAGACGACTTGTCCTTGTTGGGAGCTATCTTCTGAGCTACTGTGCCGTCGTAGGTTGCGGCATCGGGCGGTGCAGCAGAGAATGAGTGCGACGCACGGCGCGACCGGACAATCTGCGAAGCGTCGGCAGAAGAGATGTTGTTGTCGCTCAGACTGCGTTCGACGAGTGCGCTTTTACGCCTGGACGGCTGCGTACTCTTTGCGCCCTGTCGCATGCTGATTTCGGAGAAAGAAGCGGAAGATTGTCGCAAGCGGGGAAGGCGGCTTCGAGGCTTCGGAGGTACGCTTTGTGAGGTCTGCGTCGCTGGTAGTGTTGCTGGCAGTGCCGCTTGCGCCAGTGGCTCCTGCCCTTCATCTGCGACACGTAATGGGGTGATCTGCTGAGGAATCCACTCTTCGGATAGGTCTTCCAGCCATGGCTGGGCCATGTTATGTTTGGGTGGGAGGAAGGAGTGATTCAGGAAACGGGCAACAGTGCAATTGATGTGTGTTGACAAAGCTGTTTACGCTCGTGTTTGGGGTCGAGTTCGCGTCAGTCCGAGGTTTACTCGTGCGTTGTTGGCATAGCGCACGCCGTGCGGGCAAGACCGAGGAGCAATGATGCTAATATGGCGGGCGAGCGCGCGGTGAGCTTATCATATCAACATGTAAGTATCAACATACAAGGATTATGGTCCTGACTCAGGAACTCTCCGCACACTGGACGATCAACCATTGATGAGATTGATTGATGATGCGTGTGGAAAAGCACGTGATGCTTATCGATAAGCCCGTTTGGATGTTGACTGTTGCTGTAGAAACCACCCCCCCCACCCCATGCACATGGACATGTACCATGGGCTAGAGTCATCCCTGATTCCACATTTGCGCTGTTTTACCATATTTGGACCTGCAATCCATGTACGTACATGTACCTAGGTATGCTATACACCTCTTTGATTAGGCCGACTGTCTGACCTGTTCCCCGTCCAGGTCATAAGGCGGTTATCACCTCCAACCCGTGTCAAACATCTTACAGAATCTACTATTCCACTTGGCCATGCGCCACCTCTCACTGTCCCGCGCAGACAGCAGCAAACGGTTCACAGGCCTTTCAACTACGACCGCAACTTGTCTTCCAGATCCTCGCACCAAGTCTGCACGAGTAGAGCGGCTCCGCGCTGACGACATAGCGTCGCTATGCCCCAGTTTTCGGCGCGACTCAAACAAAACCTCGCGTTCGAATGTCTCGACACGGACGCTAATGACTTGATCGAGCCTCCTACAAAAGACCTATACGATGCTGATATGCGTGCGGCAAAGCGGCGGAGGATCGAGAAGATTGCAACTCTATGTTTGCAAGGCCAGCGCCCAGTGATAATCACTGCGGCTTTGAGAGGTCCTTTCGATAAGCCATGGAGGAACCCTTGGGCAAAAAAACCTCACGGGGTGGGTTCCGACTCGTCCGCTATACTATCACAAATTCCTTCGCCGGAAACTGCACGGGGACTGAATCTCCACGCACGTCAAGAGCAATTGGAAGTTTCTAAGCCTGGTTCTCACGAACATGATATTCCTGTCACCTACGATGTGTCTGACAACAACCGTTCCTGGCTCAGCCGATCCGAAACCCAAGAGAAAAGCTTCGAGAGCTCAAATAATGTGGACTGCGAGCCCTCACCCTCACGCTCGCGAAACGGTATCCAGCCCATTGAGCGTGATGGTAGGATTCAAGTCGCCCCACCAAAATGCATAATCGGTCCAATCCAATTCGCTTCAGGGCCAAATGGGTTTGCCTCCAATGGTTATGCCTCCAATGGTTATGCGCCTGCGGCATTGTGCTCTTCCACCAGGCACACTACAATCCCGAGATGCGAGGTTCCTGTCACATACACAACCACGCCGAAGGATGTTGTCAATCAAGAGGATCCTATCGTTGTTCCTAACACAACAGAGAAGCCGCAGTGTGGTCAAGGGGAGACGAGCCCAACAAGCGATAGGCAACCCAGTATGGAGTCACCACTGATCGCACCGGCTACACATGCCAAAAAAACATCACTGCCGTCAACCTTTACCCCTATTAACAGTACCACAGGATGCAAGATCTCACCAGATACAACCTTGTCAGATACGGTACAAGTTGATGAAGCAAGCCTTAATACGGATAAGAGCCATTACGAAGGTGCCCATCCTGCGCTGCCCTCTACTGTAGGCGTGGGTAGCCCTTCACCACTTCCTCGAAGGCTTTCTCGCCGCGACTTACGACAGTCAGCGGAGAGGTGTTCTCAACCAAAAAGGAAGCAGAATATATCCAACGCACCGGATGATGAGCTTATCGCTTCACCCGCGCTTGGGTCAGCTACAGGGTTCAGATATAAGAGAGCCGGCGATTCTCGGGCGAAGATTAGCGGAAGGCAGAAACTGAGAGCGAGAAAGAAATACACCAGTCCATCGGCGAGTGCTAGGCATGAGCCAAGCCCTCGTGTGGAAGTCGGAGCAGGCTCTAATAACGACCATGACGTATACACGGATACATTGGATGGCGATCAACAAAGGCCCAGGACTAGCGAAGATTCCACGTTCTCTACACAAGCAGCCATGATGCTGGCTCACCTGGAATTCCAGGAGAGCAGCGGCACTCCACGAGCCTCACTACCGTCCCCGGTAGAGACTCCGCCAAAGACGCACGAAGCCAATATCACGTGCACGCCTTTTTCTACGTTCAATGCAGAGCTGGACAAGCAGCACCCACCCATGCAAGAGGTACAAGATGTGCTCCTTAGCACCCAAGACCTCCTTGCAGCTGCGTCGCCCTTTGCCTTCAGCACCACCAAAAAGAAAAATGTACAGGTTGCAAGTAGCGACTTCAAGCTTTCTGTGTTTCCCAGCCGAAAAGAGGGGGCAAGCACGAGTGTAGCGGGCGTAAGCCGAAGCCCCACGCCCTCGAATCGCATACCACTCCAAGAGAAGAAGGCGAGGGCAGTGTTTGGAAGCAACGAGTGCGAGAAGAGTTTGCAAAAACCGAAGCCATGTACGAATGTGCAGCTGAAAGTTGGGCATTTGGATTTTGGCAAACCACTGGGGGATTTTGGGCTCAGCAACAGCCAGATTGATGATTTGAACGACGGGTACCTGAGCAACTACGAGGTAGGGTGAAGGCGACGGAGAGGGAAGGGCGATTGTTGTAACCACTACCTAGAGTAGTTAGATTCAACTACATGACTATGTACCTACCTACCTTGGATGAAGAGCAATTGGGTTTGGGCTTGATAGCTAGGATGGCGGGCCACACGTGGCTTATCTGGCGTCGCGGTTGGGCAGGCAGCTTGGCGGGAAGAAGGCCAGCGCGGTGGGAGCTTCTTGGATTCTGCCATGATGGACAGGCCCTGTGGCGGTTGGCATGGGAAGGGAAGAGCACGTTTCGGAGCGATTGGCTGGCGAGGGCGAGTTGGGGGGTCAAGCAGCAGCGGGCACTGCTGCACTCACTCACTCACTGCGTGCAAGCTGCGCGCCGCGGCAGAAGCACCATGGATGGTTTCAAAGTCTAAGTGTTGTAGTTATAGGTAGTTAGATAGTTCTATCTACTCAAGTACATATCGAACTAGCTGTGGGTGAAGCGTGGATGCACACCCGCCTGGTAGGCGTACGTGTATGTACTGTCCAATAAAGCCACGACGATTGGTACCCAAGCATGAGAAGTTGGTTGAAAACAACACATGTGCATGTACATATATAGGTAGGTATACAAATCAGTCAGCGGGGAGCGGAGGGAGAAGAAAGAAAGAAAGAAAAAATTAAAAAAAAAAAAAAGGGCGAGACGTCATCAAGGCCGCTAGCGCCAGATTGGCTGGCCCCAGCTTCGGAACATGCAGTCCAGTCGACTTGTTCATCAACACCATAGCTAGGTTAGGTACCTAACTCACCTTGCTCACCCACCAACTGCATACATACCTACTCACTGCTCGATTACTGTACTTTACTGTACTGTACTGTACTTACCACCCACGCCCCGTCAACCGTCCGCCCACGCCCGCTGGCCCGTCAATCGGTCGCCTGAGTCGTAGACTCACTCCCCTCCCCTCCCCTCTCTTACCCTCCCGCCCCGTCCAGAAGTGCTGTGTGTCTGCTGTCTGCCGTCTGCCGTCCCTCCGATCAGCCTGTCTCGGACGTCTGACCAATGACTCCACACTCATGTCACCGCCAGACATCTCGGAACCTTCTTCGCCCCCCGCATCGGTGAGGACAAATGCGCCGCACACCCCATCCCAGCATGCTTCCTCTCCATCCTCACTTCCACTCCCTTCGCACACATCCAAATCTCTTTCCCAACCCCCCCGGTCCCAAACCGTCCCCTTTGCCCTGAATCCTCTGTGGACCCCTTCTGTGGATCGTCCCCAGCTGTCGGAGCGGGACAGCATTTTTGCGACCACATATCTAGCCTCCGATAGCCCTGCCTCTTCCCCAAGGTCCCCGCTGCCAACAAAACACCTGAACCACAATGCTCCTGATCATGCCAGTTCCGATCCACCCGCCACAGACCCTGCTACTCCGCGACTGACCAGAACCCTTTCCGGCCGCGAGCAGCCTTCTGCCTACTCATTCTCTCCACACAAGGAGCCTTCAAGCCTGCTTTCTACCTACTTCAGATCCGGTGGCAGCACCAAGGAAAAGAGCGGGATGGATTCGGACGGTTCCCACGGCAGTCCCCCGCCCTTCATGAGCCCGGTAGATTCGCCATTGCATCGCCCCGTAACCCCTCCGCACCCGGTCCACTTCACCGCCCCCTTGGATGACCACCTCGTAAAATCAGAGGAGAGGATCAAGAACAGGTTGTGGCGCGAAGGCAAAGGAGAGCCGTATCTTCCCCACAAAGGAGCTCCTCACAACCTTGTCAGAGACGGCCATGTCGATAAAAAGATAGAAGCGACGTTGGCCAATGTCGAGCCACCTGTTGCTGCGAGGAGCAGGAAAGCAAGTCACTATTTACGTGTTTTCAAGGAGAACGATGCTGCGGAGGAGCAGAAGAAACGAGAAGGGCGAAACAAGGAGCGACGTCCTGCTGACAAGCCACTGCCATCGACGGGTGAAAGGCCTAGTCGGGTCGAGAAAAGTGCTTTGACAGAGCAGCTGCAAAATCTCTCCCGTCCTTCTTCAGCCGTTCAAACGCCAGCAGACAAGGCCCTTGAATCGTACTTTGACCAGATTCCAAGCCCTCAACGTGGGGACAAAATTACGCCACTTGTGGCTGAGGAGCCATCTTATAGACATCGGATTCCACCCAGACTCCTTGACGAAATCAGAAACTATGGTAACCTCACTCCTGCCGCCAAACGAGGATCTTCATTCTCCCAGAGTCTGCCAACCGCGGCCGCGGAAAAACAGCGTCTTTTCAACCAGGAACCACAGTCACCACGCACGAAAGAACCTGCGGATTATTTTCACCTTGCACTTGATGATGATGATGGCACGCAGATGGTACACGGTTCTGAAGAAGAGGACTCTGAAAAAGAGCAGATTTCCTCTGCTCTTTATTTCCCTCACCGACAGCTAAAGTCGACAGGGGGGGACAAAGTGCCACCAGCAGAAGAGGACCGGAGGTCGGAGGTCGAGGTCATTCGGAAACGCCGCTCGATAAGTGCAGGCAAAGGAATCAGTGTACGCGACAAGGAAGAAGTTGTAAAGACTCCAGAAGAAGTAGAAATTTCTCTACAGTCCCAAGATACAAATCAATGCCTGCATGGTGATATCCCAACGAGCTCGTCTCTCACACAGGGGGCTAGCGATCCGCCAACCCCTGCACCCGTTGAAATGACCGCCTCTGCTGAGTCAGAGTATGAGTCGCTGACGGAGTCGTCCCATTCTTATTATGAGTCTGAATCTAGTGCAACTGAAGATCTAGGCACCACACCCAAGGCAGTCCCACTGAAGAAGAAGACGGAATCTTCAACATCAACTCCACCGCCAGCGCCTCTAGGTGCTGTGGAGCTCAAACCATACAACCACCAAGTGGGTGGTCATACAACGGTATACCGATTTTCTCGAAGGGCCGTGTGTAAACAACTCAACAATCGAGAGAATGAATTTTATGAAACTGTGGAACGACGGCATCCGGAGCTGCTGGAATTTCTTCCCAGGTACGTATTTTTCTTATTCACCCAACTTCTCCATGTTTCCATCAATTTTTTTCCCTCTTATCCAGTGTGCCTCCCTTCCTTGGTGACTTCAAGCTGAGACATCGGCCAAGATCATATCGCTTGTACTGTGTACACTCCACTTTGGCCGTCTATGCTAATCTTGTACGGTCACTTTAGGTACATTGGTGTGCTTAACGTTACTTATCGCAAAGCCCCCAGGAAGAAGAAGCCGAACAAAGATAGAACCAATCCGGATCCCACTTCTCAAAGCGATGCCAGCTTGACTTCTAGTCAACAGCCAGGTCAGGGAGACGCACCCAGCAACCAGCACCGTGCGGTCAGTCATTCGCAACAAAATCTGGCGGTTCCCGAAGTTATTTTCGAAAATAATAGGCACATTATCCCCGATAATCTTTTTCGATTGCCACCTCGATCTTCAACACCTGATCCTTGGAACCGCAATGCTTCATTTCCTTCCCAGGTTCATCGTAGAAATCAAAGCGACTTTGGTTTTCCGTCTGGCAAAAGCCCTACCCGACCTCCTATCCATCAACAGAATAGCTGGGGGGTCACCACCATCAATCGCAAACTTCAGGAAGAAGTGCTGCGGCAAGTTTTTGCGCCTCCGCCCATTCATCACCGTAACCGTGCTCATCATCATGGCCTTCCTACACGCATGGTAAGATCAGAAATCCAAAGCATTGCAGGTTCTGCGCCATCGATACGAAGGAGTAATGCCGATCCGTCCGAGCTTTCAAGTCTAGAAGAAACCTCTACTAGAAAATCAGTACTCAAAGCCGAAGCTCATCGGCACAGCGCTACCGCCAGCGAAAGTCTTCCGAGCCAGGGTGTCGAAATATCAAACGCATTGAAACCTCCCTCTGCCATTACTTCACGGCGGCGTCACTCCGGTGGTGGCCTTACCCGTCGACCGTTTGGTGTAGATTCCGACAAAAGATCCAACCTAGAGTTCTATGAGGAGGAAGGTTATAGAGGTGATGGCGAGGAGGATCTATTTACCATGGACGACGATCGCAAGATTGAATCTGAAGTTGGCCCCACTAATACAAAGCATTCAAGCAATACTGTTCAAACAGATGACTTGCGTGATCTGGAACTGACGAAACCCAAGAGCCCAACTGTAACCCAGATACCTGTGAATCCGAAAGAAGCTCAACAACAATTCGACGAGCGCGTGCAACACTTTCTCCTCCTTGAAGACCTCACAGCCGGCATGTCAAAACCATGCGTCTTGGACCTCAAGATGGGCACGCGCCAATATGGCATCGAGGCAGATGAAAAGAAGCAACGTTCCCAACGCCGAAAATGCCAAATGACAACAAGCCGCGAGCTCGGTGTACGGGTTTGTGGTATGCAGATATGGAATGTTGCTTCACAGAGCTACATATTTGAGGACAAGTATTATGGTCGGGACTTGAAAGCAGGCAAAGAATTCCAGGATGCGTTGAAGCGCTTCTTCTGGGATGGTACCGGATACAAAGCTGCTCTTCGGCACATACCCACAATTTTGGAGAAGATCAGCGCTTTAGAAAACATGATTCGACATCTTCCTGGATATCGCTTCTACGCGAGCAGCCTGCTCATGCTGTACGATCGTGGCGATGGTGATTACAAAGAGAAGGAGAAGCATGGTCTGCCCACCGGCCCAAGTAGCTCTAGTACCGAGAGTTTGTCTGCCATGTCTCCGAGCCCCAATGGGCCAACGTCCAACCCTACACTCAAAACTCACTCGGAGATCAAACTGAAAATTATTGACTTTGCGAATTGTGTCACCGCTGAAGACCCTCTACCTGAACACGTGCCCTGTCCACCCCAAGACCCGAATGGTGTCGATCGAGGTTATTTGAGGGGTTTACGGTCATTGCGACTGTACTTCCAACGCATATGGCGCGATGTAAACGAGAAAGATTGGGTCGAACGGGGAGAGGGGGAAGGTATGGCGAGAGACGACAACAACGGATCGGGATTGCGAGATGCTGGGCCAGGATGGATGGATCATCATGGCAACCATGAAGATAATGGATACGTAAGCATCTAACGAAAGCGCAACGAAAAGGGCAACACCAAGGGCCTTGGATCCCAGGGAGCATCTTCAGTGTATGGCGGTGTTCTTGCGTGTTCTTCCAAGGCCACTCTTCTTCTCGTCCGTTTCTCTAATCCATATGGATTCTATGTCTTGTCTTAATCCAGTTGACAATAAGTTGCAGTCCTCAAATCGCTGCAGAGCGGCGTTTGGAGGTCTGGCACAATCATGAAAATTGTGGGGACGTTTCTTTTTCTCTACTTCCATGAGCATTTAATGCATGGGAATGGCGTTTTTTTGGCTTGGTTGGGCGGTGTATACATGTACTACTCTGCTGGCAGTTCTCAGCTTAGTGCGGTAATTCCAATGGAAAAGGCAAGGACGACAGGCGGTGCTGGTGTATCTTTATAATTAATTCCAGAGCTGAACCAAAACCTAATCCTCCTGTGCAGTGAAGAAGACTTGCTGGTGAGCCTTTGAAGTATGGATGTGCGGTCCAAACTGGTGTACGCTAATGAAGCCTTCAATGCTTGATACCTCGGCATTTTCATTTCCCCAGCTTTCATTCCTCAGCTCGTCTCCGCACCCGACCTCCGCACCCGACCTCCGCAATCTAATGTCACCACTCTTTACTTCAAGAACACTCCCAATTGCATCAAAAACTACGTAAGATTGTACGTCATTGTGCCTCTCTTGTGCTGTGTCGAATCATTGTTTGAAGTCATTATTACTTGCACGCTCAACCCACATCAATCTCATCTTTTATTACCTTCTTGAACATACTCGGTCCGCCCAGAAGAACAGTAAAAGATACACAATGCCGTCCAATCAACATCCGAAAGTCGAGCCGAAAATCCTCAGCAGAGAGCTTTCCGAGGGCCTGCCCGACCCGGGGGAGTTCGAGGGTGTAAAAAAGATTAGGAGCCTCGCGGGGGATCTGGGAGCAAAGTAAGTTTCCGAATTTTGTGTATCATGCTTCATTTCGATATTGCCATTAAAGCCATTTCTGGATTTCTGAGTCGATGAGGACTGGGCTTGGCCGTGTGCTATCTTCCTCGTTGCGGAACTCGTTAAGTGTTACTTCGGAAACCCTATAATACGGACCCTACACGTACCTTAAAATAGAGAAAAAGGGGGATCGCGGTAGAAGAAGAAAGTCAAAAAGCATCTTTCACTAATTCAAAGCTCTCTCAAAATCAAACAGCCGAGCAAAAGACAAGGTAGTCATCATTACAGGTGCAAATAGCTTACTCGGCATCGGACGTGCCACAGCACACAACCTCGCTCGCAACGGTGCCAAAGCGCTCTACCTCTGTGACTTCTCTTCGACACATCTCGCATTCCACGCGCGCGAGCTCGCGGCTCTCTATCCCTCCGTTTCCATCTCCATGCATCAATTCGATGCCGCCGACGAAAAGGCCGTGGCCGCCATTGTCGAACAAGCCGTTCGCGAACACGGCCGTTTGGACGTCTTTTTCGCTAACGCCGGCATTACCTCCGGCCGCCTCTTTTGGGACGAAGATACAGAAGGCTTTATGAAGATGATGCGCACAAACGCTCTCAGCGTCTTCCTTGCCGCTAAATATGCTTCCCGCGCAATGCTCGTCACCTCCGCTTCGAAACCCTACCCATGCGGCTCTATCATTGCTACGGCATCGGTCGCAGGCTTGCGAAGCAACGCCGGTCCTTCTGATTATTCTGCATCCAAGGCCGCTGTCGTGAGCCTGGTCCAAACGTGTGCATATCAGCTTGCAGGGACCGGCATCCGGTGCAATGCAGTATGTCCCGGTTTGATCGAGACAGGCATGACGGCCAGTACGTATGAGAAGGCGAGGGAGAGGGGCACAGAGCGGAAGATTGGACAGTTGAATCCGTTGCAACGCGGCGGGCAACCCGACGAGGTGGCGAAGGTGGTGGCGTTTTTGGCAAGTGATGAGGCCAGTTACGTGAATGGGCAGGCCTGGGCGGTTGATGGAGGGTTGAGCGCTGGGTTGCCCTTTGTCCCTGGGAAATTGGCTTAAGTTCAGTGTACAAAAAAAGGGTTTGTTGATGAAGGAAAGTGCCAGCCAGAAGATGATTACAATAGGTGGTCTGAGAAGGTCTCACGTTTACTCTGTATATACTAGAATCAAAATAAAATAAATGTATCTCGGAGAGTCTCAATCATAAACACTGTACATGCACCCTACGCAACCTTATAATCTGATACTCGCAAGTCAACAAAGAGGCACAACCAAACAACAAGTTCAAATCATTTGGCTTCACCACAGAATCGCAACAACAGGATTGTAGTCAAATAGAGGGGTACAATTTGCTCACCGACGCGGATTCCTCATCAATTGTCACAAGAAAAGTAATATTGCTAGTTACTACATATGACGTACAACAGGGCCGCGTGTCAAGGTAAAGAGAAAGGAATGGTCAAACGGATTGCTCAATTGTTAAAGCAAGAAACGATTTATCTCTCCGTGATTTGTCCTCCTCCATCTCGTTTTGCATAATGTAACAAGTACACGAACAAGAACAGGGACAGGAACAGCGACACACGTGGCGCCTACCTTCTCTTTCTAGGTTTTCACCATAATGTGTAGGGGAACGACATTAACAGAACGACGAAGGAAATCTGGAAAGGAGATATTCTTGGGGAAACCCTTGGCCTAGAGCCTACTCCTTCTTGCTCCAAATGATCTCGGTCGATGGTTCACCAAGTTGGATAGAGTCATCGGGCGGGGACTGTGTCTGTGCATCCTCACGCTTATCCCAACTAATCTCTGTCGATGGCGTACCGAGTTCAATCTTGTTGGGTGGAAGCGGGTGCTCGCCTCGGGCTTGCTTGCTCCAGATGATCTCTGTGGAAGGAGGACCTAATCCGATGGTGTCGGTGGGCGGGGACGTCGCTTGCTCACGCTTCTTGCTCCAGATAATCTCTGTTGAAGGAGGGCCTAGGTGAATGCTATCGGGGGGAGACTGTGCCTGGTCGCGTTTGCTCCATATAATCTCTGAGGAGGGAGGGCCAAGGTCGATAGAATCAGGAGGTGATGGTGCTTTATCGCGCTTCCCCCAGGTAATCTCCGTTGACGGCGGACCTAGCTGAATGCTGTCAGGAGGGGATTGTGCCTGTTCACGCTTACCCCAGGTAATCTCGGTGGAGGGCTGGCCGAGTTGGATGTCGTCTTCTGGGAGAGTCTGGTCGCGTCTCTCCTTGCTCCATGTCACTGTTGTAGTAGGTTTACCGAGCCAGAAGGTGTCAGGACGAGTGACCTCGCGCTTTTCTTTGCTCCATATAATGGTCGATGTCGGCTTCCCCAGCCAAAATGAGTCCGGAGGTGTGGGATCGCGCTTTTCTTTGCCCCATGTGATCTCGGTCGAAGGTGACCCCAATTGAATGCTGTCTACCGGACCGGAGACCGTGGTGGACTATATTCCCATCGTATTAGCACAAAGTCACCGTCAAGACATGGAAGGAATCACTTACAACGGGCAGGCTGTTGACGTTGGCGAAGAGAGTGCCAGCGGCAATAGCCGAGACCAATCTGTACTGCATAACGAATTTGATCAGACTCAAATCGAAAATGTATCAAATGAACACAGCCACTCTATTACAATACTAATATCGGGTTCCCGTTCAGAGTAGCAAATGTCGGAGTGAAAAGTATGATTCAAATCGACTACAAATGTGGACAGACCCATCCTTCATATAGTTCTCTCGTTGATGAGACCGACTTGCCACTTCCCTTCACGCCCAAACGCTCAAAAAGGAAAGTGTAACGTTCTGCGTTGATGAACCACGGTACCCATAATTTCGTATAACTAATCTGGCTAAAGCATGATGCGGTGTCCGTCATGCCATGGCTGTCTTGCGACAGTGACTGGCTAATATACATCAAGGTCATATTGCACGGCAGAGAAAGCGCCTAGCTGGAAACAAGCACAGGGTAGGACTCGCGGTCGGATCTTTCTCTGAGCAATATTAGAAATGGTTGGGCACCTACTCCTTGTCGTATGGGGAGACCGATATGTCCTGTGGTCTGCCCGGAAGCTGATAGGAGCCAGGGTACGTAGACGAGCAGTATATTGGATTTTCGCCTGGGCTAGAACAACGCTTGGGTGCTATCGACTGTCATCTGCTGTGCCAAGGCTGACTACATGCTAGAAAGTGATAGAAAATGTCCTTTGCAGGTATATCATGCACGATAGGTTAAGGACATGCGGGACATGCGTCGAGGCTATCGAGAGTAAATGCAGCTGGTTCACTGTGATAAGTATTATGATCCAAGCGCGACACCCCGAGGTCCAGGTGGATACGTAGTGGTGTTCTAGAAAGAATCACTTGATCGACCGAGATCCACGTATTAAGCCATTGAGCATATAGAGGCAGTCCAGGCAAGGGCTGGACTGAACTATTCTATCTCCACATATCTCTTTGAATATCGGTAACCGTTTCGTGATATGGATTTCATATAGCGGAGACCTATTTTCAGCGTCAGACATATTCGACGACATGGCGTTAAGCGAGCAGAGTCTTTGAGCAGAGACATTCGAGTATGAGACAGGTGAATTCGAGCTGATACCCGGCGAGCGGTTGATTATAAAAACTTCCGGGGGCTATAGAAATAGAACACACATAGACGAAGTAGGGTGAAAACCGGAGAATGTACACTCCGGGACTACCAGTTGAAAAGGGTTTAATTTGGCAGAAGAGACGTACACGCCTCGGAATTGTCTCGAATATCCAGTCAATCAGTAGCAAGCCAACAGCGATCGTACGATGTCTGGACGTTATAGACCGACTCTGTTTGCTTTCTAGTCGGTATCAGCATGTTCAAAAATATTGTTACGTGTAAAGAAGTGTTGCCTTCTGAACGAAGGTTGTTAGATTGAGGCTAAATTAAATATAAAGATTGTACGGGCTTGGCGAGCCTGGATATATTGCCAGAAGCACTAGGCAAGAAGGGGTATAGAATGATGATACCAACCCTGTGATTCTTCGCAACCAAAAATTCTATTGCGGCGTGAGTGGTAACCGCAGTTCAACTAACACCGACGTGGTTGTGATGCTCACATGACTAATACGGATTCCTCTGAGCTACTTATATACGTTTATGTATTCTAGGTGTAGTCGAAGCATTAAAATCCAAGCTAGGAATCCAGAGCGTAGCGTAGCGCAACCATTACGGATATCAGAATTTCCGGTAATGTGAATTGGTTCATAGTATGTTGGAATAACCCCGCGAAGCTGTTGCTTACACCATTCGCTATTGCTGTATCAATAAAGAACGTTACGCACTGGAGAGTGAGATCAGTCCAAAAGGACTTCGGAATCAAGATGGCAGTCTGATATTGAGAGGATTTGGGTAAACCTATGAGCCATACGTGTGGTGTGAAGATTTCAACTGCCAGTACAAAGAAGATCAGCCCGCCTGTTGAGCGTCAACACGTCCATCAAAATCCCTAAAGTAATCACCCACCCATAAAAACTTAATCACTCATTGTTGGTATCCCAAAGCAACATGGCAGGGATACATGTATATATCAGCTGATACCAATACACCTAAAAGATGGAAGGGTTGTACCAACACAAAAAAGTCTGATATAAGCCATTTAGCAAGGAACACGCATAACAATTGATTCTTGTAGAGTTGAAATTAACTGCTATTGAAGAGAATAATCTTGGGCCTGCTAAAGTGGTAGACGACCATCATTTTCTTTGCTGTCAGCTATCTGCTTTCCGCCAAGCCCTTACTAAGCTACTTTTTCAGCACAATCGAACAGCACCTGCTTCCCCTTCGACAAGTGTTGTACAGAATCTTTCCACTCCCGTTCCAACGAGTCACAAACGACCTAAAACCAGGATCAGGAAGCAAAAATTTCCACTCAGTTAGTCGATCCACCATTCCCTCACAACGACCAATCGTACTCCGCTCGTCCTCCCGCGAACCGCAAAGCATGTACCGATAGCAATGCTGGCACTATGGTCCCGGGCAACGCGGACCCCGGGTACCTGTAGATGCATTTCATGCGTCTCCAAAAATGCCATCCTCGCCTCGAGGCCTAGCTTGCGATCTTCGCGGTTGCTGGGCATTCCTACTTCGACTTTCGCCTATACCAGTGTTTTTGTCGCGGGGCTTGCAATAGACGCGAAGTCCAAGCAAAAAAGGAACAAGCAATGGGATGCTGCATTTGAGCAATTACGTGAGGAGATGGGCCAGCCATTGACGGATGATAAAGGAATACACATAGCCAAAGCAGACCTGGATTCCGTCGAAGACGTGTATGCCCCAGGCATAGATATAGACGTCCTGCATCAAGTCGCTGGCATGGAGTTGGTCGAGAGAGAATTAGATGAAGATACACAGCTTGACGCTGACCCCGATCACATTCTCGAAAATTACTGGGATTATTTGCGTTTCGACACCAGGTTTCCAGGTAGCCCAAGTCAGAACCTAATGTGGCCAGCCAACACTGGGTGGGATTTGATTAGGCATCATTTGCCACCACAGTCATTATGGTCATTCGACCACATGCGGTGGACTGCTTTACGCAAGAGACAGACTTGGAAAAAGCTGGCGATGCAAGAGCTCGCGGTTGCTGAATTGATTCATGCACTCCTCGCTCATTCTGGTGTGCGTCGACTACCAGACAAAGCTTTTGAATCGCTTTCGCCGATAATCCGAAACATAGCACGCTTGAGCCCAGAAGAGAACTCAGGAGCACGACACCATATCCTCGAAATGAGGGATCGACTGGCTGCTGTTCCTATCTCAGCCTCATCAGAAGAAATAAAAGATATCAAATCAATGATCAAGGGTGTAGGAAACCCCTCATATCATCAGGATAGTGATGGGGACTTTTACGGCATTGTTCAGCAGATGAATACAGCCATTCGAAGGCTTTTCAACCAGGTCCCGAAAGGTGTCAACAGTTACAATTCGAGCATTTTCTATTCGGTGCTGGCTAAAGTGTGTCACAATTTATTGATCTCTACTTCTGCGCCCGACGTCCAAACCTTCAATCTCCTCCTTACTAATCTCAACCGGAAAAGACGGTTTGAGTTGCTGCCTCCCGTAATCAGAGCGTTTTACAGATGCAAGATTCGGCCGAATGAGATTACGTGCGCTACCATTCTCGATCATTACACGAAAACCAACGATCCTGACTCCTTCAGCAAGTTTGTGGCTCGTATGCGAGGGGTTGGCGATGCGCTCATGCTTGCAAGACCGGATATAACCATTAATGAGATGGGACAGAGCCGCTTGATTCGGATCAGCGAAGACAAAGTATATCAGCAAGTGCATCCTACACCACTTGTCTTCAAATACTTAATGCTTGGCGTTCTCAAATTTGCGGGCTTCGATCGAGCTGTTGAGATTTACTTTGAAATGAAGGAAAACGGTTGGGGACTTGATACCTTGGGTTTAAGTTACTTCTTGAACGACTGTGTCCAACGAGCTGATTGGAATGGTGGCATGCTGATTTGGGATGAAATCAGCT
Organism: Periconia sp. R9002; assembly: GCA_023627715.1. Lineage (NCBI taxonomy): Eukaryota > Fungi > Ascomycota > Dothideomycetes > Pleosporales > Periconiaceae > Periconia > Periconia sp. R9002. The sequence continues at coordinate 25,169 of JAMAHW010000036.1, read as the reverse complement.
CTATCAAGCAAATGATTGAAGGTTCCCATATGGACAAAGCGTATTCAGATATGCTAAGCCTGTGCTCTGTCACTGGGAATACAGTCGCGTTTAACCAGCTCCTGAATGAGGTGGCAAGAAGAGGGCTCGATCGGAAGAAAATCATGAAGTCGGTCATAGCTACGGAAAGTCGTATGCGAGGACAGAGTGGAATTTCTTTAGCCCCGCCGTGGACCGCAGATAATCTATTGATTGCGATATCCGCTTTCATGGGAACCGACCAGCAAGAAATACAAGGCGAGGATAGTTCCATTGTAACGTCCCAACATAATGAGCCCTCCTGTTCAAACCAAATCGCTGCTACTGCTCACAATAGAGAAGCTCCGGAGGAATCGGGTTCTGCCGAGCAGCTTTCACTTGATCCAGAGCAAGCATGGGCGGAGTGGCTACGGCACGAACTGAGAGAGCCTGCCCCAGACAAATCGACACCTACTGGTGGCAATCATCCCCCTATGTTCACTTCTAACGAAGAGGAGAAGGCATCCGCCAAAAAGAACATAGTCGACACTGGTGGTTCGCTTTCTATCGACAAAAAGTAAACGGCAGAAGAAAATACGACATGACATACCAAGTCACCTTCAACATCCCGGCTGCTGCGATCCATTTCTGTTCGACACTCCTCTTTCATGCTGAATGATCGGCAAAACCCAGTAAATCTAACATGCGCTTCTCAGACTAGGCCTGGAACATACATTACCTGTATGCAAACAATCATCAATGAGTGAGAGTATCCCACTTATCACCAATGTACCCTTTCGTGTATACATACATGTACTTATAGAACATGAATTTTTTATTGTGGCCTTTTTTTTCTTTTCTTTTTCATTGTTTGATATTACCGTACAACACATACATGTGCAGACACCTCCGTCCCCACATTGGCAATATGCGTCAGCGTTTTAAGCAAGGAAAACATGGACAACAACTGCAAAACCTACCATGAGAGTAAGTGATCTGCATCATACGCGATAGATGAAAATTAGGAATGATGATTAGGCAATACCTCTAAACGGCGTCTATATCTATGGGCTTAGAATAGTGCCATAATAAGCAAACATGAACATAGTATATCCATTGTCTCTTGCCTACAGTGCCTCGATAATGGACTTATGTATTGGCCGTTTTGTCTTCCATGAGCATGAAGATATTGCTCATGTTTCAATAAGGCAGTGCGCCAACTCACGGTTGATTGCTTTATTTCACTTGAAGGAACCTCATGTCGCTTCCACGTCAGATATACCCAAACCTTCACTCGTGTGCAGTCCCTACTGTGTGACTTAATAGACGGATTCTCTACAATGGTATGTCAGCGCTTGGTCCCTTTGGTCCTGAAAGTTTTACACCATCCTCTGATCAGATGAGTTGACTTTGCTATACAGTTGTAGTCTCGGCGCCAAACTATCTTATAGCTTTCACTTTGCTCTGTTGTCTAGACAAGATTCGATTGAGAAGAAACCGCCAAAGAATAAATTCCGAAAACAATTATCAACGTTAGAAAAGTAGTATAACATCATGTGGCAATGTGATTGCTTGCCGTATCGACGCCGGTAATGGTTCACAGAAACGTCCTGTCTGTGGACGTGCCCGCATAGTAAATGAATATTTTCGCATATTATAACTGTATAGGGTGGTGAGCCAATGTGCAGCAAGGGAGAGCCTCTGGAAAGGGTAACCTTGGATTTAAGTAAGGCAAAACATATTTGTTTACTCTCATAAAAAAAAGATTGACATACTGGTGAGTCCGCAGTCATGCCAAGATATATCTTTGTTCGTTTCTGAATTCATCTTGATCTCCTTTTGGAGTTGTGGAAACGCCTATACCATGAATGTGGACAAAACGTCTCTCGTCGACTGATTGGTGGCGCAAAAAGGAATCCAAGGACGTTCTCATTTCTTTTCAGTAACGCCGTCAACTTCTTATTGTACAGGTGGGGGTATCAAAACATGAATCGCATGGTGGTGATTGTCGACAATCACAAGCGCCGCAATTTGATGGTATTTGCCGTCTACACTGTTGCACCACGATCTCTTTGGCGTGAGTGTAAACCGCAAAAGGAAGTCATCTCCCACCCACGCGAAAATAACTTCAAAACCGGATTTCGAGGTCTCCTCCAGTTCTTATTGATGCCTCCCTTCATTGTTCGCAGTTTACTGAGTGTAATGAACGGCATTTGTAATCTAATCGCATAATGCTGTGAGCGAAGCATGCGGACGTGAGTGATCAAAATACAGACCATCAATTAGGGAAAGTCCATATCTTGAGAATCGGAAGCAGTTGTCGTAGCCATCGTCGTCTCTACTTCACTCCAATCTCTACCTCTCATCCTCACTGTCACCCTCACCTTCAGCCTCGCCACCCCTGGGGCTCTTCTTAAACTTGGGTCGATCCTCAGCAATAGAGATCTTCAGTGGACCACCATTATATCTTTTTCCGTTCATCTTGGCGCAGAACTGCTCCGCTGCTTCGAAATCGGTGAATCGCACAGACACAATACCTTCAGGTTCCTTGTCATAGAGAACTACTTTGGTGACCGTGCCGTACGCTTCAGCTGCGTCTCGCATGTCTTCTTTGATTTCGAGGACTGCTGCATCTTCTTCTTCAAGTTGATGCAACTGAAAGACGTTCTTGATGATGCACATTTTGGCCCACTTGTTCTTCTTGGGTGCATACGTTTTCTCCACCTCCTCCTCATTGTCGGACCAGTCGGCCAGTTTCCTATAACGTGGTTAGGTATGTAAATCTTCATAGGAAAAGGTGGGAAGGGAAACTTGCCGTTGCATCTCGGCACGAGTGCGCTCGGCAGTCTTGCGCTCCTTCCGCACGAGTTTGCCAGCGATCTTTTCGGCGTCAGTGTTCTTCCGACGGGAATTGTCTGCCTCCTGTACTCGCAGAGTGCCGTTCTTGGTATCACCGAGACGTAACTCATAATCATCTTGTAGTCGAATAGCCAAAGCGACCGACTCCTTCTTGAAATAAACAATGAGCGCCTCGCCATTGAATTCTCCATCATCGCCGGTATACAACTTGATGCGTGGTTTGCCATCCACACCCTGATCGATCATACCGTATTTTTTGAAAACGTCCTCGAGCTCCTCCACGGTAGCATCCCGGGGAATATTCGTCACGTATATGGCACGGTTCTCGGGGGTCTTCTTCTCGGTCTTTGGGTGCTTTTTGGGGTGGGTCTGTAGCATCAGTCAGGATAATGTAGTTAATAGGAAGAAACATGGACTCAACTCACATCATACGCAGTGCTCTTCCGTTTCTGGGCAGTTGTTGTCGTCGATGTGGCGTCGTCGTAGCCTCCGCTGCTCATTCCAACGTTCATAGACGCCTCAAAGTCGGCGATTTCATCATTTACCGATGACATGCTGAGTCGACCTCACCGAGATAGTGTTGTAGGAGGGCTCGCAGAGAAAACTGTCGCGCGGCACGAGAATGCCGTGAATTACCAGGTTTTCGTTTCGGACGTTTCGATGTTCGGGGAGGACAATGAGTAATATTTTTGCTGATTTCCGAGAGGAGAAAAGTCTGACCCGGGGGATAGGAAGGGACCGCTTGCGATGATTTTGGTAGTGATTTCTCGGACGAGATGACCCCACCTGCCCGCAATCATAAAAGCCTATAAGTGCGCGTGTTATTAAAGCCTCGATATTTGCATAAGCAGCAAACTTCAAATGATGACGAGCTGGGGGGGGATTATGGCATGCGGAGAGGTGAGGGGGGCGGAAGGGGGTGGAGGTGCAGATTAAAGCTTGGAGCAGTGGAAGGTGGAGGGAGCTCGGTGCAGTAGCAGCTTGTACCTACCTACCTACTTACTAGTACGTACGTAGGTACTCTGTAAATATGCGCACGGTCCACCCGGGCAAGCAACAGCGCCCGCTGGCGTATGTACATGTAAGGTGAGTGCCAGATCACGTGTTGATGGTCGGAGTCTTGTTTGACCGGCCCGGGTTTGTGGTGGACTGAAATTATATGGTACATATGATAATGTAAGTACCTAGGCATGTATTGTACAGTACGGTAATAAACCACCCCACCAAATATCTTACGTGGAGCCAGGGTCTGGCTATGTCCCGGACATTTCTCTAACAAGCTCACGACTCAACGATCCACCACTCCCACAGCTAAGTTACAGTACCTAGGTAGGTAGGTTGGTGATTGACTACACGTACACGACCCGGCCGGTCGCCCCCGTCCATGTATGGCACGCTGCTACCGCTGACACAAACGGATTTGATAATCGTGTCCCCTCTGCTTTCTTCCTTTCTTCCATCACAAGTCATCACTGCCAAACCTCTTTTCACATTAGATTCTGTGTTGGCACTGAACATCTACAACTGCCTACTATGCGCGATCCTATTCCCGCCCCACTAGCCCTTGTGAGACTCACAGCGCCCATGGCAGAGAAACTATCACTGTCTACTTTACCCCATCATGCGCACGAGATCCTCCTAGGCTTCGTCGGCTACCACCTCATAATGTACGTCCTCTCGCCCAAGCTTTCTCGAATGCTGTGCCCCGAGGTATACAATGCTTTCAATCGGCGCACACGACTGAATTGGAACATTCACTGCGTCTCCCTGGTCCAAGCACTCTTCATCAACGCCGCTGCCCTCTATGTCATCTTCACGGATCCGCAGCGAAAGCAAACGGATTGGATCGGTAGGCTGTGGGGCTATACTCCAGCCAGCGGCATGGTTCAAGGATTCGCTGCTGGATACTTTCTGTGGGATCTCCAGATTTCAATCCAATACATCTCTGTGTCTGGGTTCAGCGCCCTTGTGCACGCAATTGGCGCCCTGTCTATAACATGTATAGGCTTTGTATGTCTCGGCCATCTTCCTCAGTCGCTTCCGATTCGGCGTCACAAAACATAAAAGAATCCAACTAACCGCTACTTGATAGAGACCGTTCGGGAACTACTACGGCCTTTCGTTTGTCCTCTACGAACTTTCAACTCCCTTCCTGAACATTCACTGGTTCTGTGATAAGCTTAACTTGACCGGCTCCAATCTTCAACTTTACAACGGCATTGCTCTGCTCGTCACCTTCTTTGGTTGTCGTATTGTATGGGGCACGTACCAATCCATCCTCATTTATTCGGATATTTACACTGCTTTGACCCGGTCCCCTCCTGGTCTCCTGGGAGCTCCTGTCTTGGACAACAGCAAATGTGAAAGGAACGTGCGCGGACCTGGCATGGGAGGAGTGAGCAGCTGCGAGATTGGGGACCTACCCACGTGGCTGGTCACAGTCTATCTGATCGGGAATTCAGCCCTTAGTTTGCTCAATTTCTACTGGTTCAGCCAAATGATTAATGCGGTTAGGAAAAGATTTCCCAAACAACCTCAAAACGCCCCAGAGAAGGAGAAAAAGACCCAGTGAACGAGGAAGCTACTCGGCTCTGCAGGCTATTAAAACTCCATTCAACGGGAAATAGAATGGCGAAGAAAACTCCGAGAGAAATTTGGCTATTTCTGAGTAGTGTATTATAGATTCCGTCATGCTACGTGGTGGAATACTTCGTCGTTTCTAATTTCAATAAATTCAAATACGTGGATATCTTGCAGATACAATACACAGCAGAAACGATAACGCCCACTTTCCTCTATAGCCCACGATTCAAAACACAGCGCTCCTATTCCTACTTTCAACCAAAGCACCGGTAAAGCCAAGGGCCTTGACTGCGTCCTCAAGGACAATGTGCTCGTCCACGCTCTTCATCGGCCCACCCCATTTCACGATTCCCCTCTCATCTACTGCGTAGGCGCCGCCGGTTTGCCAGCGACAACCACCCTCCCCTACCTTTTGTCCCCAGACACCCTCTGACCTGCCTAGCATAACCTGGTTATATCCGTTGCGGGGGTTCAAGAGATGGCCCCAATTCGAGATACCGAGTCCCCAGGCGGCGTAGAGTTCGCGCGTTTGATCGACGACCACGTCAACGTTCCAGGCACCGCCGAGGACTTTGGTCCATTCCTGGGTCGCAGCAGGAGTGCAGTGGGAAACGGCAATGAAGTGAATTCCCGTGTATCGATTTGCCAGTGAACGCATGTGGAGGAACAGTTTCTGTGTGACTGTACAGATCATGGTCAGCAAGGGAACAGGTACGGGTCCTTTGCAGGCGAGTGCAGCTCACAGGGACAACCGCAATATCTCAGAAAAATGACAACGACTGGCCTCCCATCAATGGGCGGGAACTTGAGCTTCACGCTGCTCGGTGCGCGCCCACCTTCCTTGGGCGGCTCTGCTACTGGGTTTGGCGGCGCGGGAGGGGTCTGCCACGATGAGAAGGCCTTGTTCCACTGCACATTTGCAAAGGGATTCGCGAAACCGGCGCCGCCGTCTTTGGAATTGGGGTCGGACTTGGGCAGAGAGGGAAGGGAGACCTTGTCCAGGCCAGTCTTTCGGAGGGCGATCTTGGTGCCGATGCTGCTGAACATGGTGCGCGCGGCGAGTTTGGGGAACCCTAGGTAGGAGATGAAAGGTAAAAGAGAAGGAAAGAAAGGGATGAAGCGAAGGGGAGAGGACTGCGGACTTTGGAGTGCATGCGTGGTGAGAATAGCTAGTCGTGCGCTGACATGGCAGTCTGGTTGCTACCTAGGTACACTACATAACCATTGGTGGGCCGTTTTGGAAACTGAGGGTGAAACCGAGGCGGTTTGCAGGGGCATTTTCAGGGTCTAGGCTGGCTCAGGCTACGCACGTGACATTGAAGCTACCTCCGATGGGCGAAAATCACTCCGCACTCGAACATGGTCCCGCGCTCCAAACACTCGTGCATTACCTCGTCATCCTCCCACCACCACGTCGCTTCACCCTCGTCTCCATCCTCGTCGACAAAATCACCCCACATGTTCCTCCACATGCACTGCACTACCAGTGACCTGAGCTCCTCATCCGCCTCTGTTGACTGCTGCAGCGACGCACAAGGCAATCTAATCACAGGCACCTCCGCCACCTCGAACCCGGCATCGCTCACCCAACCCGGCACCAGCATGCACGGCTTCGAACATCGAAATTCGCGTTCTAGGTTCAGCGATACCCGATCTTCGATCCATGCTCGCATATTGGGTCCAGCTGTTCTGCGAACCGGTGCGGCGTCCATGATCCGAAGTTCCAGCATACCGCCCGGTGCAAGCAACCGATAGCACTCACGCAGCAACTTTGGCAGCTCAGACGATGGCGCCAACGAGGGAAGAGTCGATGAACGTATGTGTGAAAAGGTCCCCTCTGGCCAGGGGAATTGCTCCACGTAGGGATGCTGGACCGTCGAGTATGAAACATTCAAAGGCAGAGCCATCGGTCGTCGGGGCTCCGTGGTCAGAAACTGAACCTTTTGCCTGGGATGCATTGCGGAGAATTGGTAAGCTTCAGCTAATACACGTCTTAGACATGGTTTCGTGTGAACGGGCATCATGCAGAACTCACCAAGATTTCCGTAAAGCTCAAGAATCTGGCCTGTATCGCAGGCTGGCGTTGGGCGTGCACTGAGCTGTCGAAAATTCTGAAGCTGAAAAGCGGTCAACACCCACAGTTGCTTTTCGAGATGCAGTTCTTCGTCTGCTTCAGCATCTACTGGGTCGTGCCACTGCTCTTTGAGGCGGTCCAGGATGATCTTGGGACCTGCAGCTTGCATCCTTCGTATAAAGCGCTGGAAGCGAGTAAGCTCTAGTAATGTATTGTGCGCGATTGCAACCCCGTCTATGACTCGTCTTGGTTGGTGCTTGCTTTCTTGCTCTTGTAAATGTTGCTCGACAGTAGAAAGTCCAATATCCCAGCCCGTGGGCGGTTTCCAAGTTGAATTGGGCGACGAATGCGTATCGATAGGTAACACCGGTGCAACTCTATCTTCCGCCTGTTCTTGCAAGCTTAATTCTTCGAAACCCTGGCAAGCTTCAACCCTTACAGAATATGCGCGCCTGAACTCAATCAGTTGAACTGCCATTGGAGCGTGCAGCTCACTCACCTTCGTCTCTTGCCGTCCGGTGTCTTGTACGTATCAACTGCTGCGAGTTCTGCGACATCAGGGTTCCGCCGTATGACGCAAGGGGCGAACGAACCAGGATGGAATTGGCGGGTGCTGTGGGCTTCGTCTTCCACCCTCCTGGACGTCTTGATATTCCATGGCCGTTGGTCTGAGATTTGGTTAGCAGCTGCATACGACATCCCCTACCCGTGACTTACATGGTGAGTGGGCTCCTTGTGATTTGATTCCACTCGAAGAACCGTCTCCCTCTAGTTCCGGCACTTCATGCGCAGGTGGCTCAATGGGTTGACCTGATGGAAGGTTGGGAGAGAGTGAGCTTGTGTATGTCCAGGCTGGCTGGAGTGCGGGATCCCGCCAGTTGTGAGAGACGTCGATTTCTATATGTCGTGGGGAACTGTTTGATGTCTTTCTGGAGTGAGAAGTCGCAGTACTGCGACTTGTGCCAGGACGATCTGAGCGAGTGTTCTTGATTGGTTTGAGGCTCTTTGCTTTCTTCACGTTGGAGGTCCAAAATAGAACCTTGTCTTTGGTAATGGACTTTATGGAGGTGCTGGAACTGATGGTACTTTTGATGGATGAAGTTGCAGATGGAGTGGAGCGTTCCCTTGCTATTCTCTCTCTCCTCTCACCGACCTTCTCCACGCTTGCTTCGGTCCACGAAAGATCCACCGAGAACATGATAGATGGCCGGGGGGATGGATGGAGGTGTAGATGATACGTATGTAGCAGGATGCAGCGGCGGAGGCGGAAAAGAGTGGACGGCAGATTGGAGAAGAAAAAAGTAAAGGTTGGAAAAACATTGACCAGGCAAGGCAGGCAGGCAGGCGCCAGAAGAAAAAAGTCGGAGTGCTTCCACAGCGAGCAGATATGCGGGTCGTCACATCCACGGCCTGTGGCTTATTTGCCATTGCCCACGAAGAGTCCAAACCTTACAGTAAGTATGGAGGAGCGCGCGCGGACCTACCGTACCAATGCAGAAAAGGAAAATGACCAGCCAGTGCACCTTTGGATTGATGTTGCGGAACTCAAATCATGGCTAGAGTTTCAGTCTGCACGTGGTTCCAAGTAGGACGCGTCTTGCACACTGGCGCGCTGAAAATGAGAGAGTCATTAACGAGAAAGAGGACGAAGACGCCCCGCAAGGTACAGCATCTCGCTGGGATAAGCATGTTTGCTGGGCCATGTAGTACTACCTACCTACCGTACATACATATGTACCTATCTACTCACCCTTGTCGAGCTGCCGCTCAAGTGGACTCGCTCTACCTAGTTCGCATGACAAGAATTGTTGGCGACTTGACCAAATTGCATGTAAATCACCTACCTCGGGGGGCAAGATGGCTTTCTTGCGGGGTGAGTCCTCGCATGGGATCGGCAGCACTAGAGCAGACGGTCATCGACTGACGCCTTGTTGGTTCCTGAGAGTTGGGGGAGTACAAGAACGGTAACATACCCCTGACTCGCTTCACCGAGCCACCATTTCACCACCAAAAGCCACCACCACCATTTCGTGCAAACTTAATCCGCCCAAAAGGATGCGAGCATGCTGTGACACGTTATTCATGGCTAGCGTGTGGCCCAATATGCACCCCCCCTCCTCTCTATACCAATCCTGGATCCCCATTGCCGCCTCCACATATCGATCTCTGTATTTGAGAGGTCGAGGGCTCCCTTACTTGTCATCCCATCTTCTGCTGTTGTACATGACATTTCCTCTTCGTCAATCAAGATTCTATGCATCCTTTGCGTGCATCTAACCACGACATTCCATTTGCCAATCCATCTTGTTTGGGAAATCGTTGTGTCTATCAAATCTACACCTCCCCATCCTCCCCACCCATCACCATCTGCCTGGCATACCTTTTCCACTGTTGCCTCCGCTTTTGATGCCCACCATGGAATCCACGCGTATGGCCGTTGAGCAATTTGCCCAGCAATTTGACGACTCCATGAGCCGATCAACCTTTGGTCGCATCTTTCATTTGGAAGGGTCGGGCCATGTAAGTTTGCTCGCCTCAATTACCCATCAAGGCCTTATCGCTGATGCTCTCGTGGGATTTTGAAATAAAAAACACCAGGTTCACCACGGAAATACGGGCGGGCTTGACCTCCTTCTTTACCATGGCATACATCATTGCGGTAAACGTAAGCAGACCCGACAATAATCATCATCACCTCACCGACTGAATTGCATAGGCATCCATCCTGTCGGAAACGGGCGGGAATTGTATATGCAACGACCCCACCGGGGATGATCGGTTCTGTGATAAGAACACAGAATATGCCGTCTGCGTCCAAGGTAATGTATTCGAACAGGAGAATCCTTCTCCTATACTAACGTCGTAGTCAGAGCTAAATCGATCTTTGATCACGTCCACTGCCGCAATTGCCGGCTTTGGCTCTTTCTTGTTCGGATTCATGACCAATATGCCCGTTTGTCTGGCGTAAGAATTCACCCCTCCCCTCCACCTTTGACAGTCCGTATTAAGATCAATACAGGCCTGGTATGGGGCTGAATGCGTACTTGTAAGTAGTGATTACGGACAACATATTTTCGAGTATGTTCTGATGACCGTAGTGCATATACAATTGTAGGTCACCATGGAAGCGGAGTTGTTTCTTACAATCTTGCCTTGACTGCCGTATTTATTGAAGGTTTCGTTTTTATTGGCCTATCCTTAATCGGTATGCGGCAATGGCTCGTAAAAGTTATTCCTGTATCCTTGAAGATTGCGGCCGCCTGTGGTATTGGACTTTTCATCTCTGAGATCGGGCTGAGCTACTCTGCGGGGATAGGCGCTGTCACTGGCGCTGTTGCTACGCCTCTCGAGATTGCCGGATGCCCAGAAGTTTATAAAGATGGAAATGGGTTCTGCACGAGTCATAAAATGACCAATCCGGCGGTGAGTTCATCATAATGATATATTGTGGCGTAACTAACTCCACTACAGATGTGGATTGGGATTTTCTGCGGCGGTGTCTTCACAGCATATCTCATGTCTTACAAAGTCAAGAGTGCCATGATGGTTGGCATCGCCTTCGTCACAATTCTTTCATGGCCGTATGTCACCTACACGATCACATGCAGAACAATCGTGGATGCTGACTCTCAGTTCAGGCGAGGCACCTCTTTCACGTATTTCCCAGCCAATGAGCTGGGCGAAAATCGATGGAATTTTTTCAAAAAGGTCGTCAACTTCCATCCAATCCAGACCTTGAATGTACTGGATTGGGACGTTTCCCAGAACTCTTCCCACTTTGTACTTGCCCTATTCACGTTTTTGTACGTGGACATTATCGATTGCACGGCCACGCTGTATAGTATGGCCCGCTTTTCAGGTGTTGTGGACCCTGACACTGGGGATTTCCCCAGATCCACTCTCGCCTATTGTACCGATGCCTTCTGTATCTCAGTCGGTGCTCTTCTCGGCTGTTCGCCAGTCACTGCGTTCATTGAGTCTGGAGCCGGGATCGCTGAAGGAGGAAAGACGGGATTAACGGCCATAACTTGCGGCTTCTGCTTCTTCCTGTCTATGTTCTTCGCACCCATCTTCGCCTCAATCCCACCATGGGCTACCGGCTGTACACTAATACTTGTAAGAAAATGACCCGACAATCTGATTACACTTTCACTAACTCTTGTTCCAGGTAGGATGTCTAATGGTTAGACAGATCGTGATGATCAATTGGCGATATATTGGCGATGCTGTCCCCAGCTTTATAACGCGTGTGTACATCTCCAGACGACATCAATAGCATCACTGCAATAAATCTAACCAGCTCACTTATATAGTCATGTTCATCCCCTTCGGATACAGCGCCGCCTACGGACTTATCGCCGGCTTGCTCGCCTACGCATCCCTCAACGGGTTGGTGTACATCACAAAAGTCATTAGTCACGGTCGGATTATACCCGAAGATGAAGACCAACGCGAATACTGGACTATCAAACCACATGGGAAGCTTCCGTGGTTTGTCAATGCCGGGGAAGCATTTGCGTCGTACATTGGGCAGCGCTCCTCAGCCAGAGAAAAACCGATGAGAGATTCGGCCTCGATGATGAGCGGGTTATCTGAGCAGAGGTTTCATCAGTTCAACCATGAGCTCGACACTGTTGTTACGGGGCTTAAGGATCCGCGTAAGGAGAAGGTGTTGAATCGAGGCGACAAATTCTGAGAGCCAGCAACCCATGGTAGCGGTTAGTGCCGTTGTGAACATAATAGGCTGGACTGCAGCCTAGTGCCGAACATGCGCATGAGCCCATGTGATTTTGGGAGCTTGATTTTCTGAAACACGTTGATTCCCCTAGCTTAGACTAAAGACAGAATCATCTCTGTGATGGGTTCAGCGGGTACGACTGAGCTGAGAATGAGGCCTTCTATCACCCAGGGAAAACTTTCGGTATGTACAGCGTATCGAAAGGTGCGGGGTCGCCCCGTTAGCTCCAATAGGATCTTTCTATAAACTAGTCACTGCTAAGTTTCCCCCCCGGCGTCTGGTATTGGCTGTCTGTACTCTTTTGACAACCGGACGAGTTCGTACGACTAGAAGAGTCCATACCCTGTGTACAGTGTTCGGTTATTACGCAGATTAACGGCACACTGTCTACCATGCCGGCTATCGCGAAGTTCTCTGGTTATACTTCGACTCTCATCAATCCTCAAACCCATATGCCGAGGGATTTGTCCCCATGTAAAAGCTTGTTTCTTCATGCCCGCGCGGTCAGTTTCCTTTTCACGGGGGCTATTCAATTCTGACCGTCCATTCGTGAGTCTTCTCACAATTACTCTTTCCTCCTTTATATATATTTAAATTAACTGGAATCACCAGTTTTCTTTCGTAGAACCTGCACATTTCACCGTATGTATGCGAATGAAGAATATAAACTGTAATCAGAATATAGCACTCGATGTAAGGCAAAAACTTTCTCTTCGAAAAGAACTAAATTATACCTATCCCCTTACTAGGACTCTGAGCATGATTTTTCATATACAATCTACATGTGCTACTCATTTCGGGCCTAGCTAACAATATCGATGGGTTATTGATCCCACGTACCACAATGCTTAAACGGACAAGACTCTGTATCTGCTAGACGTTTCACCATGCACATCTCGATTTATGGAGATGAGGCCCGACCAAATACAGTTGACTTTTTATGCGCTCCTTTACCAAAGGTAGTGGACGATGATTGGCTAGGAATAAAAGAGTCTGAAGATATCTTGAGGATTACATTTGGACTCGAAGTGATATGCCCCCTTTGCCGCCCTATTATTATTATGCAAACTTTTCCCCCAAGGTTCAGACCAAGGATAAAGGGTCAGGTAGGAGTAAAAAGCCGGAAGTATGTGTAAGGGTCGTTGCAATTTCCCAATCAACACGAGCGCACGTACCCAATCGGGAGAATTCCTCGGCACAGATATGAACAGAGTTTTTGCGCCGTTAGTTTCGTATGCGACGTTGTCGGTGATCACCTTGGTGAAGGAAACTTTATCATGCACTGACTGAATCTATTTTAAACATCAGTCTCATGGCGTTGTCGCCAAGAACTTACATATATGGAGATACCGTAAAGCCATCGGAACGCAAGGATTTATGGGGTCAGACACCTCGCTCGTACTTCCACACCAACAAATGAACAAAAAAGCATCGTATCCATTTCCCCCCTTCTCCCCCTTGAAGCATGTCCGGCCCACATATGAAATGTGTACCACTATTCAAGACTCGGGCTTGATTGAGAGGCGGCTGCAGTTACGAATTTATCCTTTTTCTTTTTCCCCCGTGCAAGAAGTAAAAACTCAGACGGCCGGCACTTGGCGCATGATCGATGTGTTAGGGATTTAAGAGGGTGTCTTGGGGCGGGGAACCAAAAACTATGCATCAGCACTCTTCCACTCACCGGGTATGCATCAAAAATCCAAGAAATGACTGCAAAGGGCCGTGGTCCCTGGGCAGATGTTGGGCTAGGCGCTTTGAAATGCAGCTCTCAACTCTAGTACGTATTGGTTATTGCAACAGCCCAGGTAAGATTCGGTTGGTTACTGTTATTGAAGCTTACTTGTTTTCTTACTATCCAAATTCAACTGTGCTCATTAAGAATGTAGCGACGTGCCAACCTGGTCGTCAATACCAAGAGAGGTTGCACTTCTATCTTGAGACACAAAAAGCAAAAGTTGTAATATGGAATTAGCGAGGAAATGACGCTTTAGCAAATGCCGGTTAGGTGTATCGATGAAATGGTAAGCGGAAAGTAAAAATTAATAGATTACCGATTATCCTGGCGCGGATTGGAACTTTCTTTTCTCTGATCTTTTCCCCCTTGAATGGCTACCGCATTGTAAGCAGATATGACATATGAGAAAGGCACGGCGCGGCAATGGCTATCAATTTCCTTCTTTGCCGCGAGGGGTAAGGGAGCATGCACTATCAACATCCTTATAAGCTGGGAGATGCAGTTCTAAAGTATGTTACTCAATTTCTGGTATTACAGAAAGAGTCGGTGTAGTCAATGTGGTTCCATAGTCGTTCACCGCCCTTACCGCCCGGAGACAACCAATGCGTGACACAGCACAGAAAGTGTACAAAGACCCCTATGCTGGTGACACAAATCTTTTGGCCCAGATGATTGTGATGCATGTCGATGAAAGAAGTGGCGTTATGCGGATGCAGTGCATTATGGAAGGTAACACAGACTGATATACCATGTACCACCACCTATCCTTACCAGACAAGATGTCTCTGCTCTCTGCTTTGGAAGCGGCTGAACAGAAGGAAATCCAAGATAAAGATGGCTCAGATTTGTCTGGGCTGGAAAATGCGGCATTCATATAATCAGTGAACAACAGACGTACTACGTCGAAGAGGGAGTAGGCGACATAGACCGCAGAAATTGTTCTCCCTATTTGGCTTTCATTTCTGAAATTTTCCAACCAAAATAAAGGAACGAAAAGAGGTCGAAAAAGGAAGAATGTAGCTATGAGGCCAATTCTTTCCTACTAGCTAGCGGCACAAGGCTGACCAATGCGAAAGGCTGCACTCATGAGGGTGAAGCTGGAACCACGGTTCACTAGACCACATTAAAGAGAAATAAACGAGGCTAGTTGAATGGCGGTCGCGCATGCCAAGTGACGTTGCCTAGAGACCAGGAAAGGCATGTAGGATGATGTGAGATGAGTAAGACGGAGATCCATGGGCGGGCCAAGGCGCATCGGCGGTCAACCTACAAAGGTAGGAGATGGGTGTAAGGACCGCACACGACGTGAACGAGTTGATCGACACTGGGTATGTTAGGTATTTGACTGATGGACATCCACTACAGATCAAAATGCATCTATCTGGCCCACACTCGGGGGGTTTTTTTTTTCGGATAGATCAATTGTTTGAGAACTTGATAGCATCGGATGCGACCTGGGCATATACCTAATGGACTTGTCATCGAAAAGAGAATCAAGACACATCGCATGCGCTAGATGCCGAGAGCGGAAAGTTAAATGCGACGGTGCTAAGCCGGGGTGTAGGAGATGTGTAATGAATCGTGCTTGCTGCCAGTACGTAAGGAGCAAGAAAAGAGAAAGGAGCAAGATGGAATGGAAACGGCATCAACGGACGATCAACTTCCAACTTGGTATTGTATAAGCACGGGAAGCTCGTAGAGCTGAAGCGGGACTTAACACTAAGAGGAAACCAGATCTGGGCTCTAATGAACGGGAGAAACAATCGTCACGGGCAAAGCATTGCTCTTTGGAAACATCAAACACGATTCCTGGACAGTGCAGTGCTTTACAAGAGATATTAACACCGCCTCTACCACCAGCAACAACAACAACGATTTTACCTACGGATGATAGGTTGACAACCTCCTTTTATAGCACCTATATCACGACTGCAGCCGACCAGAACACACCCTCTGAGGTTCCTACATACCCCACTCCACTATATCACTTCGAATTCTCACTTGTCGACAACCCCAGTGGTATTCATCTTTTATCCTATTCGTCCTTAAATTCTGAATTCTCTAGTGATACGATCATGTGGAGAAGTGATATGGACCACGATCTTGATAATGTTTCCGACGGTTTCGATCAAGTGGCTTATGTAGGGATCTGAGTTGTCAATCGGACTATTGGGATGCCTCGAATTGCGAGATGGCTTTCAAAGACGAATGTACTGTACAAATCTAAATTCAACAGCATCAGCCCCATGACTGGTGACCTTAGTGCCATGATTCCAAGAAAACAACCTCCCACCTGCGTACATGTCTATAAGTGACCTTGCCAATGGGGGACTCGCTATGGTACATAGACGCCGGGCTTGTATTTGGATTTTCGGTGCAAGAAGTGGTCGTGAATCGTAAATCGTGCCTCAGTCTCTGTTTCTGCCTAAGTATCGTGCTTGGGGCGGGATGAAAGGCCATGCAAGGTTGAATGGTTCCATTTCCACCTGTCCCCCTCCCCCTCCTCTAGAGTTTATGGCATACAATTTCTGTCTTTTGAGCCGAGTAGCCGAGTGATGATGTCGGCTTGCTGTGGTATCATTGCCAGTGAGTTTGTGCATACCGTTATATCTCAAAGATGATGTAAAAACTCCTCTATGTGAGGGGTCAGACCGTTCCTCGTTAGGCCTTGAATACCATCTTTTCCCAATTCTCGATTCCGTCCGTAGACTGTGATACAATTTTTCTCTTGCTGGTTAAGTTCCATGTAAGAATGTCCCTCTTGTTTTATGGTACGTAGCTTTAGTGTTGTAGTGGTTGAATTGACCTGTGATCTCGTCAAAAATGGGCATATAGTCTGTTTGGTCAGGAGTAGAGCCGTACTCGGGGTTGTCTTCCGGAGTTGAAGAAACAGGCATGGCGAAATCAGTGGCAGCATGATTGAGAATGTGGGGGTCTACTGGTGGAATGTTTGTTATCGCTGATGCTGACGAAGATATTGACTGTGTTGATGATGCGTGCTGAAAAGGGGCGGAAAGTGAAGTAGATACTTCACCCACTTCAACCATTTTATCTCCCTCAACGCGCACTTCTCTGTCTCTGAGTCGCCTCATCAGCTCTAAGAACTGACTGTTTTGAAATTTGGAGCTCTTATTATCCGCAACACGTTCCAATAGTTGCCCTGCCGTCTCGGCCATTTCGTCATTGGTACGAGAGAGCGGAGCGGATTCTTGTTTGGGAGTTTCAGGTCGTTGTCCAGTTTGTCCAGGCGCCGGACTCCTAGTATATCCTATGGCCTCTAATTGCCTCCATATGTCGTCCGAGTTCATAGAAACTGCTGATGAATGTAATGGATACGTGGACATGAGTCGTTCGTTGACAGCTTTAACGAGATGTTCGGCCCGCATCGTGGATCGTGGTGAATACCCTCGAGAAGCTACTTTTCGCAAAGTATCCACGATCCACTGACCCTCGGAGGCATCTTGAATCAAGGTGCTTCTCTCCTCCAAGTTCTCCATAAAATCAAAGTATCTCTCCGTTTCAGCGATTTCCCCAGTGTCAATAGCGTTTCGTATCCTGAATGCCGCATACACACCTGTGAAATGAAGTCAGTCAAAGTAGTCCGAATAACCAACAACCAACTTACCGGGTCGTTGCTCTCGAAGACGCTGTAGGATTGGCTCTTCAAGCTCCTCATCTTCTACCGCTTGCGCCTTCGCTGATCGATGAAGCTTCTCCACATCATTCATTCGACTTGGATGGTCCTCCTCAGTCATATCCCGCTGAGCCTGTGCAAAGGCCTCCTCAAACGCAGCCTCGTCGAATTGCGGTGCCTGTTCGGGGACTTTCTGTTTGCCTTGTGTAACGCCCGTCGATACGTTCGTCGCCGGGCTGAAGTTCCCATTCATATTCAGACTGGCGAAAGCCAGACCAGGCTGAAAACCGGACTGGGCAAAGCCACCCATACCGGATCGAATTCCGGAAAAGGTATTTTGCTGCTGCTGTTGTTGAAGTGTCGATGCTTGCATGGAAGTCGCTTGCTGCTCCATGAAGTCTTGGTGCCACTGTGGCGGCGGGTTCGATACGGGTGGACGATGCTGCTGCATAACAGGTGTTGTCTGC
This sequence comes from Periconia sp. R9002, assembly GCA_023627715.1. NCBI lineage: Eukaryota > Fungi > Ascomycota > Dothideomycetes > Pleosporales > Periconiaceae > Periconia > Periconia sp. R9002. Next base: position 7,082 of record JAMAHW010000036.1, on the reverse strand, counting down.
GTCGAGGCAATATTCAGACGCTGGAAGTCGGAGGCCCAATCAGACTGTGCGATCTGTGGTTGGAGATGGGCCAACTGCGAAGGAGGGAGTTGGGGGAAGCCGCGCGAGTGCTGCGGCAACGGTATGGCCCGGCCAGCCTGAAATGCGTCGAATTCGGCATCTAAAGAGGCCGGGGGGCCCGAAGACGATCGAAAGCCCTATAGCACACGGGGGCAAAAAAGTCAGTATACATGTTCGGTCGAACAGGTTGTATATGTGCTTTGGTCACACGCACCTGCGAGGGCGCATGCCCTCCGATGAGGCGATCCTGTTGTAGCGTCCGATCCGCAGAGGTATGCTTTTGAAAGCGCTGGAGAGCATTTGAAGGACCACAAAGAGCGTCCGTCATTGTGTCTCCTGCAAATTGACGAAGATAAAAACAAGAAACTGATTCCAAGTGGTGTTGATGTGGAAAGCAAGAGAGTCAGGTGCGGTCGGAATTGCGGGTACGCCTTGACACTTAGAAGCCGAGGCACATCGGCAGCGAGCCGTAGACAAGACCCTACCTAGGTATGTACATAGGTACTCACGTATCCTCGACGCACGTGCCGCATACATATGTAGACCTCAAGTGCTACCTACAAACTAAGTAGGTACTTATGTATGTATATGTATGTAGTACTTCGCGAACATGGTGTGGAAACGTCAATGTCATTTGGGCTGCTATCTGTTTCGCAAAACGATTCTAGATACAAAGAAAACCAAAGGTACGAAGGTCCAAACAAGAAAATCACGCAACAGAAAAATCACCGCAAAATCCCGCCATGGCTATGGTCATGGCTGCCACTACTGTTACCGCGCTCAAATTGATTAATCTGTATACTTCACGGCTCGCTGTTCCATAGCGACTGACAGTTTCCTCAATAGAACATTTCCTTGATTCCGACAACCCTCTTTGGCGAACTTCGACGACGAGAAGTTGATCGAGAGGGTCTCCTTTTCCGCACCCAGGCGTATTCGGGCTTGTTGTGATGATCGTGGCGCTCTTCGATGAGGAGACGAGTTCCGGTGCGGGTGCGAAGGCGACGGGTATGTTCGAAAAGGACTTCTGTGTCTTTGGGATCCATTTCCTGAAGAATAACAATGTAATCAGGGTTGGTCTGTTTAGAGGTTAGTTTTGAGGGCTGGATAGGCCGTTTACGATAGGGCTGGAAGACGTACTCTATCAATCTCATACGGTATGTCGTAATACACCAAAGTGTCAATAGCTAGATGCTCCTTGTGCACCTTGACATACGTCGGCTGATGTCCCAACCGTAACGGATTAGCGGGGGATTGGCCTTGCTGGAGTTTTTTGGCTTCCTCTGGTCGGATCATAGCCTGAATCTGGTTCTCCTGAAAACCAAAATGTGCCAGTCGTTGACGCATTTCTTCCTCGATCTGCTTGTCTCTCTTCTCCTTTTCTTCCTTTTCTTCCTGTTCTTTTTGCTTCTGCTTGAGCACAAAACGCTCCCACTCTGCCTTCTCCTTCTCCTTCCGCTCATCTTCCTCCATCTTGAGCTGAAAAATCAGTCTTTCGCGTTCTTCTTTGGCTTTGGTCGCATCGGCAACCTTCTTTGCCTCGTACTCGGCTACGATACGCTCGCGTTCTTCTTTGGCTTTGCGCTCCTTTTCGGCTTGTTCCTTGTTGAACTCGTCTACGGCTCGCTGGCGTGCCTCCTTGGCTTCACGCTCGGCTTTCGCCCTCTTGGCCTCGCTCTCCATGATGATCCTCTTGCGCTCCTCTTCGGCCTCCAGTGCGCGCCTTTCCCGCTCCCACTCTTCTTTATCTCTCTTTGCGTTTTCCTCGGCGATGATGCGTTTGCGCTCAGCAGACTGTGCCCTTTCACGATCCAGCCTTTTGCGTTCTTCGTGGCTCAATTTCAACTCCCATTCCTTCTTCATACGGTCTTCCTCTTGCTTGATGCGGGCCTCTTCCTCGTCGCGCTCATGCCTGTCCTTGAGATATTTGAGCTCCATTCTCCGTTTGATGAGCTCTTCTCGTCTCTCGGTCTCGAACCTCTCTTCTGCTTCCCTCAAGCGTAAGTTGGCTTGCTCCAGTTTGTACCGTTCCAGTTCACTGGCGTGTACATCATCGAGATGGTGGTGTACGTGAGGGGAAGATCGGGATCGGGATCGGGTCCTTCTGACTTCTTTCCGAACCCGGTCCTCGATTTCGTCGTCCAAATCCCAGCCTCCAGGGACCCTGCGAGAACGGCCTCGAGGGCTCAAGGCGGGACTCTTTTGCTCGGTACGGATATTTGGGTTTTGGTCGTTGTCCATGCGGGTGGTGTTGTAGATGGTCACATTGGGCTGCGGGGAATTCCCTTGAGAGCGGGAGCGGTGATGGCTGTAGTGTACATGATTGAGGGGATTGAGAAAATCATCACGGGCTCTTCGAGCAGGGAGCGGGGGCGCTCCTCCACTGACATGGCGAACCCCACGGGCGTACCACTCATCATCCTCGTCATATTCATCCCAGTGAGTAGGGGACGGCATAGGGACTGGAGGTTATGGAGAGGGAGCAGGGCGGGGGCGTGCGCTTGAAGCGAGCAGGGGAAATGGCGGGGTGAAGCTGAGGTTTGTGCAGGTGAGGTGGCTAGAGTAGCAAAGCGGGGAGCGATGTTTGCCCAGCGCAGACAGGTAAAGAGGAGCAAACACGGGCACAAGAGGAGCAAAAGGAGCAAAGGAAGAAGATGGGGGAAGACGGGAGAAGACGAGGGAAGGAGAGAAGAAATCAGTCAGTCCGTCAAGTCGTCAGTCAGTCAGGTCAGTCCAGTAATAGCTACCTCGTAGGTGGTTTGGGGGCCAAAGCAGAGCCCGGGGTCAGCAGCGTCATCCAGCCTTGATGACTGGTGAGGGATGAGGGATGGTGCAGCTGGCCAGTTAGTTCAGTTCCACCAGCTCAGGCGGCAACCAGAAACAAGGTGCGGTGGCATGAGCTGATCGTGTGGTCCTACATGTACCCGGTGCTGCCAATTTTTGTTTGATTAGCCGCCGGCGCCCTCGACATGTGCCGTATAGCGACATACATACTTACACGTACATTATGTACGTACCTACATAACCTACCAGTGTTTAGGTATGGGATGTACGCTAGCTAAGTACCTCGCTTCCCGCCCGAAACGGTTTCACACTAGAACCAGCACGGGAACACCTTTCACTCCATACCTAGGTACATATGTATCATTGATACCTACATGCATACATAGGTCCTCGGGTAGGTACTGTAGATACAAGCCTCTCCTCGTCCATCTTGAACCCCTCTTTCCAGCCCAAGCTCTCGCTCGCATCAATCAACATCAACCCCCACCGGCCTTCAGCACCTGCTCCAGGCTGCTCTTGCTGTTTTGATACGTCTTCTCCAAATAGTCCTCCTTCTTCTCCAGGCTCACCAGGTCAGTCTTGAGCTTGTCGCCTTCACTCGCTAGCCTCTTCTTGACCTCGGGAATGGGCGTGCAAACGAACCTACACCATCCAGCAGTCCCTGATTAGCTTTTTTCTTTTCACCTCACCCATGATGAGAAAAACGCACATCTTGCCCACACCCTCGTAGACCTTGGTGTCTCTGGGTAAAGAATCCACCTCGCTTTCCGTCAACTGGATAAGGCGACTCTCCCGCGTGTTGCTGACTTTTTGTTGCTTGACGATCAGGAGTTGCTGTTCGGCAAATGCCTTCTTCTGCCCGATTTCTTGGAGAATCTGTAACCGCCCACAATCAGTATTAGTTGGCTCCCCTTCTTCATGGCTGAAACAAAATCTGCCCTGGGCAGCATGGACAAAAGAAACGGCAGCCACGAACCTTTTGCAACGCCTCATTGGGTATCGACATGGTAGGTTTTTTTATGGGTGTGGTCTTGGTGATGGAGGTGCACGGAATGGGTGAGGGTTCATTTGATGCACCAACAGATACCTACCTACCTACCTACCTACCGTGCCAGAACTTTGTCGGCTACGCTTGCCGCCGTCGCACGCACGAGCCACCTTGGGCCATCAATCGATGCTGTAAGCCAAGCGTACGCGTGTACCAAAACATGTGTCATGCAAGTGTGTAGGTAACGTAATGCCATGTAATGTAATCAATACCATCACTAATAGATGGATTAAGGTAAATGTAACCTTCTAAGGGGGAAAGTAATATTTCAACCTATATAAAATCTAATTTTGCATAGGTTAAAATTAGCTAGTAAAGGTAAAACCTAGCTATAAAACGTAATTTTAAAATATTTCTTATATAATAGAATAAAATAAAAGGCTATTATAAATAGCGTAAGCTACCTAATATAAAATATAATATATAGAGAAAACGCGTAGTAAATATAAGCTATAAAGTAAATATAAATAAGAAATATAATAAAATAATAAAAGCTAATAATATACTCTAAAGTATAAATAGTATAGATGTTACAGCTATACCTTATAGAATTACTCTTAGCACTTATAGTAAGTGTAATTTTAATAATAACTATAAGTAGTATTATATAGATAGAGACTAGGATCTTAGACCTAAAGCGGACTATAATATAAATACGTAATAAAAGATTACGTAATAGCTCTATAACTCTACGCTCTACTATCTTTATATAAATAGAGCTATAGAGCTATAGAGTAATAGAGTATAGGAATTCTTTTAGTATATAGTAAGCATATATTATACTCCTTAGATAGTCTTTATCGTTAATTTAATCTTTTAACTAAAGAGCTACCCTACTTTTAATATCTATTATTTAGAATCTATTATATTATACTTATTAATAGTTATATACTCTACTACTATTTTATAATATTATACTTCTATTTACTCCTTTTGCGTATTACTTAGTATCCTACTTTAAGGCCTAAGTAGGACTCTAATAATAGATAACTTAAGTATAAATATCTTTAGTATAACTTAATCTTATAATAGAGATAAAGTACTAGAAAAAGAGAGGATAATAAAAAATTATAATAGTTATATTATATAAGTATAGTTATATATTATAAGGGAAACACTAATAGAAATTAAAAATAGATAAAAAATATAAATAAAAACGTAATATATAAGTATAAAAATTAATAGTAAAAATAACCTTTATAAAATATAAATAGATACGCTATAATTACTATAATTATTACCTAATAGTAATAGTACACTATACTTTATATATAGATTAAAACTAAGAAAAAGAAAGATTATAGTAGCTATTTATTCTAGAGCTGCTTCTCTTAATATAAATTCTAGTAATAGGAGGTAATTATATAGGTTTCTCTTAATACTTTTACTTACCTACTAGTACTATAATATAAAAAGTACTTCTAAAATAAATCTTTACTATACTCTAATTTTACTCTTATTATATCTACTTTATTAATATCTACTTATATATTTACTACTTTTTATATATATTTAGTTTATATTAATAGAACTTTTTAAACGCTAGTTAAAGAGCTATTCTATACTATAATATTTTTTTAGAAGTATATATAGAATGCTATAAGAGACCCTAAATATATATAGATATTTATAAAAAGCTATAATACTACTTATTAGTAAAGTTAGAGTAGAGTACCTATTATATATATACTTTATACTAGTAATAAAGTTTAGCGTATATAGTCTACTAATTTAGCTCTTTATAATACTTTAGAACTATACCCTAATTTTTTATAAGTAATTAAACGCTCTTTATAATAAGAAATTCCTCCCCTATAGTATACTAGTTAGAGACTAACTATTTAATATTATTATAAACTTTATACTTTAGTAGAATAATATTTTATAAAGAGTACTATATCTTAGTTCTATTTATAAATACTCTATATAACTTTAATAGAGTAATAGGCTTAACTTATAGATTATAGTAGATAACTTATTATTCTACTTATATCTATCTAGGGTCTTTATATAACCTCTATTATATAATAGTATTACTAATAGAGTTATACTAGTATATAAAAGATATAAGTAAGTAAAACTACTATAGAGTATTATTAATTTAGTATTATTTTTTAGCATTATTTATAGAAAAAGTAAGATAGTTATAGTATTAAGTTATATATATAATATAGAAAGTAGGGGTATTAAATTAAAGTTAATATCTTATAGGTTAGGTAGTTAAAAAGTTAGGCTTTCTAAATTATATAATTTTAAAGTATATATAGAGAGATATTATATATAAGTAGTTTATTAATAATAGATTTACGTATAAATAATTATTTCTAATAAGATAAAGAACTAAAATACTATCTTTCTTACTATTTTATAATATTAGCTTTTTTCTTATAAATAAAATATAGTAACTTTATAGTTTTTTATATATAATAATTTTATAAAGAGTATAATAACTTTTACTAATAAAATTATTTACTACTTTATATAAAAGAGCGGACCTAAAAGTATTTAAAAAAAGTTTTATTTCTATCTAAAGTTTTTTTAAAGTATTACTATAGCTAAAAAGTTCTTTATATTATTTTAAAGGTATCTCTACTTTTATATACTATTTCTAATAAAAAAAGGGTTTTTAATTATAGACGTAAGTATATATATAAAATAGTAAAAAAAAAGAAATATAACTACTAAATATATAATATATTAAACTATATATTTAAATAAAAAAGTTATAGAGGTAACTTTTTTACTTATATAAATTAAATAGGTAGCTTAGTAGTTTATTATTTTTAGTATACTAGAAATAGTTTAAAACTTTTATTTAGCTTACTTTAAGCTTAGCGTTTACTTTACTATTAAAATAAGATACTTTAATTATTTTATAGTTATATTAAATATACTATATATATACGTTTTCTATATTTATTACTCTAATATATATACTTCTTTTAGCTTATTATATATTATTACTATAAATAGCGTTAATATAAACGTAGTTACTATAATACTAAATAAGGAGAATATATTTAGTATTAGTATAAAAATACTTAATATAAAAAAAGCTTTTAACTAGTAAAATACTAAAATATTAAAAAAAGTTAAACTATTATATAGCGTAATTGTTACGGCTGTGCCTCACAGAATTACTCTTGGCACTCATGGTGAGTGTAGTTTTGATAATTACCATGAGTGGCAC